>JAABNX020000151.1:6681817-6738040 GCA_015163995.2 Mormyrus lacerda
TTTTTTGGGTGGGGGGGGGGTTATTTCCATCCATGATATCCCACTGCAGTCTCTCACTTTCTTTTATTCTCCCTCTCTCTTTCTCTCTCTCTCTCTCTCTATCTCTCTCTCTGGCGACTTCCACTGTTGTCACCACTCTCCTTCTTTGTCCATCCATCCTGTCGCTTTGTGCCTCACACACATTTCTTCTCTTCCTCTTCTTCGTCTTCTCACTTTCACCGCTCTCCATCCTCTTCTTTCCTTCTGGAAGCCTCTAGCAATCCTTCGCTCTCACCGTCCATTCCTCTGCCTGGCTCGCTGCCCCTTTGTCTCCCCCTCGCTGCCGCTGACTCGCTCCCTCTCAGTAAGATCCAGAGGCAGAGAGCGGCCGCTTTGGCCCCCGAAGGCCGGTGGCTCAGGATGATTCACGCTGGGCAGCGGAGACTGTGGCTTATGTAAAAGAGAATGGTCTGCTGCATTGCCATTGTCACAGATCCCTCTGGCTTTTTCTCGTGACATACAAAGGATCCCGGCCCACATAATTACTGACCTACAATGAGATGCATTACGGGGGCTTGGAGTTGATTCACACAGTCATAGGCTTATACATTTTGTGTTGTCATGGGAACAACCTGCAAAGAGTTCCATCAATACGAATCTGTCTGAAATTAACTAGCTGAGGTGCTATGGCTGATTAGCCAATTAATCAGTTGCTGATGGCATAATTACAGTCTTTGTGCGATGAGAGACCCTGAAGTAGCAGATACAAGGTGCCAGAAATTGTGCCATCTATGAATTTGGTCAAAAGGTGGATCGCCCCCCACCCCTCGTCTTGATGTCTGCACTTGGGGAATAGCAAGCCGCCGTCCAGCTTACCAGGGAGGGAGTAGCTAAAAGGGTTCTGAGGAATTAACGGAGACTGAAGCGATTATGCAGAAACTGCTCTATTATTGGCTTTTTCACGCTGTAAGGCCCTTACTATCGTAACTATAAAGAAAACTAAATTAATTAACTAAATCATTTAATTCATTGTGCAGTCCGCAATCCTCGCCCACATTGTAATTATAATTATGTAAACAACAGTCCCACTATGACTGACACCAAACTTTTAAATTTATCAAATTAACAACAATTCTATAACAACTTTCAGTACTAAGATCTCTGCACAGGTGAACAATAATTCAGACACACACGTCCTGTTCAGGTATGTCGGTTTCGCACAAAATTCTGAGAAACACAAAGAAAAAATATTTGTTTCCCTACTAGTGTGTATTTTCAATTACAACCGAAGAAAAGGTCTAGAGATATTGTACAGCCTTTCCTCAACAGAATGGCCAGAGAGATGCAAGTTTAATGATGGAGGTGAAGAACAGCTGACTGACCAGCGCTGGGTCCACAGGGGGGAGCCTTCTCTCCATGTCCTTCAGCCAGTGCCGCAGACTCCGGATCTGACCTCTGAACTCAGCTTGCCATTGGCTCCACTCCCCCACATTGCTCCTGGATCAGGTGGGTGGGGATGGGGGGTTATCGGGAATTCACACACAGGAATTTATTTGTAGCTCTAACTCAAACTGCTTCTAACCCCCCTGTCAAAAGGCTCCCAAATCATGTATAAATACTAAAGAGCTGTAAACTCTCAGCACTGACACTGTAAACCCATTACAATAGACACTGTCTATTAGAAAGACCTGCCAGTTAGAGCAAACAATCTGTTCTTTCAAACAAGCAAATTAAGTGGCTGCACCTGAATACAGACAAACAGGGCTTGGGGGGGGGGGGGGGTTGTTACTGTTTGGTTTAGCATTAAAATGGCTAAAATGTGTCATCTTAGCAATTTCGCCTGTGGTACTGCTGCTCGTGCTGGAAATGCACCTTTGCGGGATTTTCACACGCTACAGTTTCTAGAGTTCAGAGAGTGGCGCAATAAGTGAAAAACATCCATTCAGCAGCAGTTCTGTGGCTGCAAACATTGTGTTAATACGTGCAAGGTCAGCAGTGAAAGGCTACAAGAGCACAAGAAACAGCTCTGTGCAGTAATGGTCTGCAGAAAAGGCTTCTCTGAATATACAACTCGTCTGTTCTTGAAGAAGTTCTGAAGGACACCTTGGTGTACCCAATAAAGTGAGTATACATATACTCACATAAATGTAATTAAAAATATACTAAATAAGTAATAACTTCTAAATGTACTAATTTACAATGATCATATACTATAAAAAGAAAAAAACCCATTAACCTGTTGGCTACAGTGTAACAGTGCATTCTGTAACCCCAAGTACCTTAAGGCAGAGTTGAGAGGGAGCAAAAACATGGACCATGGGGGTCCCTGAGCACTGGTCTGAGAAACACTGGCTTAAGAGATCATATCTCCAGCTAATGTCATCGTTAGACACCCCTTTGGTGCTCCCCCCCCTCCCCCCGGGTATGTTTTTCACTTTCGTGTTTTAGTGTCCATGCATGGGCATTCGCACTAATCTCTGACTGCCCTCAACCTGTGCTTTGCTCTTTCAGGTTGCCAACGCCTGCAGCCGAGTGCAGCTCCACAAACCAGGCTAGAGAAAGCGCCGCGTTTCACTGCGCTGTGAGCCAGTGCTAACTGTGCCAGTGCTAACTGTGCGGTACAGGCAGTTACGAACAACCGACTTAAAGACAACCTGTACTTATGAAAAGACTGCCTTTTATATTAAAAACTGAAATACAATGGTTTGTAATACCGACCTCACTCCCTGCTTTGTGACACTCATCAAAACACGGCTTCTGCATTGTGTCAGCGCCAGGTAAAATACCACATGTGGTTACTTTTATTTTTCATGCATTTTGTTTTTTATTATTGCTTTTCTGACTTAACTACAAATTTGAATGCCTGTAATCTAGAGAAATTAGGGACATTACAGGACATTGAATAACCAGTTACCCAACTAACTTGCCACCTCCCGCTATATCTGTGCCCGTTCCAATAATGAACTTATACTAAGTACTAATGAACTTCGGAAAAGCGAGAAAATGCTGCTTCCACAGTGTAGTATTGCCTGTCAGGAAGTATTGCTCAGTGCAACTGGGAAGTGATCCTTTCCCAAAAACAGGAAAGGCACAAAGATGAAGCTTGACTCATTCTACAGCAGAACTATGTTCCAAGTGGCACATATGGCATGCTTTAGTGTACTTCGAATCTCAGTTACCAGTTCTGGTCTTCTTTCGGTTTAGATACGCCTAGCATCTTCCCATCACCCTAAATGGAAGAGAGAGAAAAAATGGAGTTAAATGACAGTAATAATCTATACAACTCCTTATACATCCATCTTAAAGCCCCTTTAAAGGCCAGGGTTCAATTATGATGCAGCTATTATGGAAAAAAAAATGGTGCGATCACATACAAAAGCGGCTCCTACTTCTAGTGTATGATTACAATCTGAGTTGATTTTCTAGCTGTTAACCCCACTGCTAAACCACAGACAAAACTTAAGGGCTGAGAGTGATGACTACAATAGCTTAGTTTGAGAATTTCTCAGATCCAACATGAGTAAGTAACGCCTTTGTGTAAAATGTCTGCCTGGTACCGGAACTGCAGCACTGTAATGACTAATAGAATCGCATGACTGAACCTGAAGGCTGCTGTTTTGGATCACAAAGGGTGAGCCTGAAGGACAGGTAACCAGGAGGAGGAGGAGAAGGAGGAGGAGGTCTCTCCAGCATTTAGTGCCAGTCACACAGGGCATTAGTGACTGCATGATTTTGTATCCAGCAAAGCAATGCCAGATCAGGTGATTTCCTCCTTTTGACTTGACCACTTAATCCTGGTGTTGAACGTTCTCTCTTCGTTTTCACAAACATGTATGTCTTTCATTAAAGTACTAAAGAAATGAGTTTCAGAAGCCAGAGGGTGGGAATCTCCTCCACTGCCGGTCACTGATCGAGTTGACTGAAACATCATTCTTCAACAAGAGATATTTGACAGCATAGGCCATTTCACATACTGTACATAAATATTAATTTCATAAACATTCATAGGTTTTTAAAACGCTTCTATTAATGTCCTAGTATGATTCAAAGAAAAATAAAATGTGCCCCCTAATGGAAAATTGAGATATTGCACTCTGTAAAATGTCTTGGGCTATTAAACTACGTTAGCATTAACATATACATATTGGACAACATAATTACATAATTCAAAAAAACATTCGCAATTACTTTTGTTTTGCTAATAATAATTTCAAATAGCAGTGTAAATGAGTAGTAAAAAATGTGTAAATGTTATACAGTGGTACCTTGGAACACAAACTTAAGTCATTCCAGAAGGCTGGTCGAGTTGCGATGTGGTCGAGTTCCAAGTTTCCCCATAAGAAATACTATAAATGAATTTAATTTGTTCCAGACCCCTACATTTTTTTTGTTTTAAATGATTGTCCATTTAAACTTATCTACCTAACTAATGATAAAAAGCATTATCAATCAATATAAAACTAATAGACATATGAAAAAGCAGACATACAAAAGCCATAAACAGCGAGAGCAGACAAACATGCACCACCTTCACGTCTCGCTGTAATTTCCTTTTTAAGTTCTACAGTTACTCTCACACATATCTCTTTGGTTTGCTGCTATCACTGCAAATTTTCTTAGGGGCCATGATTACTGTATCATTAAATGTATAGCAGTTATTGCACAAAAAGATTCACACTGAACACAGGAACACAGCTTTCACACGTCGACCTCTGTCGAGAGGCACCGTGAGACTGAGAGCGATTTATAGACATCAGCATCCCAGTAGGTCCGTTCACTTTTGTTTCAGTCCATCAGAGACGCGTCTCAATCTGAACAGGTTTTAGCAGGTCTGATTTGTTTAGTTGTGTTCAAAGTTTATGGTCAAATTTGCAGTTAGATTTTTCTCAAACGACTTGTTCAAGGTCCGAATCGCTAGGGTTGAACGCATCTCGGCCCACACAGGTTTGATCCAGGAGCGGTTAAGTTCCAAGATTTCGGTCGAGGTGCAAGTAGAAAAAAATTCAACAGCCCCCATTCAATGTCCGAGTTCGTTGAGTTAAAAGGCGTTTGAGTTCCAAGCTTCTGCTGTATTTTAAACTGTGTATTTTCCTTTCTGCGCCCCTCCCTCTGATAATGATCAGAGTACAAGCAAATCTGCTTTGTAAGACGTTTATTTACATTAAAATATAGTGTTATCCTCAAAACGTACATCTTTAAGTCATGCCTTGCAATGCAAACTTTCTTTCATTGGCAAAATCAGTTTGATACAACATTTGTCTTTAATCCTTAAACTACTTTTAAACTACAGAACTGTTGAGAAAACGTATTTGCTCATCTTTGTATTGTATCTGTGTCTCTGGGTTAGTACAGCATGCAGAACAACAAAAATACAGATATATAGATATATATATATACTGAAAAAGATGGAAAATAAAACATGATTTACAGTCAAGTACTTTCAAAGAACAACAGAACATTGATGGCAAAATAAGAGGTACAGAAGAAAAGAATCAGTGAAACGGCAGGTAAAGCATGACATCGTTAGAAATTATTACACACCAAAAAATATTTCAGAGAAATGAACTGTCCTGAATTGTACAGTTTGAATATACACAGAATTAAAAACAACTGCCTTAATAAACTGTACTGTCATGCAATGTTTGAAAACCCCTTTTCCTAACTTGTTTTTTATGTTTAATCAGTAAAATTTTAGAGACAGAAGTGTGTTGTTGACACTGAGTTTTTCAGTATACTTTAGCAGATCCACCCCTTGCGATATCAGTACTTGTTTTATAATGTGTTTGTGGTGGAGAGCTGCTAGCCATAAATGCTGTAAACCTCAATTAACACCTTAACTTCTTTATTCATACGTTATGTAGCAAAAATGAAAACATAAGGCACTTAAACAATGCTGGCTAGTACTGGACTGGAGGTTACTTTCTGAAGTTGATCCCTATATACAGGTAAAGGTCTCTTTTGATTGGTGGGTGAAGGGAGCACAGCAGCCAATGGTTTCAGGATGACCTCAGAGCATCAGCAACATTGGCTCTCCATGTGTGGGAGATGAGGTGAAGGTGTAAGAGCACTGGAGGGTGATCTACAAACAGAAATCAATGACATGAACAGAACTGAAACAAAACAAATGAAAATGTGGGGAAAGGCTGAGTGTAACCCAAGGATTTAGGGAATAAACTGATGGGGCATTTAATTAAATTAAATTTACTCACCTCTACTTTTACATAGAAACAGTTTTCCATATATATATATAAATAATTATCAAACTGTACAAGTAAACCAACAAGCAGTTACCTGGATATCTTGACAGGAAGACTTTTGAGTTTTCCTGCTAAGATGTTGCTCAGTTCCACCAATGCCTCCAATGCCTCCACCTTTGTGCCCAGTGCTGTTCTGTTAAAAAGAAAAAATGCATAACAGTCAATAACCAACCAATCACTGTAAGGGTGAAACGGCATGCAGTCCCATCGACTAATACAGTGGCCAATCCTGGCTGTGATCCTGGAAGACCTGACAGAAAGTGCATTTTTAGGATTTTGTCAGTAATATAATATTTATGAAATCCTTAATTGAATACTAAAGTCACTTTAGTGTTCAAAACATTATTACCGTATATAATATATAAATATTATTGGTACTTATGAACAATATTTCAAACAAAATAAGGAGTAAATAGGTACTTGTATTTGTATTTTTGTAAATGGCAAATAAAAGTGTGTTAACATTCAGTTAATGAAATGTAAGGATTCCACATGAATACATCCGTGCACTAAATCCATAGGAGTCTCTCTGGCACAGGAGGCGGTAACCATGGAAACACATGTGATCCTGAAATTTACCGTACCACTAACCAAAGCTTGTAAACTATTATCAGGGGCTAACACAAGTGAACCTGGATGAAAGAGAAGCAGGCTAGCCTACTATTAAATCTAAATGAGCAAAACACTGCTGTGTTTAAAAAGATCAGTCGAGATGATGGAGGAGGACAAACTGAGGAAAGACTGAAGAAAAATATGGAGGAGAGAACGGGACAGAGTAAAGCGTGAACAGGCTGACGTGGGCCGGAGTCACTTACGATGACTTATGCATGACTCTCAGTGTCGGTGCATGAGGTACCAGAAGCTTCACTTTTGGTGGAGTCAGGACTCTTCTGAGGTCATCTCAAAATCTTCAGCTGATACCATTTAGGATTTCTTGACACAGTTTTTGAGGGTGGATAGGGTGGACCATGCCAGAAAAGTAATAGTTTCGGTCAAAAATATTTGCTGGAGTGTCTCATTCATCTGAGGTGTCTTGGTGGTGCTGGGGGTCTGTGGCGAGTATTAATGCAGATGCTTTGAGTCGGAAAATGATTATACTGATCTATGCAATGCAGGATGGTTGAACAAACAAAAAGACTTTCCATTGTGGCATCTTGAAGCATTTTTATTCCAGTGATAAAATTTGTTATCTTTATTCTGCTCTGCAGACAGCAAGCTAATCATTTATTATGTTTTGCTGGAAAGTTTTCACCCTATAAAATATCTCTGATCAAATATCTATACCTGTACAGAGTATAAAGCCATATATATATTTTTAATTTGGGTAAACAGCATCATTTTTAATTCTGTGTTGGCATGTCCCATGAACATGTCTCTCAAACTAAAACCAGAAAACAACATGAAAAAATACTTTAGTTTTTATATACTTCTGTCAGAATTCAATCGGATATAACTGGAAAATTCCTTATATGTAGTGTTAATCATAATATACAACACGAAATAGTGTTACTTGACATCAACAAAGTGTTAAACCGAGCAATTCAAAACATATTAAATGAGGATCAAGGATCTTACAAATATGCACTTTGTTGCACAAATAAACAGAATCATAGAAATTAGATTCTCAGAATATAAAATAAGCCCTAAAAGAATCATTCTAAATATACACTGAATTAAGTGAGATCTTTATATATAACTATATCCAGCATTAATGCAATATGATTTAACGCAACCACATGCAGAGCAGAATATTTTTCCTATAAATGATGAAGCTGACAAGTGCATTGTAAGCATTGTTGCAAAGGTTAGTTGTTCCTCAAATCAGCAAGGTCTTGTTCATGATAACTAATGCAATGGCTTGGCTTAGTATCGGCGGCTGTAGGATGAAGAGCTGTAGGAGGAGGACGAGAAGTTCATGGTGAAACCAGAGCCAGTAGCATCAAAGCTTCCTCGCCTTGAGCCTTGTCTAGACCCAGTTCTTGATCCACTCCGGGAACCCACAGCTGACCCAGCACCACTGGCATTGTAGGGGCTATAGAGGCCTTTGCTGGACTGCGAGCATGCCTCCAGAAGACGCAAACCAGATCCCTCTTCAACCATGCTTCTGTCTAAGGCATCTTTGTAGGAAATCTTCAGTTTGGTTTTGGGACAGGTCAGGTATTTGTTATAGCTGCTCACGTCTCGCAGCTTCTGGGCAGTACGTGCGTCCAAAGTACCCTTTTTGATAGCTTCATCTAGTGAGACTCTGCCAGAAACATCAGGTTCAATTAATCCTCCAGTGAGGTACTGGACCTCAAGGAAACGCTGGCCAGCTTCATAATAAAGCCATCCTTTTTTCAAGGCCTGAGCAGCAGACATTTTAGTCTTGGTTCTAGGATCTTCAAATCCATTGAAAGCTTTCTGAGCCAGGTTGAGGCGATCAACCATTATCTTATCAACAAGGTCTTTGCTCACTGCATCAGCAACAGAGAATGTCTCCCCTGTGGTGGGATCAATGATACCACCAGTACATGCTTGGGCTTCCAGTAGTCTTTGACCAGAGATGTTGTCTAAAATGTTTCGATGCATAGCTTCAGTTATGGACACCTTCTCTAAAGTGTCTGTATCCAGGATTCCTGCCACTGGGCCTGTTTCCTCAGTTGGATCATTCCATACTGTTGTTGGGGTCTTGATGGATGGGAGTGGACTCATGGGATAGGAAGAAGTGGATCCGAATGAGGATGAACGGGATCGGAATCCACTCATGGTACCAGACAACATGTCAGCAAATTCTGTGATGGAAAGAGTGCCAGAACGATACTGATCCATAGCAGACTGATCAATGAGGCCTCTTGAAATAGCGTCATCTATGTCATATTGTCGTCCAGACCTTCTGTCAATGATCATGGATTTCACAGTCCCATCAGAGGAGGTAGTGGTGATTTCCTCCCATTCACATTCCTGCTCTGCAAGTTCCAGGTAGGTCTGATGGTCAATAAGTCCTTTGCGGTATGCCTCATATACAGACATCTCTTTGCCAGACTCAGGATCCACAATGACTACTCTGCGTTTGCGAACAGATGACTTGGATGATGTCTTCCTCTCTCGCTTCTTGTCCTTCAGTAGCAGGAGAACGAGGCCTGTTTCTGGGTCTGTAATGCACCTCTCCATCAGCCCTAAGTAGGTGAGGTTTTCCTCAGTATTTGGGTCAAAGAATCCCTTGGTGTCATCAGATGGATCAGAGAGGATTTCATTCATCTCTTCATCAAAGAGGCCACGGTTGTAGGCCACCTCTACTGGCAGTCGATGACTTTCCTCTGGATCAATGATGCCGCCAGTGGCAATCTGAGCTTCCAGAAGGCGAATTCCATGATCTTTCAAAATGAGACCTTTTTTCATAGCCTGGAATAAAGAGATAGTCTTTCCTGTATATGGGTCTCTGTAGCCTGTAACAGCACGCTCGGCAGAGAGAAGTTTGTCTCTGAACTCTGGTCCCACAATTCCCATCCTGACAGCTTCATTTACAGTAAGCTTTAGGGCCTTAATTGGGTCAATGACATATCCTGTGGCTGCCTGAGCCTCCAGCAGTTCAAAAGCGGTTCCGGGCCTGATCAAATTCTTTTTCATTGCTTGATAAACAGACAAACGTTCCTTTGTAGATTCAATAAATACACCAGCAATACAACTTGTGCCTTCAAGATATTTCTGGAGCCCCTTGCTGACCTCCTCAATTGTAACAAGGCCTTCATTTAATTCTGTGACTGTCTTTTGGTCAATGATCTGGGAGCGTATCAATTCTTCGATAGTGATCTGCTTCCTAAGACCCTTGAACAGTAATCTTCTGTCTGCCAGTGACAGCATTCGCAATCCAGTTCCCTTGTCAATTTTGCACCTCTTAAGCAGTTGGGCATATGATAGTTTCTCATCTGTGACAGGGTCAGTATAACCCTTAACATCTCCTGAAAGCTTTTCATTGATTTCTTTATTAATGTATCCACGCTGCATGGCAACATCAGTGGGAAGATGGAAGTAGAATTCTGGATCCACGAGGCCACCTGTGGCTACCTGTGCTTCCAGCAGTTTTAGGGCATAGTCCTCAGGAAGCAGGTCTTTTTTCATTGCTTGGAACAGAGAGATAATTTTACCACTGTAAGGATCCTTATAACCAGTGACAGCTCTCTCAGCAGAGAGAAGTTTGTCATGGAGCTCTGGACCCACAACACCTTTGCGGACAGCCTCATCAACAGTTAACATTTCATTTCTGACAGGATCAATCATAAACCCTGTTGCTGCTTGAGCTTCCAGAAAACTAACAGCAATTTCAGGTTTGATTAGTCCTCTCTTCATAGCCTGATAAATGCTGATTCGGTTGGAGGCATCAGACAACACCCCAGCAATGCTACCAGTGCCAAAAAGATATTGTTTCACTGTCTGCATTTCCATGACTTCTCGAATGGTTATTTTCTCTTGCTTCAGCAGATTGTAAGTCTCCAAGTCAATAATGTGAGCGTTGTATAGTTCCTCAATGGTAACTCTTCGTCTGATTACGTCGCAAGATGCAGTATGCCCACCCCTGATGATTTCCCTTTGCTCAATTATTTCTATAATTATGATGATCATTCGTTCCTTTGTGATTTTTCCAGACCGATATTCTTCAAGGAGTTTAAGTCGTTCTTCTTCAGGGAGCATATCTGAGTTCATGATATCCCACAGAGACATTGACTGTCCAGAATGACCTCCAAGTGGGATATCTAGTTTAGTGTCAGCTAAGTCCTTCTGAGTTTGTTCCTCAGTGTACAGGTAAGTCCTCTCTACCACTGTGGGGGACTCTGGTTTTGAAAGGCGTAATAAGCAGAATCCTGTTCCAGGATCTCTCATGCACTTCTCCTTTAGCTGTTTGTAAGTGACACTTTCCTCTGTGTTGGGGTCAGAGAATGCCTTGGTGTCATTTGTTGGCTCGGACAGAATCTTAAACATCGGTTTGCTGAGATAGCCACGCTCATAGGCTACCTCCATAGGCACCCTGTGACTATTGACAGGATCAATGATTCCTCCAGTAGCAATCTGAGCTTGGAGAAGAGGCACAGCATGCTCCTTCAAGATGAAGTCTTTCTGCATAGCTTGGAAGAGGGAGATCTTGTTACCTGTGTAGGGGTCATTGTAACCAGTTACGGCTTTTTCAGCTGAAAGAAGTTTTTCATGAAGCTCAGGGCCAACGGTGCCTGCCTTTACAGCCTCATCCACAGTCAACAGCTGATTTGTGATTGGATCCACAATAAATCCAGTAGCTGCTTGCGCTTCAAGAAGTACAAGGCCTGTGTTGTGTCTTAGCAGTTTCTTCTTCATTGCTTGGTAAATGCTCATCTTTTCTTTGGTTGGTTCAATGTAGATACCAGCAATGCAGTCAGTGCCCTGCAAATAGCTTTTAACTTTGTCGAATTCAGCAACATCTTTTGGGAATGCTTTGCCTTGCTGCAGCTTTTCAAATGTAGTTTTATCAATTATCTGGGAGTCGAGCAACGATCTAGCTGGGACAGTACCTCTGAGTCCCTTGAACGTGACCTGTTCATTTTTCTTTGTTTCCTTCTCATCGATGATGGTGATGACAATCTTAATGATTTTTTCAATTGTCACCTTGCCAGATTTATATTGCCTGATCAGCTCAAGTCTCTGTTCCTCTGTTAGATACTCAGAGTTGATGAGCTCCCATATAGTTACTTTTCTTCCCTTGAATGGTCCAGATGACATTTCTATGCTTGCCTGGTTGAAAGCCTCTTTAGTTTGTACATCTGTGTAAGACTGAAAGTCTTTTGCATTGATGGCTTTCTCAGACAGAGGCAGAAGCTGAAGACCAGTCTCCTTGTCGGTGATGCACCTTTCCTGGAGCTGTAAGTATGTGACATTTTCCTGGGTGTTGGGGTCAAAAAAGCCCTTTGTGTCATCAGTTGGGTTGCTCAGAATCTGGTTTATTTCATCATCAAAATATCCCCGCTTGCAGGCAACATCATGTGGGATACGATAACTTTTCACCGGGTCAATGATGCCACCAGTGGCCAGCTGAGCTTCCAGCAAACGAATGCCTTGGTCCCTGATAATGAGTTCCTTCTTCATTGCTTCAAATAAAGAAACAGTCTTTCCGGTGTAGGGATCTTTGTAGCCAGTGACAGCTCTCTCTGCAGATCGCAACTTTTCATGTAGCTCAGGGCCAACAAGGCCCTCTTTTACAGCTTCATCAACAGTTAACTTTTGATTTTTCACTGGATCAATGATAAACCCAGTTCCCGCTTGTGCCTCCAAGAGATTTAAAGCAGGGCCTGGACTCAAAATATCTTTTTTCATGGCTTGATAGAACGGCATCTTCTCCTTTGTGGACTCAATGAACACTCCAGCTATGCCATTAGCACCTTTCAGGGCTTTCTTTACTGGCTCCAGCTCAGAAACTTCTTTAACTGACTTGTTGCCCTTGTGAAGTTTGTTGTATAAGTCTTTGTCAATGATCTTGCAATCCAGAAGTTCAGTAGCAGGAACAGGCCCCCTGAGTCCATCAAATTCAATTTCTTTCTTTTTCTCTTTGTCTTCTACCACAGTAATAACAATCTTGATGATTTTTTCCACAGTGATTTTCCCTGTCCTGTATTGTCGGATTAGATCTTTCCTTTGATCTTCAGTGAAATACTCGGAGTTGATAATTTCCCAAATGGTGATGTTCTTTCCCTTGAACCTTCCAAATGGAACTGATACAGTGGTCTTGCTGAAGACATCTTTTGTTTCCTCATCAGTGTATGTTCTGTCACTTAAAGCAGCCTTCTCTGTAATGGGTAGTAGTAGCAGGCCAGTTTCTGGGTCTCCTGTGCACCTTTCCAAAAGCTGTAAGTAGGTCAGATTTTCCTTAGTGTTTGGATCAAAGAAGCCTTTTGTGTCATCTGTAGGATCTAACAGAATTTTGTTCAACTGTTCATCAAATTGACCTTGCTTGTAGGCTGTCTCAGTAGGCACACGGTGGCTATGAACTGGGTCAATAATTCCACCAGTAGCTAATTGAGCTTCAAGCAGTCTAATGCCATGTTTTTCCACAATCAAACCTTTTTTCATGGCTTCAAAGAGGGAGATTTTTCCACCAGTATATGGGTCCTTGTAACCAGTGACTGCTCGTTCAGCGGAGAGCATATTATTATGCAGTTCAGGCCCAATTAGTCCCTCCTTTACAGCTTCATTGACAGTAAGCTGCTTATTCTTGACTGGGTCAATCATATACCCAGAGGCTGCCTGAGCTTCCAGAAGTACCAGTGCAGTGCCAGGGGTGATTTTGTTCTCCTTCATAGCTTGATAGATGCTCATCTTTTGGTTAGGTTTGACTAAGACCCCTCCAATGCTGTTGGTACCTCTAAGGTACTTCCTCAGAGTTTCATCCTGGCTGAGCTCCTGCACAGTAATTTTTCCCTTATTTAACTTATCAAAGTCCTTTTTGCTCAGCAAGCCAATGTCATATAGCCTGTTTGCAGGGACTTTCTCCCGGATTCCATCGAATGCCAGGGGTGAGACTCCATTCCTGTCCACATCATCACTGCCACTCTGGCCATTGAAAATCTCTTTTGATGTTCCCACTGATGTTGCAAAAACCAGTTCTGTTTCAGGGACAAATTCTGTTTGGATTTCAATCTCCCTTGTATGTGCTACTGCTGGTTTTTGAGTAACCTGAAGCTTTTGCAGTTTTTCACGGAGGTTCTTGTTCTCCTCAGCCAGCAGATTCTCCTGCTCTAACCGCTTCTTCTCAAGCTCCTTCATCTCCTTCTGCTTACTGCGCATTTCTTCTTCCGCATCTGTTTGCTTCTTGAGAGCAGCATCCAAGTTCTTCTGAAGTTTTCTCTTCTCCTCCTCCATCGCTTTTCTTTGATGCTCCTGTTCATCCTTGAGAGTTTTTGCTTTTTTAACTTCTTCTTCAAACTGTTTTTCTAGCCTCTTTTTCTCCTCTTCAATAAGCTTCTCTTTTTGGAGCAACATCTCCTTCTCTGTTGTGAAAGTCTTCTGAAGGATTATCATCTCATGTTCAATTTGTTCCTGCTGAGCATTAGCCATCTGCAAAAAAAAGGAAAAAATAAATAAATCTTTAATTAATGCATAACTATGGCAAAATACCTGTTGATATTGTAAGATGGACAAGTTGGTCAATAATGAGCATTAATTCGATAATGAACACAATTTATTTTATATAAAAAGCTTGAATATTCAGTACTTAAAAAGTATTTCCATTATAATATAAAGCTTATGTAGAATGTACCGAATGTTACAGTGAACTTCATCAGTCATAGTTAAGTTAGTAGGAAAGACTGTTAAAAGAGCATAAATGGCACTTATAATAAAATTCTGTAAATAATACCTCCTTTGACTTATTTTGTAACTCTGCAGCCTCCCTTTGCAGTTTATCCTTTTCTTTTTCAAGCTCAGCAATGGCTTTTCGTAGCTCATCAGCTTCTTTGCTACTCTGCAGTCTTTGGACTTCTAGTTTTTCTACGACATGGAACTTTTCTTTATTCAACAGCTCGGTCTCATGCAGACGAGTGCTGATGTCATCCGCCTGCTTCTTGAACTTTTTGGCTTCCTCCTCTGCTTTTGACTGTGCGTCGCTCAGCAAAGTCACCCTGAGTTTTAGTTCTTCGGCCTCAGCGGTGATCATCAGCTGTCGCTTGCGTTCAGCTTCTAGGGATTTCTGAAAGCCCTCGGTCTCCTCCTGTAAGCGCTGTTGCATCAGCTGCTTGTCCTCCAACAGTTTCTGAGCCTGTTCCTGAGCCAGGTCCTTTTGTTTCTGGAGCATCTCTGCCTCAGCTTTCAGTTTTGAGGCCTCTTGGATGGCTTGCATTTTCTCCTTCATCATCTTCTCTGCAAGTGCCCTCTGCTGGGCAAGATCAGACTCTGCAATCTGCCTCATACGGGCAGCCTCCTGGGCCTCTACGCTGAGTCGAGCAGCTTTTTCTGCCAGCTTCTTCATATTCTCTGCTTCCTCGGCCAAAAACTTCTCAGTGTTGTCCTTGTCTCTTTTGATCAGGCGCTGGTTTTCCTCCTCAATTCTGAGCTTCAGTTTGACCAGTTCCTCCATCTGGATTTTGACTTTGAACAGCTCATCCTCCACCTGGGCCTTCTGCTTCATTGCGTCAGTGACCTCATCTTTGAGGCGATGAAGCTCTTCATCCAAGAAAGACTTTTGCTTGTCTGTCTCATCCAGCTGCAGCTTGACCTTAGTCAGTTCCTGTTCGACTTGAGACTTTTGTTTTAGTGTCTGCTCTGCAATCTGTTTGTGTTTTGCCATCTCAGCATCTGCATGCTCTTTTTGTTTCACAGCTGCTGCCTCAGCTTGGCCTCGTTTAACCGCCTCGAGTTCAGCCTCCTTTCTCATTCGCTCCGCATCCTCCTGTGCTTTAGCCTGTTTAGCAGCTTCTGCCTCAGCAGCTTGCTTCTGGCGCTCCGCATCCTCTGCCTGCTGGCGAAGGAGAGCAGCTTCCCTTTCAGCTTTCTCCTTGGCCTCCTCTGCTTCTTGGGCAAGCTTCCTGGCTTTTTCAAACTCCTCCTTCAACTTGTTCTGAACTAGGCTGTCCTCCTTCTGCTGAACAAGCACACTTTGGACCTGTTGTTCTGCTGCATTGCACTTCTGTGCAGCCTCTTTGGCTAAAATGATCTGCTTCTCAGCTTCTTTGTCAGCTTCCTCCTTTTGCTTGTGAGCTTCAGTCGCTCTCTTCTTTAAGCGCTCCACTTCCTCTTGTGCTAGCTTACGTTGGCGTGCAGCTTCTTCTTCGGCAGCAGCGATCTTTCTTACTTTCTCTTCAGCTTCCTTCCTTCTGTTTTCCTCTTCCAGGACCAGCTTGCGAAGCTTCTCGGCCTCCTTCTCCGTCTGGATCTTGCTTTGTTGAGTTTCTTCGGCAATGTTCTTCAGTTTGTTCAGCTCCAGTTCCAAGTCTAGCTTACCAGAAGAGGCTTTCTCAAAATTAAGTTTAAGGATACGGATCTCCTCCTCCACAACCCTCCTTTGTTTGAGGGTTTCTTCTACGATTTGTTTCTGCCTTTCTAATTCAGTGTCAGAGGACTTTTTCAGCTGGTTAATCTTTTCCTCAATATCTTGCTTGTGCTGAGTTGCTTGGTCCTCGAGAGCCTTTCTTTGATAAATTTCATCTTCAGCTTGTCTTCTCAGTCTCTCGTTCTCTGCCTCCTTCTCTTTGAGGGCGATTTCAGCCTCGGTTTTAAGTCGAGTAGCCTCATTGATGGCAGCTAGTTTCTCTTTCAGGATTCTCTCAGCTTCTGCTCTCTGTCTGGCAGCTTCGTCTTCAGCAATTTGCCGTTGTCTCTTTGCTTCTTCAGCAACAGCCCGCAGTTTGGACGCCTCCTCCGCCAGATCCCTCAGCTTTGTCGCCTCGGCTTCAAGGAGCTGCTTGCTCTTTTCAGTGTTGGACATGGTCTCCTTCTCAGCCTTAGCCTTCAGCTGCAGAAGAATTTCCATTTCGCTCCTCATTTTGGAGAGCTCGTCCTCGAGCTGCTTTCTCTGTTGTTCAGCAGCACTGACTTCATTTTTAAGACGATAGAGTTCGTCCTCGAGCACTGACCTTTGCTGTTCAGCATGGTCAAAGTCGGCTCTCAGGCGGATCAGCTCTTGTTCAGCGGAAAGTTTCTGCTGGGCTGTGCCTTCAGCCAGCTTGCGCTGTTTCTCCAGTTCTTGTTCAGCCATCTCCTTCTGCTTCAGTGCAGACTCCTCTGCCTTGGCTCTCCTCTTAGCTTCACGCTCAGCCTCCTCCTTCTGCTTCTCGGCCTCCTCCTGAGCCCTGCTCTTCTTGTGAGCCTCCTCCTCAGCCTGGAGCCTCAAGCGGAGCGCTTCGTTGGCATTCTGTCTCCACTTTTCCAGCTCTTTCTCCGCTTCCTCCCTGGCTTTGTCGGCTTCCTCTTGCTGTCTCTTGAGACGTTGCGCCTCCCCTTGCAGCTGGATGACAGTGGTGTGCTCCTGTTTAAGTGACTCCTCGAGTTTTGTCGTCTTCTCGACGAAAGACATGCGTTTGCTCTGAAGTTCAGCAGTAGCACTCTTCTGTGCGGCATCTTGGGCCAGCTTGATCTGCCTTTCTTTTTCCACCTCTGCTTGTTTCATTTGCCGCTCTGCTTCTTCAGCCTGCATCCTCAGCCTGTTCAGTTCATCCAGGGCCTTTTGCTTTTGCCTGGCGGCCTCTCTTTCTGCTTCTGACTTTAGCTTCAGCTCGTCCTCTGCCTTGCGCTTCTTCTGGGACTCCTCATTGACCTGCTTGCGGAGTTTCTCTGCTTCTTCCTGAGCAGCCTTCCGCAGGCGCTCCGCATCGTCCGCTCGGTCGCGAAGTTGCTGGAGCTCTGTCTCAGCCGTAGTCTTCTGCCTCATGGTTGTCTCTAGCTGGAGTCTAATGATGCGTATCTCCTCCTCAACCTTTGTGCGGCTCTGCAGGGCATCATCCACCTGTTGGCTCTTGAGCTTGATCTGCTGCTCCGAGAGGTTCCTTAGCTCATGCAGTTGCTGCTGGATGTTCAGCTTCTGCTTCTCCGCATCCACAGCAACAACCTCCCTCTTGCTGACCTCCTCTTGCATCTGAAGCTTTAACTCCTGGGCCTCTTTCTCCGCCTTGGCGATGGCTTTTGCATGAGCCTCAGCTAATTGCTTCTGCTTCTCTAACTCAGCCTGCATCTCCGCCATTTTTCTCCTCTCTTCCTCCTTAAGTTTCTCAGCAGCTTTCTGTATTAGTGGAAGCAAATGGTAAAGAAAAATGAATTAGAGAACAATGGGTTAAATGTTAGACTGATGGACTGAATACAAACACATGCATGTGTAAGCTGGTAAGTTATTAGATCATATAGACAGGCAAGTGTTGGTTTATACATGCTAGAAGAAACTTAGTATATGAAGACATGTCAGACTTCTAGATAAGACACTCAAGACCATGTTGCATTTAGGTAATGTATGGAAGACAGAGACAGACATTACTTCACAGCACTTGGAATCTAGAATGGCAAGATGCACGGAGAGGCTTTCATTTCTCCACATATCTTCAAGCTCGTGTCAGCGGTTTAGCTAAAAATATTGCGCTGTGATTAAAGAGGTGCAATGAAAACAGAATCGCTTTCTGCAGTGTCCTTGCTGTAATTTTGACCTGGATATTCATTGAAATATGGCAGATTTTCCCTCAGGACAGGAAGTAGTTGTTTCACTATTTGTCATTAATAAAAAAAAGAAACTGACACACATACAGATTGGAGTTAAAGGCTGGGATGTGTGCAACAGAGACCCCACATCCATCTTAAAACATTCTGATCATACAGCAACAGCAGATGGGAGAAAAAATAACGGATCGATCGGATTGGTGTAAACCGCGCCTGTGGTGTGCCACTTCTGAGATGAGCAGTAAATGAAGAGCCCAGGCTACACGTGATAATCTGACTGGTACGAAAGGGCACAGGAGCGAAGCAGCGAGTAAAACAAGAACAAGACAAACATAAAGGAAGACATGGGCTGGAAAAACAATGGGTGCTGAAGCTTTTGTCCTAAACATGTTGCTCTCGTGTGTCCTGGGTCTACAGTACGTGTGAGAGCAAAGCACCATCCTAAGGCAGAGGGACACGGGTTCGAAAAAGATGCAGAGCGCACTGCCAGACACACAGCGAGCACAGCGGTACGGGATGTCAGACACATGAGACAAGCAGGCGGTAGCCTAAGCATTTTGCATTCTTACAGGACGGCTACTTTGTTCTTTTAAGGTTTATGCAGGCTACCCCTGAGATCAGCGTGCTGGGTGTTAAATGAGGGTGTGGCATGGAGATAGAGAAATTGCTTTGGAATCATTTACCTCTTTAGCGCCCAAACAAGACAAGCATTCATCATGACAAAGCACTGGCAAGCAGTGTAGAGAAGCAAAAAAGGCAAGAAGATAGGATTAGAAAGAACGGGATAAAGAAAATTGTGTTAAGTAGTTAAGAAAAGGTTGAGGGGAGGGATTATCAGCCTGAAACATACTCAGTAGCTCAGAGCACAGAATCGGATACAGCTGTTTATTCTGAAAATGCACACGATGACTGGCTTACAGCTAAAGAAGGAGGAACTATGGATATCACAGCATGGCTACTAAATGCAAATCAGCTTCCTCGACAGAGTGTGACCAGGGTCGGCCACTCCAGTCCTTCATACTGTAGGTGGCATGATGGTTTCAAACCAATCTGGCATCATTCTGCTTCATCAAAATTATACCAATTACTACTCGACACTGTGTGCTACTTAAATGAAGTTTTGATTTTTATAAACCTCTGCCTTTGACATTTTAGCATTTTTACTCAAAGAAAAGCAGCTTCATTTTAGCTGGACCATAATGCTATAAATAGGTCAGCATAGGGTTGATTCAGTTGGGCAGCAACTTCAACCACAAACATCAGACAATAGAACAAAGATTATAAACTAAAACTAAAGAGTTTAATGTAATTTATTACATCTGGAGCTTAAAAATATTCTCAGTAAAGGATACTTAGCAGACTCACAACCAAATCTACAACATATTAGCGATAGGTACACTTCTGTAGGACTCGAGTTGCAGCCTGCAGTTTATGATGAATGCCTTAATTAAGCATTAAGCTTTTAATTTGGTTTTGGGTTATTCAAGGCAAACAAGGTCAAATGCATGTATATAAAACAGAAAATGCTAAGATGCCACGCAGACGTTAAATTTCCTCCAGCTCGCTCTGCTGATCATGCACATGACCTTCTGAGGAAACATCTGAGCACCATGGGAGAAATCCTCAGCCCGGATTCGCTTTTGCTATAGCTCAGTCAGGCTACATGCTGGAAAAACAGCGCCCCCCCACCTGCTGTCGGCCATGTGCCCCACTGCCACACCAACACCCGGGAAGCCCAAACCAAACCATGAGGCAGAGGAAAGCCCGACCATCCCGCAGACCAAACCGAGAGAACAGGCATGTAGAGGGTCACGCACCTCCTCGCTCTCCAGGCGCCGCTGTGTGTCCGTGATGAACTTGATGTACTGGCTGGTCAGAGTCATGAGCTCGCTGTACCGTGTCCTTAGCGTCACGTACTATCAGATTAGGACAAACAAACAGATGTGATTTACTTCTATGGGACTGTACACTTCAGATTCCGGGCTTTTCTTGCGGATACATTGTGATTGCAGAAAACAAAAGGTAGAACCAGAAACATGAACAGTTTTATAATCTAGTAAATCTATATAGAGCCAGGTTCTTACCTCCTGGATAATATTGTCAGAAGCAGAGTCCATCTTGGGTTTCTTCATTGGAGACAATGGCTCCGCAATGGCCCTGTAGGTCACTAGCTGCAGCTCATAATCCTGTGAAACACAGTCATGGTCATACTCCATACAGCAGCATCGCGCGAGGGAGAGAACGCGGGTATTTTTAGTTTACCTGTCACATTATTCTTACCTTGATAGTGTCAATATAGGTCTTGGCGTACTTATGGCACTCGTCAACTTTGTCTTTGTTTTTCTCGATCTCTTCCAGGAGTTTCTGTTTCAAACAGAATCAAACGAAATCACATGTGGTGATTTAAAGCTAACTAGCCAGTACACATGATCTGAGCCCAAAGGCACATGCAGCAAAGAGAGGCCAAGCGCACCTTCTCCTGGGCCAACTGCTCCTTCAGGACCTTGCTGTCGGTGATGGGCACAGCCTGGATGTTCTCCTGCCGCTGCTTGGCGTCGGCTATCCAGCGGATCAGCCAGTCGTAGCTCTGCCGGTAGTAGCCCAGCTGACGACCGAGCTGCTCCAGGTCACGTTGCCGCAGATCTGCCTGGGCAAACATGGCCTGCCAGCGCTCCTGTAGGCTAGCCAGCAGGTGGCGGTAGTGGTCCAGCTCCACATCGCGCTCGCTGTGTAGTCGTGACAGTCGCTCGCTCACAGCCGTGGCTTTGCGCAGCTCGGACTCCAAGGTGTCGAAGGCGGGCTGCTCAGCCTCTGCATCCCCGCGTAATTTCTACACCAGAGGGGCAAGAATGTTATTCATCCTTCTGTTATTCTGTTCAAGAAACACTTTCCCAGCTAGGGCACGGAGCTCCTGAGAAGTGAATGCAGGGCAGGACACGTCGTGAATGGAACACCAGTCCCATTCACACAGGACAGACACATACTCAATCACACAGCTCATTTCAGCTTGATTCAGATCCACCAGCACTGCTTCCTTAGATGACACTTACATGCCATACGCTGTCATTTTTATTTCACAGACCATTACTTCTATTCATGCTTTTGTAATGCATGGTGAGTCTCTCTAGGTCATTCACAGCAAAATGAATTTGCAATGGAGATTGATGCTGCAACTCATCCATGACCAAATCCCTTCCAAAGACTACAGATAATTCACTACCTGCGCAATACACATACAGAAACTCTTTGCATTCCCTTCTTCTCTTCATCTGACTGCTTTTATCTTTATAAGAAGCATAACTGAAGCCGATAAGAAGCAAAGGGGCTGTAAATGGTAGCTACAGGCCAGGCTGCCATGCCTTGGCCCATGAACGCATACCTTCAGCTGGGAGCGATGCATCTCCACCTCCTTGACGTCCATTGGCACTTTAGAGACATTGCGGAGCTGGTCCTCATACTTCTTCAGCACGTCCTCGGTGCCTTGCGTGCTGCGGATCACCACGTCGATGGTCTTCAGTCTGCACATGAGAAGAAAACAATGGGAGGGGTTTTTAGCTGAGGCTGATGGACCTGTCACGGATTAAATCCAGTGTAGCTTCCTGGCTGGTGCATATACTGCCAAACATCTAAAACAGAACAAGCTTAAAAACGGCGTCACAGCTCTAGTGATACTCACTTCTCCAGGTATATGGAGGACAAACTATAGACCTGGTCCATCTTCTGTAGGGTGAGGTCCAGTTCTGATCTCAGCACTGGTGTCGAGTTGGACTGCTCTGGCGTTGCCAGTAGGACATCTGCATCCTGAGACACCTTGCCCAGGTTCTTTTTGATGCCATCCAGCTCCGTCTGGACTTTCTGGGATACAAAGAAAAATGGTATATGAGAAGCAAAGACGAAATGGAGTAACAGCATCAAATGTGCAGAGAAAATTAATTAGAAGATTCAAGTCAAAGTCAAATTCTTTCATCATAATGCGTACAAATAATATAAAAATGTCGGGAAACTTGAGATTTAATGTTTTTTGATTTAGCATATACTAATGTACTTTTCAGTTTAATGCCCAGTTCTTACGGGTTATTCCTCAATTTTCCATAAATGAACTGAATGAAAAACAGGTTTAGATCTATGATTGTTACTGTTATCCCCTAATGGTTCTCTGTTCCTTTGGTACAGTGACTACTGCGATGATTACAGGATTTTACTGTGAAAGACAAGCCTTTGTGAATTAACAGCATTAAAGAGGCATAAGAGAGGACGGCCACTAGGGGGCACCGTACCTTTTGCTCAGTTGTACGCTGGGCACAGTCCCTCAGTGGCTCCTTGTCCACAGGCTGGCGGATACGAGACACGGTACGGGTCTCACAGCCCTCCAGCTGTAGACGCAGGTCCTTCAGCTGGGTGATGTAAGTCCGGCATGTCAACTCATTCTGCTCCCCTGTGTGGGGGCAGCAAATGAGGGTCACAGAGGGTCAGGCATGGTCTGAGACATTCTCCACATGCCCTCCATCATTAAGAGAACAGAGGAGAAGATGGGAGGGGCAAAGCACTTTTATGCAAACCAAGGATTTCCGAGCATCAGGAGAGACATTATTTGTACCACCATCTCTTGGGACTAGGTGGTCAGCCTTACTGGTTTAGCACAGATCGGTCACCCCCTTATTTGTTTTATTTGTTGTCTCTCATTTTTGGAACACAACCCACGACCCTAAAAAAGTCTCACACTCTGTCAGCCAGTGCAGCTACTAAAGCCTCTTCTAACATCTACCAATCGCGTGCAAGAACAGCAAACCATGTGACTCGTCCAATGCTTCCTGTGTGTAGCAGAAGCATGTGAACTGGAAGAAGAGATACAAACAAGAGAACGTGTGCTCTGTCACAAACAGGCACAGCTGCCCCACGCCTGTGTCAGCAAACTAAAGCCATTTATTGGGAACTCACCATTCTGCCTGACCTCTGAGCCTGAAAGGGGGATTTAACCGTTACTCAGCACTCATCTATTACCTGCCTCTCTAGTATGTTATGTGGACAAAAGTGTAAAGAAATAAATGTAAGTGATCTGTAACACATGCTCCATTACACCCTGAGCCAAATACTTCATACCTTAGAGGCATATTTTTAGCTATTAGAATACAGGCTCAGGACACACACCTTTCTCCACACTGCGAAGCAAACTGTCATAGTAGCGCGAGGCCTTGTTGAAATCAGCCTCAATCTGCATTCGGTCATCAGCTCCGAACATCTGCGAGTCCTGGCTGTCCCTCATAAAGTCCTGGTAGTGCAGCTCCAGGTTCCTCAGAATCAGTCGGTACTCCTCGGGTTTCATGCTCTTAAACTGGAGGGAGGTGGGGGAGAGAAGGAGAAGAAATGGAGGACAGGAGAGGAGAGGTGAATCATCAGATCTTGACCAGCTGAGCTTCACAATGCTCCATGAGATCTGATACCCCATTTGGGAGAAAAACATTCTTATTACCTACACATTGATTCCTTCTTTTCATGGACTGAAATTACGAAAATACAAAACCTATGAATTCCATTTTTATGCAAAAGAAAAAACACCTTCTGTTACCTGAAACAGTTCTTTTCATGAATAATTTATTTCAAAAAAGCGTAAGGAGTATAAATGAATTAGGGACTATAGAGGAAAGCACTGCAGAGGAACTGTACTTAGGAAGCTGTTGTTGCCTTTAGCTATTAGCACACAGAGAGCACATGACATATTAAAGGACATTTTGATGAACTGAACTGCTTCCTAAATATGTTCCAAAACTGTGGAACACATCCCAGAACAAATACCATTACATCCTGGAACTGGTTCTGATACATTCTAAAACCGGCGCAGGCTTTGGGCTAGAGGAAGAGTCTCACCGTGGTGATGTTCCAGGAGTGGATCTGCTGCATGTCCCTCACAAGGTACTGCCAGGCTAGCATACTCCTCATGTCGATGTGCAGACTCTGCCACAGGGTCTGCAGCCTCTGATAGCTGGCATCCAAGCTGGAAGGACGAGCCGGAGCAATGACTCACAGCTCCTCTCTGCTTAAATCTCAGCATTTAGATTATCTTTATCACCTAGTTCTGGTGACTATTTGGTGATTTAAACTCCATTTATACATCTGCGGCAAGCCAGCAAAACTGTTCTGATATTACACATATAAATTCAGTCTTAATAGCAGAGGCAGATGGTTCAGCTCCAGAGAGTAAAACTCCAGACCAAGATTTTGTTTTAACCAACCAGTTCAGTACTCTGTGACTATGACTCTTTGGACTCAGCTGGTCTGGATTTTTACTTCCTGAACCTGAATTACTTGCCTCGCACTAACGAGCACTAACCTGCAGATGCTGTCCACAGCCTCCTTGTTGGGTGGCGGGACAATGAAGCAGACGGATGGCACCACCGCCTCGTCTCCAGAGCCACTCTGCACTCTCCATTTGTAGGGCTGCGAGTTGTTCAGCAGCTGACACTCGTCGCCTTTATGGACTGTGATCTGTGGACAGGCAAACACAAGTCGCTTTGCTATTTACACGAACAGCTCACAAAGGGCTTTGCCTACACTTTCAACCAGTGACACTCAGGCCTGGGAACCAAGCGGAACACTGGCTATCAGTAAGACTGACTCCAAATCCATCATACAAATATAGCTTGAGGATTTAGTCACTATAAGAGACGAAATTTACATATGAATATTCAAAACGACTTTCATATTTAATTAGGTTGAACTATCAGGGCTCAAACAGGGTGACAAGTAGCATCGTGGCTGATGGAGCCCTGGGAATGTTTGACCTGACTAATGATGCTCCACCCACCTCCATCTGTTTGAAGTCACACACAGCCTGGACAGGTAGCCTGCCCTTGACCGGGGTGCTGGGGTTACGTGGCTTCAGCTGGATCACGGTCCTGGCTCGTTTGTTCAGCCCGGCCAGATGAGTCTTAAACTCGTTTAGCTGCTCCTTCTCCTCCTGCATTTGAGAAAGGGGCGAATGGACATAACGTCAGCCGGCTGCCATGACAGTGACATACGACGGTATGGCTGCCATGCGGAGGTGGAGCGCACCACAGCATCTAGCAGCAGGTCCTCCAGCCGTGTCACTGTCACAGACCGGTCGCAGGTGTACTTCTTCTTCATAGCTTCCTGCGTCTTTGCCAGCCTCTCCTCTGCTTCCTTCACGTCAGCAAAGAACTGCACGGATTGGGGAGAGGATGAAGAATATCGTTCAGTGCACAGAGAGACAAGCAACCTTGTCATCTACACACAAAGTGATACAATTCAAAAGAATCATAAATATCAGTACAAGACTTCTACTTAAATGTTTCCTGGTCCCTGAGCAAATTTGTTTTAGTAGTTTTGCTTCTCAATTCTGCTTCATTTTTTTAAGAAAGCAATGTAGTATATGATCCAACCTGGTAGTAAGCGGTATTCTCCTTGAGGTGAGCTTCGATGCAGCAGCACAGCTGAAGGATCCAGCTCCACTGAGTCTGCAAGGCAGCTGTGAAAGCCTGGCCAGAAAAGAGGGGACATCGAGGATTATGGGATTTGTAGTTCAACAATGATTGTTCTTTCTTTCTTTCAGGGATGAAAAGTCATCATTCCTTCTCACCTCCACAGTCTTTCTGCCTGGGTGGCCCTCTTTCAGCAGCCTGTCTCCAGTGGTCTGGATCTCATTCACCTTCTTCTCCCTCAGCTCCAGCTCACGCATCAGACCCTGAGTCCAAAGAGGGACATTCACCATAAAGACCCAGCTCCTCACTCCATCCACAATGCCGAATGAGGAAATATTCATTGTTGATTCAGTTTTCATATTTGTTACTGACTAGGAAAATCATCCACAGAAAGTTCAGAATAGATTAAATATATATTCTTTCAGGAATACATCAATATTTGTCCCTCAATCAATCTCCTACCACTGACCCTTACTGATTCCCCATCTACCATTAACCTGTTCCATTGTGAAGTGGTTTTCTTGGTACCACTAGACACCTTCCATGCTTTTGCACTTCCTATTTTCCCTCTGAGGGACACTTATGTGTTAATTGCATGTTGCATCTGAGTTTGTCCACTTAATGACATGTTAGCAGTTCTCATTAAAAAATGAGGATTTAAGCAGTGATTGTATCGCGCTACTTAACAAACCTACCTTGTATTTTTTTCTGATTAATCAGTATAAGATTCACCTAGCAACTTGTACCTAAGTTGACTCCTTGACAGCTACATATCGTTATGTCTCATCTGACCCTGTAAAACTTCTGCTGTCCCATAAACGTAAGATCAAGTTTTCAGCTTTCTGTCACTAGATTGGCTTTTTGACGTACCGAGTAGTTGTCTTTCTTGGCGGTCATGTTGGTATTGCGGTCACTCCAATCGAAATTCACCTCCTCCTCCTCCTTGTCATTCAGCCACATCAGCTCCTTGGTGGCAGCGCTGACGAAGACATGGAGCTGGTCCAGGTTGCGAAGGCGGGACTTGGACGAGTTCTGCCAACGTAAAGAAGGGTACTTAAGCCTCCTCCTTGGTTGCAGACTTCATCATTCATGTTATATGCGGAGAGAAAAGCTATTAGCTCAGTGCCACTAGAACCCCAGCAAATCTCTCTCTATGGTGACCCACTCCACAGAATGTAGGCTAATTTAAAGTCCCTTTGACTAAATCTGGATTTTGAGTGCAGCAGAAATAAGCAGATTGGGGAGTGATTCTCGGCGGTGCCCACCAGCAGCTTGGCGTACAGGAGGTCCAGTTTGCCCAGGTACTCCCTGTAGGTTCCTTTGCTGATTGGAGACAGCTGGCCCTGCAGGGAAGACACAGTGATGGTGGACAGTAAGTTGAGGCACTTGGCACTGAAGAACCAGACAGCCATTATCAGTGATCCACCCAAAAGAATGTTTCTGCTCAGTAAGATAATTTTGATTCCACTTAATTAATCTGGAAATCCAGGCCATGTGGATATTCTCACAGCCATTCAGATCATTGATTAAAAACCTCCGAACAGCTGCTGAACACAGAAGCACGTCCTTCCTCCCATAGTGAGCCTAATGGTTCCCCTGCTGGTCGGACCCTTTCCCGCACCTCATCAGCACGAGCCCGCTCGATCTTTGAGCGGAAGTCCTCCACGGTCTGGTGCAGTCCTCGGTGGCTGCCCAGCTGCGACTCCACGGAGGGCAAGTCCGCACCCCAGCCAGCTGAGTCCACGCGCCTCTGGTTCTCCTCCACCCAGGCCAGCAGGTCCTGGATGTAGCGCAGGGTGACCTCGTCCAGCTCGGGTCTGCCCTTCACAACGCTCTGCTGCAGGGTGACTGAGTGGGTGGGGGTCACACTGGAACGGAACCTCAGGTTGTACTCAGTGCGCAGGTTCACCAGCCGCTCGTGCAGATGGTACACCCTGGGGATGAGCAGAGAGCATCAGAGAACTGTTATCTCCAGTCTAGGCAACTGCATTCTACACGCATTCAAAGAAGATCCTACATCCACAGAAGGGTGACAGACCCTTAATGCTATATGCATGATTAATTAATAACAGTAAAGAATATGATTATTCTTTTATTATTAATATTTAAAATATTAATATTAAATTAATGATTACTCCCACTTATGACTGAGTGCCCTTACCTCCTGTACATCTGCTCGGCCTGCAGGTGGTGCCCATCCTTCAGCAGCTGTACATCATTGAAGAGCAGGCGAATCATGTGGTCCGCCTTGTCCAGGTCCTTCTCCAGCTCCACCATGTTTTTAGCTGGCTTGCCCATGTTCAGCAGACGGATGTCCTGATAGCACGCCAAACACGGTGGTTACTAACCAAGCTAATTAATGACAGACAAACCAATAATGCTACACTAATAAAGCTAAGTAATAATTAAGTACCCCTCTCTATACAAATAAGTAAATCTGTGTTCCTGCCCCTTTGTGTGGAGCAGCCACTGCCCATACCTTAGCCTCGGTTGCCCTACACAGCTCTGTATATGGGGCTCGCCAGCGACTCACCGCCTGCAAAAGGCTCTCCACCTGGTTCAGCTGCTCCTCACAAACACCAGACTCCATTTGGACTTTGCTGACGATACGCTGAAGACGCTCTAACCTGTGAACACCCCAGGGGGCGACGTCAGCACAGATACCACCACCGGGGGTGATGTTAACACAGATACCTCCACTGGTGCAGTAATATGGAAATTCTGTTAAACCAAATATGTAGTACCTGCAATGTTTCCCCATAACAAATCATAAAAATCAACAAGACAGTTACACCTCAGAACCCCCCCTCTTTGAAGGACAACTGATTTTTTAATTAGCTGAACAACAGATCAATACATTAAATGAAGCCACTCCAAACCTGCCCACCCACCATTATGAAAACAGGGCACACAGATGGACAAATGAGACATGGCAGGTAAGACAGACAACACATGATGTTATAAGTCTGTGCAGATTGACGTAGAGAGATAAGACGGGGCAGGATGGAGCACAGCCATTAACTCAATCGGGTATTTAGGGATTTTCTGTGAAGTTCTGAGGGCTTATGAGATGCAGGGTATGTCAACGTTGAGTCAATGTTAATGTTAGTGTGTGTTTCTGTGCGTGTATGAGTGTAATTATGTGCGAAATTCTGTGGGTTAAGTTTATAGCCAAATCCCAAGCGCTGGTAAATGAGCCCCAACCATTTGTGAAGTATAGAGTTTGGTGCAGTAGGGTAATAATTCCCATGGATATGTATTTTTTGAATAGGTTTGACCATTGTGTGATATTATGCCAAAACTGGACTGTCTGAGGGTCCCAGAGGTAATATTAGCTATTAGCTCCATGTGGGAGGCGGCCTGGGAAATCTCCGGGTGCAGAAGGTCCACCCCTAGCGGCACAGCAGTAGTTCTAAACCCAGGCAAACAGAACACCATGATCCCCAAAGCCCCCCTTTCCAGCTTGAGCTTTATGCTTCCTCCAGTAGGCATGGGAAGCACGGAGGTCTTGTGACAAAATCAAGCCCCCCACAGAGGCTGGTCCCTCCCCAAGCACAAGATTTGATAGGTTATGAAAGAGCTGTAGACAGGTAATTATTTAGGACATGGGTCATGCCACAGCTGTTTAAGTCCAAGTCCCTTTAATGAGGAAATTGTTCCAGTTATGGCAGCTTTGAGGTCTTGTGCAACTTTTATGTGAGATATTTGCCATCAGCCCCAGCAAGCGTTGCCACCTTGTGGAAGACAAGCTCCAGTTGTTTATCTCAGGAGTTCTAGACTAGGAGCCTCTCCCAGGAGCCAGGGAATGGCAGCCTTAATAGCCAAATCACTGCCAAGAAGAAGACAAGCTCTGTCTTGTCTACAATAAGAAGAGCCTGAGGGTTAGCATGGAGATACAGTGCTGGACTCCTGCCTGCTAATAGACCAGGCCAGGGCTAGTGAGACTCCAACCAAAGCATCCACGAATCAGGAAAGGCAATGGGTTCCTCCTTTCACCAAATAATAACCCGGAAGCAACATCTCCTGTTTTTCCTGGGACTTGCGGATTGCCATCAGCTCATTATAAGCCAGAATGGGTTCAGTGAGCATTTTGCAGACTGACCTTTCAAGCTCAGTCCTCAGCAGCCTCTCTCTCTCCAGGATGGCCAAGTGCAGACGGCCCCATTCTTTCTCCACATCGATGGGGTGGTAGCCTGGAGGTACCCTCACCTGACCAGCCTGGACTGCAGACTGGGAATGGGACCAGAGACAGGAGGGTTTGCGGATTTCACTCACAGCCATCCACAGAGCTCAGGAAAGTAAGAAGTGAGTCACCGACAAAAAATTCTTCACCAAGGGTTTAGTTTGTCAGACAGTCACAGATGAGTCAATGATCGGTTTGTGCGCCGCTGGGCTTGGGGGTACATGACCTTACTAATACTCTACCTGAACTCTACATCAGCCCCAGGTCATGGAGCGTCCCCCACTCATGCACTCACCTCAAAGGAATTGAATATCAGCTTAGAGTGATTCTTGTCTGTTTCTTTAGCTGGCAGTTCGGTCTCCTTGAACTTCATAAACTGGCGCCACAGAATCTACACGAGCAAAAAAAGGAAAGCAACCAAAACCAGCTTGAGACATGGGGAGGAGTCAATAGTCCAGTATATGTGAAATATCTCAAAACAGATGCAGAAACTTTACCTTTACTCCACCAATAAAATATAAATGTTCATATATTGCTTTTACTCAACGTGTTGTAATATCTTGTTTATGTCTGTTGGATTAAATGATTAAAAACAACTAAACCAAGAAACACATTTGGTATATAGATTGTGCAGGAATAAAACAAACATTTAGCTCATACCAGTGTGAACAAGCTTAAACCGGTGTTTGCCAGCCTATGTCAGTATGCACTGTGCTTTTCTTTTCTGAGGTTCGACTTGTCACTCCTGTACAATTTCAACAATTTTTTCACATAACAGAAATCACATTAATGTAGTGTTAAGATATCCAGGCTTGGGCTGAAAGTTTATATGGTAAAACAACAAGTTCAGACAGGCTGAATGATCTGAAGAGTCGCTTTAAATGGTAATGATCTGATGCCACGCAGAGAATGAACAGGCGCTTTGCCGAGAGGTGTCCTATTTAGGCTTCAGTGTCCCCTTGTTGTGTTGATACAAAGATCTGCAGGTGATGAGGTCACCATGAATTTTCACCTGGAATCCTTCAATTGCATGGCCTGTCAGGGATTAGCTTCTTAGTCAAGGAAAAATTTACCCCCAGGACAAACCTTACGTGTTTGGTTTTGTCTTCATAATGCAACCCCACCCAAATTCATTCACCCCCAATTCAGCCACACCCTATACCACCCTGCCTGAAGAAGAAGAGGCTTAGCTCCCCCCCAAAACCCCACCCACCATGCCCACCCTGAGAGCCAATAGCACTCTTCGGGACTCTTTTATCCTGTCTGCACAAGGCAGCTCTCTCCTTTTCATCACTGCGGTTTGCAGTAACACGCAACAAGCAGCTTTCCAGCAACATCACGACTAGCACAGAGGGTGGAAGCCAGAATCAATCTCCCCGTCAGAGACTTCTAGAATCGTGCGACAAAATCACGAGCTTGTGCAGATGGGTGGGTGGAACGCTCACCTCGATCTCCTCGTAGCTGGCAGGGAACTTCCTCTCCTCGAAGATGGTGATGTAGTGGCGTATCCACTGCAGAAGCAGGGTGACCAGCTGGTAGTACTCCTGCCACCGCAGCTCCAGCTCCTGCAGGAGTGACAGAGGAGGACCTTAACAGTGAGCCAGAGTAACCTCCCTAACTCACTTACTGACACACCGCACTCAATCGCATACTACAGGCACGGCCTTGTGTATCGTTAGTGTGTGTGGGGGGGGGGGGGGGGGGGAAGGGCTCTTGGAAATTACTGGAACAATCATTATGGCTGACCATAGGCACGGCCTGACGAGGGCGACGTTGGCTGCACATTTATTTATCGTGTCTGCTAGAATAAAGAGATCCTTATTTAAGCCGGACTGTGTGGACATTCCTGTGAGCCAAAGGTGTCCACTTAGGTTCTGTAGAAAAAACACCCCCATTAAACAAAAACCAGCTGAGAAAACCTCTGACCAGTAGGAATCTTACGAGACCACTGAATATTCTGTAATCACCCAAACACAGTGACAACAACACTGAGAACAAAAAAAACAACCGAAACGCAACCGAGTGCATAGCAGGTTACTACTGATTTTTATGACTTTATTTGGTTAGACAACATAGATCTCATGATGTCTGCTCAAAGTCCCAGCTTCAACAGAGAATTAATCTATCATAAAAGCCCAAAGTGGACCTCCAAATGCGGATTAATGCAGCACAAATGTAAGCCAAAGCCTTCCTGAACCCTTCATTGGCTGCTACCTCATCAACCAAGCCCACCGATCCAGATACCAGCCAATCGTCTTTCACCATGTTGCTGCAAACAAGGTCAATCATGTACTGCAGACTCACTGACGCCATACTCACGTTGGTTTTCACACCATCCGGGACGTCGGGCACCCGGGGCATGGCATCATACAGGGAGGAGACGTAGGTGATGATAGACTTCTCATCGGGGTTTGGCACGTCCACATCTGAAAGCATGACGGGGGGCACAAACCCAGTGACATGCTGACACACACATCCTTCAGTGGCCTTTGTGTCACGAGACACCCAGTGGGCTCACAAGCGAGCAACACGGTGAAAACCTCCAGCACGAGCCTGGCAAATGGGGGGGGGTATTCTACACCACACTGGTAAACACGGCAACACCCCACGCTGCAGAGGTGTGGCTGCTCTTGCCGATCAGTATTCCTGGACAGTCTAGGGCTTGTAAAAAGTCATGACTGTGTCCCAGGACGACCTCCTCCAGTGCTGGAGGCGTTTGGGAAATGGCGTTTCTAGCTCAGAAGCTCTGGTAGCCCCTGGCTGCTTGAAAAACCAGTACACCCAGTATGCCTTTGAAGGAAACGCAGATGGTGGTCTGCAGAAGTGAAATTATACACTTTGGAGCAATCTTAATTACAGTCATGCCTGAGTGTAATTAGTCTGGCATTTGTGATACATTGTGTTGCCCGGGCAAGGCAAGTCAATGTCATGGGCAATTAAATGTTGGGGGGGGGGGGTTCACTGTTAAATGAAACACGGCTTTACAGTAAATACAAAATACACAACGTCTGGCTAAGTGAATGGTGATTGGGTACAACCATAAGCATAACAAACAAGCAGCATTGGCACGTCCAGTCAGACACGCAGGGGCTCATGACACGGCAGGCGTCGCCTCACCCTCGGGGTCCAGCAGGCGTGTGACCCCTAGGCTGTTCTCCGCCACACTGAAGGCCTGCTCCAGGTTCTGCAGGTTGGTCTGCCGGTACACTTTGCTCATGTCGATAAGCATGGGCCTGTGGGGAGGGGGTGGGACGTATGACATCACTGGTTAGAGCCTCAACAACAAACCGGTTAGATCTTGTCGGATGTGGAGTGGCGGAGCAGGAAACCACTTCATTCAATTTTCTTCTATTACAAAAGATCATGCCGAGTGAAAATCCCGAGTGATGCACTCAGTATCAACATTCAATTTAAAGCCTAATTATAAGTGTATGAGCATTTCTGGTGTTTGAGTAAAAAATAAGCAAAAATGGTAACTCCACAAAACAAACAAAAATATATTCAACAAAACTTATTTTCCCATAGCCGAAGAACATTAAGCAGGTCTGGCCAACTTCCTCGAGTAGGATGTTTGTTTTTCTCAATATATACATCATAAACAAACAAACAAAAAAAAACATCTTAGGCAGCCAAAGCCCAGGATCAGCAGGGGGTAGCTCACATATCCACAGGGATAAATCTTTCATAGCAGCCAACACCAGATATTCATCATCCATAAATCTGCCTGGACATCTGGCCCTTACTGCAAGGAAGCACTGTGGGAAGTCAGATGTTCCCAGTTATCAACCTAGTGGGGAATCTGGCACAATGTGGCCGGCAAGGGCATCAGCAAGCCCTCGTCTCTCAGGTGTCATGGACTTCGGACATCCATTTAGACAAACATGTGCAGTTACATGAAGCAGAGCTCCTCTATAGTGCAGACACAGCCACTGAATCAAGTCAGGCTCCATAAAATTTCACACTTTAAGCTTAATCACATAAGTGATATTGCTTATATTAAGTACACACAATAAGGCTAAAACCAGCATAATGCAAAAGCCTGGAAACATAACATTAGCACAAAGGGGGGGCACTGCAACTGCACCCACGTCAGCTAAGAAAGGTGGAGCGCCTTAATCCCCTGACCACTGAGGCAGCCAAAAAGGAACTGGAGGGTCGTACAATTCCTTGACGCGCAGAGTTGAGCACACGGAGTAGTAGCCGGCATTGCTGCCGTTTTCTCGCTCCGTGGAGCAGGCCTTGTAGTACTGCCGCCTCTCGGTCTTCTCGAGGCTGCTGGATGGCCCATTCCCCCGGGGGCTCCTTCCATCCCTGTGCTCCATCCGGGGGGAATCCCCACCCGAGTGGCCCCCCGCACCCTGGGAGCTATGACCCGAGTCACAAGAGCTCTCCGAGGGGACGTCCTCGCAGAGCATGACCACGCGGTCCTCCAGGTCGCTGCTGGAGCCTGCAGAGCTACCCCGCCGCCGCTCCCTGGGAGTCAGCTTCCTCTTCAGGCTCTGAAACATGGTGGCTGCTGGGAAGGGTCGGTCCTCCACCGGGGGGAAGGTCACAGGTAAGACACAGAGCAGTTTACTCCTAAACGCCTCCTTCCATGTGGATCATGCCCTCCTGATGTTTATTTATGGTCCGCCACAGGTGTGTTCAAGCTTGACGTGTCTACTAAGATCGTCCCATTGAATGATTCACCATGATCTACATGCCGAGGCTTCCTCCGCTGCAAGCCAAGCGCTTCTTCTTGAAGAGTGCGGGCTCCTATTGGCTGACAGACATTGTCAATAGACCGATCGCGCTCCACGTCAGTGCCTCTGTAAACAAACTCTCCTCACCAGTTTCCGCAGGAGAAAGACCTAAGCAAAGAATGAACATAACCTCCACATGCCACTTCTATTTGACTGGGTAGAACAGCCAGAAAGACAAAGATATCCGAAGGCAGGACTTCCAAATGCAAAAATCCACCGCAAAACCTTTTCCTGGATGTTTACAGACCAAACGAGCTGGTGTATAGGTGCGAGAGCTCCCAAGCTCACATCTGCTTCTAAAAGCCCAGCTTTGAGCTGCTGGGCTGGATTGTGGTGCCTGACAGCAGGCCAGGTGGGCGTACCTCTCTTTGCAGGTACATGCCAGCGTCTTGAATTGCCTGCCCCGAGGGAAGCTCCTTTTTTCTTCTCCCTGATGACTCATTGCCATATGCCACACCTTGCCTCTATTCTTGCTTTGCCTGCTCTCTTCTCACCCTTTCACTGTCCAGCCCAGCCCTTATGAAAACCACTCAGCAGGACAATCAGAGGTGGCTGTCCATTATTCCGATCAGGCTGAATTCTTTCCACGACACATCACGCAAACCAAGCCAGCCCACTGCCCGCAAACTGAGTACAAATGTCTGCATGGATGTCTGCGCGGATGTCTGCGTAGATGTCTGTGTGGATGTCCACGTAGATGTCCGTGTGGATGTCTGTCTAGTTGTCTGCATGGATATTCGTATGAATGTCCATGTGGATGTCTGCGTGGATGTCTGTCTAGTTGTCTGCGTGGATGTCCATGTAGTTGTCTGCGTAGATGTCTGTGTGGATGTCCGTGTGGATGTCTGTGTGGATGTCTGTGTAGTTGTCTGTGTGAATGTCCATGTAGATGTCTGTGTGGATGTCCGTGTGAATGTCTGCGTGGATGTCTGTGTGGATATTCACGTGGATGTCCATGTGGATGTCTGATTGGATGTCTGTGTGGTTGTCTATGTGGATGTCCGTGTAGTTGTCCGCGTGGATGTCTGCATGGATGTCTGTGTGGATGTCCGTGTGAATGTCTGTGTGGATGTCCGTGTGGATGTATGTGTGGATGTCCATGTGGATGTCTGATTGGATGTCTGTGTGGTTGTCTATGTGGATGTCTGTGTAGTTGTCCGCGTGGATGTCTGCATGGATGTCTGCGTAGTTGTCTGCGTGGATGTCTGCATGGATGTCTGCGTAGTTGTCCGTGTGGATGTCTGTGTAGTTGTCTGCGTGGATGTCTGTGTGGATATTCGCGTGGATGTCCATGTGGATGTCTGATTGGATGTCTGTGTGGTTGTCTACGTGGATGTCTGTGTAGTTGTCTGCATGGATGTCTGCGTAGTTGTCTGCGTGGATGTCTGTGTAGTTGTCTGCGTGGATGTCTGTGTAGTTGTCTGCGTGGATGTCGGTGTGGATGTATATCGCTAAATCATGAAGAGTCCATTTCAGTCTTTAGATTATGGTCAGTGCCTCACTTTTCAGGGCCAACAGAAACCAACTTGCTGTTGGAAAACAACACATTACAGTAAGAGGCCATTCTGTGTAATGATACTGTTATGGTTACTAATAACAATGACAATAATAATATTAATACTAATTCCCATGCTCTTAGCCCTGGTTAGTATGTGCCAGCTCATCTTTGAAACAGGGGCGGTTCCCCTTTCAGATATGAGGCCCTTAGGCCATGAATTCCGTCTGAAAATAAATGAAATGTCCAATGAAAAGAATGAATTTAGGGACAAGTTGAGTCAAGAGCAGAAAGACCTGCAGCTGACGACGTGTACACCTCCGACTTCCTGCATGTGCCTGGACTGCATGACTCACAAAAGACACAGAAAGCCCCCCCCTGCAACCCCTAAGGAACTGCAACCAAACCCGGTTCCCATTATCTCTACCCACCTAATCCGGAAACCCAGTGGATGAAGCATCTGCAGTGAGCCTGAGGAGCAGACTCAGGTAAAGCACATTCAGTCCCGCCAGGGTACAAGTCCATTACCCGGGCTGACGGTGCGGGTCAGCAAAGGCACGGCGAGACAATGCAAGTTTGAGAATGGGGTGTGACCTCGGGTCCTCTTGGGACTCAGTCAGGTCAGGTGACCCAGGTTATTCCATTAATTTCCATAAGTCAGTGTGCTCTGTTTTGTTTCAGCCCAGTAAGCCCAGCAAACCCAGTTCCCGCCTGTTGTGGTTTCTTTGTCCCCGACTCCTACGCCCTCCTCTTTATGCCCGTTTAAAACCTCCTTTGTTTTCCCCGTTTATTTTCAGCAGCGTGCTGATCCCTTTCCCGTCCTGTCCCGGTAACTCATAAAGATCGAAGCCCCACCCACAATGAGCCTCCACATCACATGCTTCTGCTCGCTGTCCCGAGCGCAGCACTGCTGCGGCGGTGAAGGCGCATCAGCGAAGTTGCACGTGGAAGTGCCACCAAAAACCGAGCCCCGTAAACTCGTTACAGGATCCAGCCGCAATCCTCCGAGGTTTTCTCTTCAGGAATCCACCAAGTGAATGTTATGAGGGCCCGGCTGCCAATTCGCATTAATAATGACCGAAGCCCTGCCCCTTAGCGTGAGCACCTGAGGACTCTAAACCCCCCTACCCCTGCATAGACCAGGCCAGCACTCACTTGTGTCTGTGGATGACTGCATTGAACAGCTTGCCATCCCTCCAACTGGTGGTGAAGTTGTCACAGCGGAGGCCCTGGTATCCATCCACCATGCGCTGAGACCACAGCAGCAGCTTCTCCTTGGCCGTCATGTCTTCTGACTGGCCGTTCACCTGGATGTCGGAGATCTGCGAGGGGGAGGGTTGGGGGGGGGGTCACATTTGTGGCAGACATTGATGGCGCCAACAAAGCTGGACACAGATTTGCCCTCACACACACCATCCATGTGTGTTGCACACATTTAGAAAGAGGATCATCCGGGTCAGCGGTCTAGATTGTCACCTGCAGCCCACCTCTGCCCTCCAATCTGAGGCCACCAAGGTCAGGGCCACTGAAGCAAATCCAGCCCCAACCCATCCCAACTACTCCCCACCACAAATCCCCACTGACTCATCCCTCCCCAAAAGACACCACCCTGTGGCCCTGGCCTCCGCCCTCATGCTTTGTCTCCACAAGAGAAACCAGACATTATAACTGCTACCACTGGCACAAAAATTGTTTTGTCATCTAAGCCATGTTCAGGTGGAGACGCGCCCGCAGTGCATGCACATCCTCGGGCAACCTGAGTTAACTAGATATATATATTTAAACAGACAAATCTGTAGACATGAGCTGTGAGGGGTTGGATAAAAGATCAGTCAGAAGGGGGTGTGGTAGTTAAAGGACCTAGAATTGTGACTGTGAGGATGCTGGTGGGAGTTCTTGATATACCTTTGATCTGGGCATAAAGTGCTCCAGGTATACAAATACGTAAATGATCATTTAAAAAGATATGGGTGTTTGCTGTGTCACTACTCTGAATACTGTGACACGTAGCTATTCCTCTGTGTTATTCCAATACTGACAGCCTTTCAACAAGAGAGTTTCAGCTTACAGAAAGGGTAGTGGGACTGTGTCAGCTCACAGACAGGGTGGTGGGGGCGTGTTAGATCACAGAAAAGGTAGTGGTGGTGTGTCAGCTTATAGATTTGGTGGTGGGACTGTGTCAGCTCACAGACAGGGTGGTGGGGGCGTGTCAGCTCACACAAAGGGTAGTAGGGGTGTGTCAGCTCACAGACAGGGTGGTGGGGGTGTGTCAGCTCACACAAAGGGTAGTAGGGGTGTGTCAGCTCACAGACAGGGTAGTGGGGGCGTGTCAGCTCACAGACAGGGTGGTGGGGGCGTGTCAGCTCACAGACAGAGTGGTGGAATTCTGCCCATAAAACCCATCACCAGCCATTTCCTCTGCTCCAAGAAAGCTTTAGAAACTCAGCTCCCACACACCGTGATCAGCATATGTTCAGGTGCTGGTCCTCCTCTGTTTTTTTTTACCCAAGCACCACAAATTTCCAGTTCCCAGTTTGGGAATTTATGGTTCCCAAAAGATTCAGATTCTGTAAAATGTCTGCTAATATCTTCCAAGTTTAATATTAAACCAAAAAGATTATTATAGAGAATTAAAAACATGATTATAAGCAATATTTTAGAGACAGTGCAAAGGCCTCCACCGATTTGAAAAAGAGGAGATTTAATTTTGATTTGACTGGATTGAAGCAGAGAGAAAGGGAATGGTATGGGAACATGATACTGACAGAACCGGACACCTGGAAGTGGAGGATTATGGTCCATATCAGCCCCAGCGTGAGCTTAGGGTTTCCGTCGGCGATGTCATCATTTCGGATGTTCACCAACTTGACCTGGATGACAGCAGACAGACAAGAAGAGCATTTTAGAATTAAATTTCCACTGATTTTACGGCAAATTCTAAAGAGGGCATGCTTTGTGGTGGTGACCTTCGTGTAAATGCGACTGACCACTGCAGTGTCACAGGACCAAGTTCATTCCCGCTAAGAACCTTAAGATAACCCACACTTCTTAAATGCAGCTCTTCGGATGATATTATTGCATAATAAACACCTGACGTGATAAGAGAATGACGTAATTTGGGTTAGTACAGTAATGCGCTCTTAAAGTTGCACATGGAAACTTTCTTGGCAGATACTGTGGAGAAGGTTTGCTTCTTCATAGTCTTTCCTGAGTGGATAAAACTAAAATTTTATGTTATATTGACGACAAGGGGCTTGGATAGATCCAGCACAGACTTGACCCCATCTTACCTGCTTTAGATCCAGCACAGACTTGACCCCATCTTACCTGCTTTTGTCTCAGGAAGTCCAGCGCTATCTGTACATTCTGAAGCTTGTGGAACCGCATTCGTCCTTTCTCCCGGGGCTGGAGGAGAGGAAGGAAGAGGAAATGGAGGCAGGCTTAGATGTACAAGGACAGGATGTGACAGCTCCAGGGAGACGTCAATGTGGGTCCTGAACAGATAGCTAGGAGAGAGGACCTGAGTGAAAATCAGGCAATGTATGCGAGAGATTGTGGAAAGCCGCTGGGACAACTAGATTCCATACTCCAACCAACACCGAAGTCGAGACCTCGCCACCAGCAGTGAAAATTGTTCATAATGGGAACGGACATTCAACAGATTGCACCAAAATAACCACAAACGAGAAGTTTGCCTACATGAAGCACAGCGTCCACAGACAGACAGAACAGACCAAACTGACAGACATCACCTTTAAATCTAACCTTACAAAACCCATCAGAGACCAACAGAAACAGGAGAGAGACACATCAAACATGCTCCGCTTCAGATAAATATTGATTTGTTTAGGTATTTTGTAAGTTATGTATTTTATTAAAAGTTAGTCCGGCTTTCTCTGAATGATGTCACATCTTTTCGCAATGTCGGGCAAATCTGCCAATGTCTTACAAATTTTGGGAAGAAACATGAAATTTGTGTATGAAAATAGCATTAGTCTAATTCTATAACATGGCAGCAACAGAATATTCCAGTATATTTATATGTTTTATGCTGGACACTGACTTGACATGAAAAATGCTGGACACTGACTTGACGTGCATTTCCTTTACAGAGAAAAACGCTGTCATTTTTCAGCTTGTTGCCCTTCTGCTTAAATAAAGTCGCTTTATCTTAAACCGGCACCAAGTCAAAGCAGCTTCAGAAGCAACGCCAGCTTGTCCACCATTAAAAAGGGAAAAAGCAGGAAGTGACATCATGCACAGCGCAGCCAATGGGAGTGACCCCATGCCACGTCAAGAAGGTGCCCGAGATCAGACCCACTCACCAACCGCAAGTTCCTGACAACGTCCCGCTCCCTCGGCTACCCCAGCCAGAGCAGAGCAAAGGAGGAGGCAAGGGTGAAAGGGCAAAGGTCAGGGAAGAGGTCAGCACACGGGAGGTAAAAAGAAAAAGGAGGAGTCAAACAGGTACAGATAGTTCACAGAAAAAAGCATGAATGATGTTAATGAGTTATGGCTATCAACATGGCTGGGGCACGGCCAACTACACTGTGGTTACCGTGACAATCACAGTTTGGTCCCTTATGGAAACTACGTTTCAATAAACAGATTGTTCAGTGATGTTCTCCAAAGCTGTAAATGTGCAATAAGCCCTGTGATGGATTGGCATCCTGTCCAGGGAGTCCCCTGTGACCCTGACGAAGATAAGCCATTAGAAAATAAAATGATGGATGGATGGATGGATGGATGGATGGATGGAAATGTGAAATAGCATGCTGTAATTTAGTATTATTAAAATACTAGCCAAACCTCTTATCTTAAAGTGACACTTTACAGTTGGCTATTGGGTAGGATATAGGTATCCACAGCAGCAATGAAAGTAACACACTCTAGGGTCCAACAGCACCTTTTAGGAACATGAACTGGTACCCTCACAGTTACATTATTTTCCGTATGTGCTACACTATTTGTGGTTCTCTTTATTTTGTGATGTAGTCATTTACTAGGTATCTTCTAACTATGATGAGTAATATTAAGGTATTAAAGAAAGCAATTTTGCACATTTTAGACAGCTGACGCAGTAGAGAGGAGAGAAGGGCAGAACACGGGGTGGGCCAGCTGGGGGACAAGGCCGGGGTAATAGGCAGGCAGCTGCAGAAGCAGGGCTCAGGTCTCCCTCACATCAGCAGCCATCCACACTCACCAGTGTCTTGCCCGAGAGAACCTCCAGCAGGGTGATGAGGTTGTGCCCATCGCGGAGGTCTTCGTACAAGTCGGTCACCTGACATTGTGCCTATGGGAAGGAAAGGGGTCGAGGTTACGTCCAGGCAATGAGGAGAAGTGCTGGGCCTTTATCTTAAAGGAGAGGTGCTGGGCCTTTATCTTAAAGGAGAGGTGCTGGGCCTTTATCGTAAAGGAGAGGTGCTGGGCCTTTATCGTAAAGGAGAGGTGCTGGGCCTTTATCGTAAAGGAGAGGTGCTGGGCCTTCATCGTAAAGGAGAGGTGCTGGGCCTGTTGGGGGTGAATCCCAGCCACATACTGACATCTGACAGCTGAATAAATTACCTTTTGTGCTAAATTGTGACTGAAATAAATCACTCCAGCAGAAAGCAAAAATGTAAGCTTTCACCTCTCTAAAATATTACTTGAAACAAAAGAAAACAAAAAAGAATCCTTGAATATGTGTATAAATAGTCTAAACTGATACCTCTCTACAGGCTATGGTCAGTAAGTGAGTGCACAACTTTGACCACACCCATCCAGTCTTGACTACACCCAGCCAACTTTGACCACACCCAGCACACTGCCTTTGCAGTAGGGCAGCGACTGCAGCGGCGGCAGCTGCAGCCCCCTTGACAGGTGAGACAGGACTCCTGTGAGAGCTTGATAAAATACCCTGGGAGGAGTGGTATGAAAATACTGATCAAATTCCTTTCTAGGAACACCCCAAGCTGCAGGCTAATCGGCACCACGAGAAATGCACGTGGAGCCACATGCAGCCCTACATGCCAGCTTCCAGAAAGTTCCGGATCTGTAGGTATGGCTGGAGAAATGGCTGACTGACCCAGCTGGGCGATTATTCTGCTGAGAGGCTACTTCTTATGATTGCTGTCTTTATTTAGTTAATCTAGCATTGCCTGTCCTCGTTCTTTTCATACAGCCATACATATACCTCAGAATTAGTCATATAAATTTCCTTGGCTGTGTGTGAGCTGGCTGAATGAAAATGACTCCCATGTCAGGATAACTAGGCCGTTACTTGTCCTCAGAATCCCCAGAGTATTTCACCAAGCAGTGGAGTGGATTTGGGCTACAGATTCTCATTCAGAAGCAGCATGACACAGCAGCACTGGATAAACCATCAGCAGAAGTGTGGAGTGCACTTGTTTGAAGACACTAGTCTTGCTTATCGCTGCTTGAAGACACTTATTCTTGCAATTAATCTAATACACAAAACAGTTTGCGGACAGGAGCAGCAAATGAATGTGATGTGACTGGTTAAGGATGAGCTGGTGCTGAGGACTGTGGCACATGAACCCAGCCACACAGAGCCTACTCATCCCAGCAAGGACATGTGACCATGTGACCAAACCCACACACTGTGTGGGGGTGGGGGAGGGAGTGAGCAAGCTTTATTGGTTGCCATGGGAATGGTGCTATTATTGGTCTGAGGCCTGGAACATTTATAGACCCCTCGATAGTACGACCAGATCACCTAAAAATATCTATTAATAATATTGTTACAGTTGTTCTGCTAAATGTTGATTTGTTCCATGACTGGAAGCTACGAGTATGGACAATTTCATCATGGAAATGTAGGAAAGTTATCCTGCACTTGGAAAAAGGCTGGAAAATTCCTACACCTCAGACTTCAAGGCACCTGTGTGCCAGCTGACGGGAGGTAACCAGAGACAGTCAGATGTTCAAACGAACGAGTGGGTGTGACACGGGCGCTTCTCCACCAAAGCTTTAATGCCAAGAAGAACAGCATGTACATACGGTACAAAGGCTGGCATCAAGGATTTAATTACAGAAACGCAGGAGTTTCAACTGGAACTTCAGTGAATAAGGGGAGGCAGTGGGGAGGCTTAGGGGGGTGGAGGGGGGGATTCAGCAAGGCAGGGGTCAGCATGCAGGTCAGGACTTGGCCCACCAGGCCTAAAACACCTACCTCTGCTCGCCAGTGCTGAGAGACAAGGAGTAGAGAACAGAAGCGATGGAGAGTTAATGACAGAGAGAGACCGCACAGGGAATCAGACACTACAGAAAGGGGGTGGGGGGGCCAATGCATCACTTAGACAAAACAGATTCAAAGGCATCTCTTTGCAGAGCCATCATATCGAATAAAAAATTTGGCTGTACATGACATTTGCACAGTATATGCAAGCATACATATGTACACACATGTACACACATGTACACACATGTACACACATTTACTATTTATTTGTTTGTTTGTTTGAAATTCCGTGCACTGTATGTATATTCAGTGTGAACAGGCAGGTTCCCTGGAATTATTGCACCAACGGGAGTCACTGACATTGACTGAAACTCCAGAACCCAGGACAGATTTCAGGGAGATCTGTGGTCCATCTGGTCTGTTTAAACCGCCAAACGACATCATATTAATGACACAACAGCAGAAAGCTCAGTTCTCACTATCCTTCTGGTGTCACGGCCTGCTACCATCGCTCATGCGGCTATCTCTGACAATGCTGGCAGAAAGTCAAATTTATGGAGAGAAAAATGACACCCCAGGGATTCTACCCAGAAACACACTGTGCTGTGGGACAATATGACATCGCAAAACCACAAAAATGCACTTCTAAGAGAGAAGAGGCATAGAAACTTTGACAGGGAAGGATCGGGGAGGTGCACTCAGCACCTCATTTCAGGGTGTCTTACTGCAGTACTGCCACTGACAGGTAACCTCACAAGGAGCAATGATGCAGTGTTACTTGCTGGTGGTCACACCAAAGTGTGGTGTAAAGATTACCCACTAGAGGTCACCACACTACTAGTGTTGAACACTCAGGGTGGGCCACACCCTTTACGGTGTGTACGATACATTTCCTGCAGCACCACTCTAATGCTGCCTTGTCCCTGGGGCTTCTGCATTTAACAAAGCATTTCGTAATGTCTACAGTCAGAGCTTAAATGCTCACTTCATGTACTTTTAAACTTGTGTTTCACTTCTTAAGAATGATTCAATATATGAATAATTTTAATTAAGCAAATTTAATTAAATGAATAGATATTAAGCATTTTTTTGACTGATTAGTATGATATTTCATTTGTTTCTTTGCTTTTATACAGACAATAATTGAGCTTTTATCATCACCTTTAAATAGAAAGTTATTTTTTTAAAGATATTCTTAAATAAAAGTGACTCCTCCTTACTATAAATCGACAACTTTATCCAGCTCCAAAACCACTATGCCACCTGCTGTTGATTCTGAGAAGTGCCTGGAGGAAAGAGAGGACCCCGGCACCTTGGAGACCCCACTCCGGCCAAGAAGCCGGAGTCTGTCCTCCAGCAGCTTGTGACAGCTGCCCACAGTGGGCAGGAGGAGATGAACACACTCATGGGGGAGTCGGTAACAACCTGAGTCACATTCCCCCAAGGATCAGCCCACTGCCACTGGGGTCACCATCACGCTCACTGGTGCCACTTTACAATTAAACACATAAAGAGTTTATGAATGGTTTATAATCTGGTCATTAATTAGGTTGTAACACTTTGTAAATTATGAATCGACTATTTTAAACAAGTTATCACAATTTTCTTTCCATTAATGAGTTACTACCATTTACAAGTGACAAAGGGGAGCCTGATTGTAAAGTGGTACCTGGTCATTCAGTACCACACCCCAGACATCATCATAGCTTTACTTAGTCAAACGTAAGCTCAATAGCCCGTTAACAAATTTACCTTGTTACTGACAGAGGAAACTCCCCACGGGCCCCAGCCTGGCACCTTATGCGTGCACCCCCCCAGGACCCTGAACTCGATAAGCGCTTGGGAGATGCACGGTTACATCACCAGATTGATGCCACTGGAATCAGAAACTTGATCAGGCCGGTGAAGCAGCTTATGAAATATATAAGAGACTCTATGGGTGTGATAACAGGAAAACGCCCCCTATCCCCCCCACGCCCCATCGTCATTTCACAACACCAGCATTCTTACCACCAGACCGGAAATGACTCAGTATCCCTTGGCAACCAGGCCCTGCCCCACAGCACAGCACAGCACACGCATTTACAAAAGCCATAAAAGTCTATGTGCGCGGGCAAAGTTGGGCAATTGACCCGTTTATACTGCTGCTCGCCCTCAGGTCTGAGAGTGGCGTAATCCAGGCACCACGCTTATCCTCGCGAGTCTGCTCATCGGTGCTGAATCATGCCTCGGGCTCCTTCTGCAGAACATAACGAGAGCCGGCCCACAGCATCTTTTTTATTGTTTACGGCTGTGTACGGCTGTGTACGGCTGCGTACGGGTGTTTACAGCTATGTACGGGTGTGTGCGGGTGTTTACAGCTATGTACGGCTGCGTACGGGTGTTTACAGCTATGTACGGGTGCGTACGGGTGTTTACAGCTATGTACGGGTGCGTACGGGTGTTTACAGCTATGTACGGCTGCGTACGGGTGTTTACAGCTATGTACGGGTGTGTACGGGTGTTTACGAGTGTGTACGGCTGCGTACGGCTGCGTACGGGTGTTTACAGCTATGTACGGGTGTGTACGGGTGTTTACGAGTGTGTACGGGTGTGTATGGCTGTGTATGGCTGTGTACGGGTGTGTATGGGTGTGTACGGGTGTGTATGGCTGTGTACGGGTGTGTACGGGTGTTTACGAGTGTGTACGGGTGTTTACGAGTGTGTACGGTTGTGTATGGTTGTGTACGGGTGTGTATGGGTGTTTATGAGTGTGTACGGGTGTTTACGGTTGTGTACGGCTGTGTATGGCTGTGTACGGGTGTGTATGGGTGTTTATGAGTGTGTACGGGTGTTTACGGTTGTGTACGGCAGTGTATGGCTGTGTGCGGGTGTGTATGGGTGTTTATGAGTGTGTACGGGTGTTTACGGTTGTGTACGGCAGTGTATGGCTGTGTTCAGGAGGCAAAAAGGAGGGTTGGAAAAGCACAGGCCTGGTGTAATACGAGCTGAGTTTCCCCCCGCCACCAACTCCAGAACCTCGAAGTCAGCCGACTGCAGGCCAGATGTGCTACCGTTCAGCGGGTCTGCTGGACCAGAGCCCAGAATGAGGCTGCGGTGCCGGTCAGCAGCGGAGCAGCTCCAGATGCGGGTGAGTCATGCTGGCAGACGTGCGGCAGCAAACGGAGCGCCTGTCCTCACTGGCCTGGGGCCGCAGTCTGCGTTTCAGCACTGAGGACAAAGGCCTTTTCAGGGAGACCCTCTTTTCAGACTGACTGCTATTTCGGGAAACCCCCCCCCCCCAGCGCTGGAAAGCTCTCCCAAGAACACGGCCAATGAAACGTGACACTTTTTACGTCAGAGATTTCAGAAAAAGATTTTATTCCACTAGCTTTCTCATTTTTTCCTGATGGTGACGAATTAGTCCGGGGGATGGGAATAAGGGGAAAATAGCGGGAACTGAGGCTAATTCAAACTGCTGCTAATTCAAACCCTAGAATGAGTGCTGCTGTTGTACCATAAATGACACAAAATAGTAAATATCCCTAACTGGCATATTTGACAGTCTAACCCTCCATGGGCAAATGCTTCAAGCTGGTCTTGAGCTAATATAACATACTGACATTTTGACGTTTTAAAGGTCAGCCTCTTAGAAAAGCGATCATTTCTCCACACACCACTGCTGGTGCCCCTGATACAGCAGCCCTTAATACAAGAGCCATAACTCTAAGCTTTAGTCTGCGATAATCTTAAAAGTATAACCAAGAGTCTCGAAAGAGCTTCAGAATCCCGATTACAATGATGACACTGTGTTCATCCATGTTAAATGGGAGGTTATGCCAATCCTAGTGACAGACAAACACAGTGTGACATCATCAGGAGGATGATTATGGGATGTGGTGCTATTTCATCTCCATGGTAACCAATGTATATTATTTGGTAACGTGTCATACAAACAAAACTGAAAGTGCAACATCCATTTGTCTCCTTGGTGACAAATACTAAATAAGATGAAAATGTCACCTTTCCTGGTCTTGGTAGTTGTACAAAAAAAACACAATCGTGTGAAGGTGTCTCTCTCTCAGGTTGTGCTCAGACATCAGACCTGTGTTTCTGGTATGTTTGTTCTCTCACTGAAGGCGCTTGTCTACCAAGACCATCGACTATGCAGAACTTCGAAACCACGTAAAACTTCACCTACAGCGCAAATATGATTTCCTGACATCAATCACAAAAGACCAACTATTTAACTTTTCTTTCTCATATCAAGAAAATAAAATACCAGCAATTAAAAAAAGTAAAAACTTAAAATCTGAAGCAAAACCTTAACATCTCCTGATTTGTAGGCAAAGAATTTCAGCATCTGCATTAAAAGACTAAGTGAAATGAGAGTTAGTGGCTCTCAGTATAGTTACGGCAATGATTCACCATGATTCCTTCCGCTTCTGCTACGGAAACAGTAAAGCCCAGATTGGTGGACGGGCACGTTTTTTTCTTTACAGCAAGGGCAGGTTTGATGACATAGTTGACATGGCAACCTATTTCCACCGCAACACAACGAAAGATCTTTAGATAAACATTGCTCTACAGAAAGACGGGACGTGCTTGTGGCTTTATATAAGTCCGTTGGCATGATTTGCTATATGGTTTGCACCAATGATGTAAATTACCATAATTGTCATTCAGGAACCTTACATTTAGCCATTTCAGTCCCTTTAAAAGTGTATTAGAAACCTTTAGCGGGGTTTAGGTAAATGTTAGAATAAGTATGACTCATCTGAACTGTTCTGCTGTGGAAATGTCACAATGAGTCAGCCAGGACTCAGCCAGGACTCAGCCAGGACTCAGCCAGGACTCTTTGGGTACCTCCACATGAAACGGTGATGATCATCCACAGTCCAAAGAAAAACTTCAGATCTTCTGGTTGCTTAGCCATTATTTGCAGTAGCACTACCGTGTGTTACAAGGGCAGTAATGAAACCTGAAGCTGAAAACTAGTTTCCATACAGCATCATCAATATTTCATGTTCAGATGCTAAATTCTACTTTTTGATAAAATCTAGAACACATTCACTGGACTCAGAGAATGAGACTCGCAAAAGCCCATAATTAGACCATGCAGTACCCACAATGCACCAAACAGAATGAGCTATAAAAATACATATTCAGTTGAGGAGGAGAGCATTCACGGGTCTTCTCAAAGGAGAATGCTGTTTATTTTGTGACTTTTGCGTTTGTGACCAATGGTCAGGATCCCCCATGCGATCAAGGCTCCTCTCACTCTCCCCTACCAAGGTACAACTTTAGGCCAGATTCTTCCATGAGTTCTTACCTTCATCAAATGCTTGTTGACCCATTTGGTGAAGGTCTTCTTCTGAACTCGATCACGCTCATCTGTGGGGGACACAAAAGAGTGGAGGTCAGCCTGGTGCTCGGGGGAATGCCCCACACCCATCCACTGAAAAGCATAACTGTGGGTCTGAATCCTTCTAGGACAAATCTAATCTCGTTTTTGTGGGGGGGGGGGGAAGGCTCCCACAGTGCAAGGTATCATAGAGCACCAGCAATAATGCCAGCCCCCCCTTCCACCCCCCTGATCCTCCATGACAATAGAGAAGGCCAGCCCCACACAAACAGCAAAGAACACATAGGGGGCGAACCGAGGACGAGGTTGGAGGAACGTGAAAGAAACCCACCACCAGCAGGCACTTTACAATCTCCACAGACCGAGGAAAAGCTGTCAGCTCTTTGTCAGGCTTCTGGCTGCGTTAATAATGAGTGAGGATCTGCAGCTGTTTTCAGTGTGAACAGATCCGTGTGTCACACTCACCACCAGCTCACCCTTTCAGTGTGAACAGATCCGTGTGTCACACTCACCACCAGCTCACCCAAAGTCTCTCTCTTCAGTCTACTACAGAAAGTTGGTTAATGGCTAATGCTACACGGGTACACTGTCTGAGGGAAGCGTGGGGGGGGGGGGGGGTACCCACTATGACAGAGGCGTGTCTGCCCCATGAAGGAGTTATGTCACTAACCAGGGGGGTGTGGCTTTAACCAGGGGGGTGTGGCTCGCTGGCTATATGGGCAAAGTCTGCTCACGGCCTCTAGAGGACAATGATCCTGATGGTGGAGGATGGAGGCATGGAGGTAATGACCCGGATGAAGACTTACGTATGCATTTCTGTGTGTGTGTGTGTGTGTGTGTTTGCTCAGCACATCCGCTTACACGGCGTGTCACACAGCATCCATTTATAACACTGACTGCAGAGTGACATTAGTACCTGGGCCTCCATCAAACCCCACCCCTTAAGAAGGGCATCCCCTGCTGTCCAATCCCTGACATGAGCAGAAACACAGATTAACTGTGTGCCCTTTGAAAACTGACCAAAGAGCCGGGACCCACGGGAGCCCTGGGGAGAGGCACCAATCTCGGCAGGCCTATCCATCACTCTGATGTGTCCAGGCAGGCCATGAGTTACCACGGAGACGAAAGCATGACTGACGGGCCATTCACAAACTCAAGTTTCTCAGGTTAAATAGACTTTGAAGATGAACAGGACACCAACCGCAAGCCCTCGCAATGGGAAAGGTGACACCCAGGGCTCCAGTCGTGGCCCAGTGCACCTTGACCCAGAACGCATCAGGGTGCTGGGCGGGACCTGCCAGCCGACACCTCGGGGCTGAGCAAAAGCCAGAGAGCAACACTCCTTCTCCAGCTCACAACCTGCAGCGTTCAGCATGTTCAAAGGTGAGACTATTAGACACAAAGAGATCTTTTTTGACACCTCAGCAGTCAGAAAATCCTGTACCCCAGGACTAACTGGTATTTTCAAAGACTAATTACAGGCAGCTTTAACACTCAATCCCTGCATGGCTGTCATTCCTGGCGAATCTTAATCATCATCCTGAGCGTGAAGATAAGCAGTGGTCCAGCATGCAGGAGAAACTCCCAAATACACAAACAATTAATCGACACATCAGGCTTCCTGCTTGAACTGGGAATTCACCCGACTTTGCCATCAGAACCCTGGCCCAACTAAAAGATCCTGCCCATCTAAGGAACGGAGATATGCCAGTATGAAAAGAACCACAAAATGTAGAAACAGTAACACTGAAAAGAGGAACCCAAGTAGACATATAAGTGTGTGATTGTATTAAGTGGCAGCCTGCAAGAATTTCACACATCCAGAGATTTTGCACATGTGCACAGTGTGGGCTGCGGAAATCGATTCAGTTACAAATATCGATTTGGCGATATTTACTTTGCCACAAGAGTTAAAAATGAATTTAATAAATTAGCTTAAATGTAGATTACTGCATGTTGGTGACATTTTTTGCTTAACCTGCGGAGTTGCACAAGCCTAGTTTTGTTAAGAGACTCACATGCATGAGTCGGCCCAGGGCTATCACACTTTGCCATGGTAAAATATTGTGGTAATACCATCAACACGTGCCATCAGTCGCGTGCATCTCTCTGAACACCAACCCCAGCTGGACAACCACAAACCCGTAGTTACGTGCACAAGGCAACAGCCCTCGACACAACTTCAAAAATCCTCCCAGGCAGCAGTGACAAAGCTAAGTGGATGGTGAGGTCCATTGACATTGAAATTCTGAGGAGGAATCCATTGCATTTTAGTTCATTTTTAAAACCAAGCTAAGGCATTTTTCACAGTTTCAAATTGCCAGTTAATTGTTATACCCTGCTTCTTCTCAGATGCATGTACCCTGTAAAGGTGCTGTGTGCATATCACTCGCCACATTTTTAATCATGATCCATTAATTGCTAAAAAGCAGCTACTGTACAGCTGAAATCCTGCAGTGTGTACTGAACACGTTTACACTGATCTTTTCATCTGGTTTATTTGTTCAGTAGAGCCCAATAAAGACTCATTAATGTGAGAATGTCTTTACTTGAAATGCTCAAAAGGAGTCATGTTAAAAGCAGCAGGATTAACATCTCTTTTTAACAGCAAAAAGTAAAAAAAAAAAAGAACTGCAATACCACTTAAAAATCAGAATTCATATCAAACCGGTAAACACATATAGCAAACCATGCCAAAGATGTGACGTTGAATTAGGAGAAGTCTCTGCTAATTCCCACCCCTAGTGTACAGACAAACACACAACATGTCATAACATTACACAAGCGTCTCTTTCCATGCGGTAGTTTATGTTTTGGAGATATCTGATACACATGGACCTTCTACATCATCAGAGGATTTTGATTGGCTGCTTTCGTATCAATTGCCTCAGCCAGCCAATCACACAAGTTCTAAAACAATGACATGTGAAGAAGACAGCGCCCCTCTCCAAATCTCAACTTGTGCCAATAGTACTGCAGGAATATGAACTGAAGGCTCCAGTGTTTTTTTTTCTCTCACTCGAATCAAGGCCATGGAAAAAAAAAAGACTTTCCATTCATTTGAGCGGCACATTTGAGGACTGAGGCGGCAGTAAGGCGGCTTTCCCATAACACGGTGCCGGCTCACAGTCCCGTCAGCTCTCCGTGGCGCGCAGAATATAAACCTTGCTAACGTAAGCTCCTCTCTGCTCTTACACCTGCACACACTCCCCGATTCGAAATGAAAAGAGTTTGAGCAGGAAACCACAAGCCTGCCGAGTTCGAATGTGAAGCATTTGTAAACTGAGCACTTGGGTGTAGTGTTAAGTATTAAGGAAAGACTACCTGAGAAAGAGGAAAGGGCAGGCAGCCACTGAACACACACACACACATAGCTGCAGCTTTAACCACAGGAAGCCTGGCTGCTAGACGCAAAAGCGTCTATAACCATGTCAGGAGCGGGCCGGTCTGCGCAAACCACACACCTTTCCTGCCGTCGGTAGCTTTCAGCATCCCCTGGAAGACGCCGTCGTCCGACATAAGCCTGTCTCTCCCCAGGCTGTCTGTGGAGAAGTTCCTGTATCTCGCCTGAGACATGGTGTCTTGCGTTGGCGCTGAGCACAATGACTTGCCGTCTGGCTGTGGTGTGGCTGGCTGCCTGTGACCGGCTGCGAGTGGGTATGAGCAGCTGCGAGTGAGCGGTTCAGTCTCGAGATTGCGCTGGGCGATGTGAGCTTTCTTTTTTCGCTGGCTGGTGCCTCTCTGAACTAACTGGCCCACTGCGCTGCCTTCTCTCTTCCTGGAGGGCGGAGTCGGCAGGGAGTTACCACCTTGGCTCCTCCCCCCTTTAGGATTGTGTCATGTGGGGCGCGGTTAGTGGGGAAGAGGTGTGACAGTAAGGTGTGACAGTGAAAGGGGGAGGCAGATATGTAGGGCGGGGCCCAACGCCACAGGCGCGTAATGCCAGGGGCCTTTTTCACAGCTCCACACCCCCACCATGCAGACCCCCCCCCCTGACCCTGTACTTAATCATTACCTGATGGAATTTCCACAGGATCCTACAGGAAGGCAGGGAGGGGGAGCAAAGAGCAGGTCTGATCTAGTTCTGCTCCCACTCTATATCTCACACACTCCCCCCTCCCTTAAACACACACTTTGCATGTAAAATACAATAACTTGTTGCAACATAACCCCATAAAATAAGACAGATACAGTGTATCAGTGCCACGCCAAATTGGCTGCTGATGCTTGTGTTCACGTGTTAACATGTAAAAAAAAAGCACGACCACTGTATCGGTCGAAAACCAGCCCTGAGCTGGAACAGCGATGTGGGGGCGCTGACCCACCTGAGAAGGGTATCAAGGTCTCCAGGTCCCCGGAGCTTTGTTGAGTTATTAGTGGCTCAGTCCTCATAAAATACAAAGACTGAAATTCTATCCATTCAGACATCTGGGAAGTTAATGAAGCTGTTCGGGGTCTGTAACGTCCCAGCTACGAATAAGCCCTGTTAAACGCCTGGGGAGACCCCCTATGCCATCGCCAGACGGCTCGATAAATCACTCCGTCTAACAGGGGGTGGTGGTGTCTAGCGAGAAATTACAAGGAAAAAAATTCCACTTCTGGGGGCAATTATATAACTGGACAGAATAGGCTGGAATTCCACCCTGTGCATAGAAACCACAGAGCTGAGCGCGTCCTGAGTGCTGGGAGAGAAGGGACATTTCTTAGGGCCGTCTTCAAGGCTCAGGTCTCGAACCTGGTTAGCGCCGCATGCTTTCGACCGCTACAGGGTTGGGGGACACCTTCACTGATGTGTGTCACGACCGTTCTAGAACATTGTAACTGGAACAAAAGATGAAAAAGAAAGCAGCTTTATGACAACACTGCCGGAAAAAGTGAAAATATGAGCCCCTGATCAGGCCGCAAGTATGAAGTATGAAACGGAAAGCAGATGCTTTCCACCAGCACGGCTCTGCTTCACGGTTCTGAAAGACCGGCACCCTGTAAGAACGTGGCCCCGGGCTGCTGCCTGTCCGGGCTTGACACATGTGACGAGGGCAGGCCGCCTGTCCTCCGCGGGCATTGAGACACACCCTCTCTTAATGGCTTTGCATCTGCACGCTGCCTAGGCTTGTGAAAGAATGAAGATGCAATAAAGGCACAGCTGGGAAATGGCGGCCCAGCCCGGGACTGCCACGGTGCCACTCCGAGCCCACTGGTGCGACGGGACCTCTAGGGCCGAGCCTGGCGCTCTGCATTCGTCGGTACATCTGATAAGCCAGCCATACCCACCTTCCAGACCGTCGAGTCAATGTATCACAGTATGTCAAATGACTCATGAATCGTCTAAGGGGTTCCTTGATGATGTGTTCCTTGATGATTATCATAAATGATGAAGAGGGTCCACGGAAGGGTGCGACTCTCAGTCAGCAGCCTGTCATGATGAGTAACGCGGGGTAGACATAGCTGAGCGGGGTGGCGCTCTACCAGGAAACACCCAAGAACAGCGAAAAAATCCAGAAAGGCAGCACCCGCATGACGGAACGCCAAGGAGCCTCAGCCTCACTCACACCTTCGACTGGAGCCCATTTGAGAATGACGACTTTCCCCGGCACTAATCCCTGTGCAGAGAGCGTACAAAGGGACAGGTGTGTTCGGGCTGTTTAAAACTGGGCGCTGCCAGTTTTGGTCAGACAAAAATTGGCCACTCGGACTTCTGCATTACATGTCCGTCGGTCCATTCACTCAGCAGCCAGGATGCTAACAAGGCAAACTGGGATGAAGTATTGTGAAGATTGACAGTTGCCCAGTTGAATGAAAGCTGATCACCTAGCTACCGCTTAGGTGTCTGGCTCCAGTAGGAATTAGTCAAGCTGAGGCTGCTGGATCGAAGGGAGGTAAGTGTCAAACCAGACCAAGTCCCATCAGTCTTATTCCCACCAAAACTGAGTTCATTTCCTTCATTCAGCTGACCTGTCAGCCCAGATCCTTTCTACAGTCTACACTACTCCAAGTGGACTGTGTTATTTACAGACTGTGGGTCACATGGCATGGTGCCGGACAGGTATCCATAGCAACACCAAGGCCTCTCCACTGAGAAATTAATTTAGCCATGCCCCCAGCAGCAGACTGCCATTAAACTGATTTTGAGCTTAGTTTCAAAAAGTCCCAGTGATGTTCACTTTCAGATAAGAAGCACAAAAACCGGAGCAATTCAAAGGCATCGAACTAGTTCTGGAAAAAGTATGATTCTCAAAGGTACAGCAGCACTTCCAGATCCCGGCTTCCCATCAGTATTTTATGATAAAGGTGTTCCCAGGTTCAATCAGTGCTGATGAGACTCTTCGACAGCCTCAAGTCTATTCCCCAGGGCAAGGATCCCAGGGAATTCCACAGCAGAGCCAGAAGGGAGAACTAGGGGCAGAAGAATAGGATGAAAATCCAGTCACCCGTGCTTAAATACTGGGTTAAATCTGAAGACAAAGAACATGGTGCATCCTCCACATAGCAGGAATGCCCCTGAGGGCGGCTGCACCCTACGAGCTGCTTTGGCCTCAGCTCTGACTTCCTCCCTTCGATGACCATGGGGCCCCTTTCAGGACAGAGCCTTCCAAAGTTTCTTAAGTGCGTGCAGAGAGACTCTTGGGACGGACAGCTTCTGCTTGTCATCGGAGAACAATTCTGAGGATCACTATTTACCATGGTATTCCATTCTCTCACACACACCTCTCCCTAAGCAGCCTACACTCCACACACGCCATAACCAAACAGAATCTAAGGTGAAAGCCCATTGTGCGCTAACCGGTTCTCATGCCGGTACCTACCATTGAGACCGAGGTCAAGTCCTCAGTATTTATTCTACAACTCCAATAACTGCGGCCCATTATGGGGCACAACTAGGAAGGGCTAACACTTCTGACCTTAAAACGCAGGCTGCAGCCCTGCTGGTTCTGAGACTGGCATCCAATAAACCCTCAGAGAATGCCTAGGAGGCATAGGCCTCCTCACTTGACTGGGCTGAGTCACAACAAGCTGACTCCCGATCACCTACCTGCACTGGTTATTCATTAAGTACAAGCTTAGTAATCCTTGGCTGCACTATTCCTGTATCGTGGAAGTTTAAGGAGTTCCCTGTTTTGTTTTTTGTTTGTTTGATCTCTTCAAAAAGCAGAGAGACAAGCGTGTGTGTGTGGAGCTGGACTTCCAGCACATTCCTCAGCAGCAGGGTGCACAAGGACGGGCCCTCAGTCCTCGGAACAAAATGTGATTCCTTGAGCAGAAGGAGCAGAGAGATAATGAGGGTGGGATCTATTTATTGGCCAGGACAAGCGACTTGTAGCCGCCGCAGCATTCTGGCCCTCTTCCCTTGCGGACTGCCCTGTCTCCGGAGCTGCCGCGGCATTCTGGCCCTCTTCTCTTGCAGACTGCCCTGTCTCCGGAGCTGCCGCGGCATTCTGGCCCTCTTCCCTTGCAGACTGCCCTGTCTCCGGAGC
>JAABNX020000151.1:6738140-6760695 GCA_015163995.2 Mormyrus lacerda
AGACTGCCCTGTCTCCGGAGCTGCCGCGGCATTCTGGCCCTCTTCCCTTGCAGACTGCCCTGTCTCCGGAGCTGCCGTGGCATTCTGGCCCTCTTCCCTTGCAGACTGCCCTGTCTCCGGAACTGCCGTGGCATTCTGGCCCTCTTCCCTTGCAGACTGCCCTGTCTCCGGAGCTGCCGGGGCATTCTGGCCCTCTTCCCTTGTAGACTGCCCCTTCCCCATAGCTGCCGCTGCATTCTGGCCCTCTTCCCTTGCTGCCCAGACTGCCCCTTCTCCAGCCCGGCATGCATGTGATGGCGTGTGCCGACCGGCTGCACCCACCACGGGAATGGAATGCTAGTAAAATAAGAAAATACTCAGACGGCCTTACACCTTCGGCTCCACCCAAACATGGGGGGATTCACCACGAAGAGTAAAACGGAAAATGGACGCCTTGGGCCCTGGCAAAGGCAAACAGAAAGATGGCTCTGCCTGTACCAGCCTGCCTCAGAGGCCGTCCTCGCTCCACTCTGACACCTCCCAACGTCGTGGTCTTGGCAGGCACAGTAAGCACGCAGTAAATTCCCTCAGCGTGCCACGCCGTGGCTGTAGAAGTTGTTCCATATCAAAGGACTCCCTGTCTCTGGGCTTTGCTCTCCAATCAGGGGCTGAGCTCAGGATTGTGCAAATGAAGGTCATTCCTTTCACATGACACAGGAAATGATCAGCACTGCCTAAGGTCCACTCTGTTCTGTCATCTTTAACAAAAACTTAGGTGCCATTGGAACCTCATTGTCGACACTAGTAAAAAAACAGTCAGGCCTCGACAAAACAGCAAACACACACCTCCTGCATGGGGATCCCCCTGTTTTCAAAATGACTTTTAAATGACTTTTACATTTAGAACTATGAGAATGACGCTGTGGAAATCTGATAAGTACAAAGTACTCCCCCTATTGGCAGAAAAGCATACTACACCAAATGTGTTTACTTGCAAATGTAAACAGCAACTAATCAACACCCTGAGATTGTTTAAGCAACTCTCGATATTCAAATAAATAATATTTTGCTTTTTGTTTATTGTTATTAGTGAATGTTTTAATGTAGTCAACATTAGCTAGAAACTCATTCAAAAGCCAACTAGCCTTTGAAAAATTTGATTACTAAGTGATTTCCATGGCAACAGCAGCCAAACACACAGTAGCTGCAGTTGGTATTACTAACATCTTTATTTATAGACCGACGTTTGGATCCAAAGCTCATGTTACTGTCTCCGCTGAGAGAAAATGATGCCACACATTCATCTTCCTCTAGAGCAGAAGCCTGTGAAAAGTGACCCACAATGCTCATTTTTTTTAAATAAAGCAAACATCTGGCAGCATTTCAGTTAAATACATCTAGGCAACTTAAATTCTTTATACTCTATTTAGTATTTTATGCAATATTCGCAATATAGATTGTCTCATGGCAGAGGGTAAACATAATTTTTGGCCCGAAAATTAAGGATTCGAATAGTAGATTAAATTCAATTTGGCAACCACTAGATGGCAGGCGAACAGTGTACAACCAAAGTACATTCTCATTTTCACTACATCAGTCAAGAAAACATCGAAACATGTCAAGTGTTGTAATCCATCCATCCATCGATTCATTTTCAGTATGCTTAACACTCACGTGCTGTAACAATCTTATTTCATAGGTAAACAAACGAAATCGCTGAGAATGTAGTATGTTCTCATTTTGCTTACGAGGTGAGGATGTTAATTGTAACCTATATTTAACCTCACTAGAAACTACATTTAACTGTTTTACAGATGTACATATGAATTGATTTAGAGAGACATAGAAAGTGATCTGAATATTACGCATATGCACAGATATGACACATAAAACACCTTGATTTCATCATCTACATAGTATGTTCAAACAAATCAGTAACCTGCAGATCATCCACGAGAGGTGCTATATACACTCCTGTAATAACCTTTAATTTTCAATTTCAGAGGTGGGTTTTAGAAGCATGGACTGCCAGTTCCCCTAAATATTATTAATGTGTTACACCCTACAAAAAAATAAAATTAGATTTCAGCTTGCATTCTATTCAAACTGTCATCCTTTTCATGTTCTCTTTAAGGGGAACGCTGAGGTAAAGCGTAAATCTAAGCATAAATAATAAACACATAGTCCTGTGACAAAAAGTGACCATACTGCCCCCTGCATTTTTAGAATTAGAATTTGGTGATTAGTGGTCATTGTCAACACAGCACACAGTGCGCAACAACGAAATGTGTCCTCTGCATTTAACCCATATGTGACTTTCGTGACGTAGCAGGGGGCAGCTAATTCAGCGCCCGGGGAGCAGTGTGGTCCCTAACCATCAGGCCACCACTGCCCACCATTTTTGGTGGTACTGCATCTCATAAGAACGTAAATTTACTAACAAGAGAAGGCCATTGGGCGCAAAGCCTTAATTCCACGTGTGGTGTGGCGGGCCCCGCCCCAGTCCCCCCGCCCCAGTCCCCCACGCCCCGCCTCCACTGCTCACCTGCGCAGCACATCCTGGCATGTAGAACATGTCTCCTTTCTCTCCAGTCCACATTGCATATACAGCTGCCCCGCCTGTAGCCATCCTCCCAGCCACAGTGGAGCAGGTCCCTGCTGTGAGCCTCTGGGACACCGGTGGCCATCGTCACAGGCTCAATCTGGCCTTCCCTGGGACATGCTCTTCTCAACCAGAGCACGTCTGCTCCTCCAATTGCAGGCAGTACATTTACACTGATAGCAAAGCCCTACCCTTTCCTCTTTACTGAATGTACCTTCCCCTTTCTTCCCTTTAGTGAAAATGAAAGAACTGTTCCTTATCAAGTACAAGCATCTGACCAAAGTAATCACCTTACAGTTCAAGTTTTCAGACTGCTTAGGCTGAGTGCTCACACTCACAGCGATAATTATATTATAATTGTGCCCAATCTTCTTTTAAACCCTATCTTATATCTTTTTTACCCTGTTTTATTATATTCTGTTATTTTATATAACACACGTCTTAAAAGTGGCAGTCTAACTTTACTCCAACAAGTTTTAACATGTTCCATGTGGACAAAAACACAGTGATGAAAATGCAGATAACAGGGTCATCAACAGTATGTGCTTATGCGTGAGACACAATAGACTAAAATAGTGCTTCTCATCCTGGTCCTCGGGGACCCCAAGACTGTCCAGCCTTTTCCTCCCTTCCGGGAGGTGGAAGGAAGAAGAAACAAACCGAGCTGAGAAACACTGGACTAAATCTGACCCCGAAATAACTGAATGAGTTCAGCATACTTATCAGAGCACCCACACTATATGAGAAGGACGAAACACTAAATCTCATCTATGTGATCCATTCTGGTCCTTTCCACTGACAGGGAACCCTCTTCAGCATCGGGTCAAATGGACAGGCGAGTTCTGAGAGCGCTGTGACGTAAGACATCGTCCTACGCGCCGTCTGATTTTGAGCTGGCTAACAGGGTGTAGATATCAGCTTTCAAAAGCAGGAGAGCAATTTGAATTTCATTTGCCTCCAGCCCATATGAAGAGTGTGGCCAACTACAGACAAAAGGCAGACAAAAAACCAAGTGACAAAGGCAGTAAAAAAGGCAAAGTTCATTCTGCACAGATGCAGCATGTGGGGAGGTGTGACAAGGTTCGGGGGGTGGGGATATATTGAGGCTTATCCAGCTCTGTCTTTGGCTCCTAACAACAGTTGCTGAGTAGCAGTGAAGCACTATAGTTAATGCCAGTCCCCTGCGCCTAAATATAACAATTCAGTCTAGGGTCTGCTGTTCCAGGCATTTGCCTATGGGGGCATCACTGAGTTAATTTGTGAAATCCTCTAACAGTCCCAATGCAAATGAGAGACCTCATCTTTATGTATTTCTGCGGCCCCTGAAACACAGAGCTGACTGAGACTCACATCCACTTACAGATTTGATGCTGCCTGTCTGTAGAAGTGTAAGGCAGCTTCTTCTCTGCTGCAAACGCCTGTGAGTTTACGCTGTCTCCTGGGAAGCAAACATCTGACGGGAGTCACCACTGCATCCTAAAAGTGGGGTCTAAACCTCAGCCTGGCCCAGTAAAACCAGAGGAAGTGTTCTGAGATTCAGCACCAGGAGCAATATGGAAATGGGTCATCTGGCAAAGGATGATTATATTTCAGTGTCTGCTGTGACTCCTCCTGCCATTGTCATAACAAGACAGATGCACTGCTCCCCTAAACCGTACCCTGGTTACAGTAGCAGATGTTGCACTGGCTGCCAGTGAGACCGGGAAGCACATATAAACAAGCATGGAATCAAAAAACGAAAGTCCTCACTTTTAAAAAGCAGGGTTCCCACATGTAAAGAAAATCCCCAGACTGTCATTCGGCAGAGGCCGGGTACCACGGTCAATTAATCGTTCCCAGAAGTCACATGACCCAAGCTGATGTTCAGGGCCAGTAGGATGAAGCCTATTATTGGGTTCCTAGAGTTGCTGATGAGCAACAGCTGTGTGCAGACAGCTGGATTGTGTTCGGGAAGACAATGAATCACCTGCAGGGACTTCAGCATTAACTCTTCACTTGTATGCTCTAGGCTCATAATCTTCGCCACTAAATAACAGGACGGCCGTCAAGTTGCCGAGGCCTTATCAAACAGGCATTCATATAAATATTCAAATATCATTCAGAGCTTAAGGTTTTATCTATAGTTGTTCTTTCTACACCGTAACGCTTATTAGAATGAACCAGCTTAGGTACTTTTGTCTTTGTGACTGCCGTCCCTTCTGGGAATGAAACATTCTAACTGTGAGCCTTTTGGTTCTGAAGGTGAGGGAGGATCAGGCCACAGGGTGACTATCAATAGGAACAACTGTGGTTTTATTGATGCCAGGGAGATCCAACAGGCCTGGAAAAACAGGTTGGCTGCCTTTGTTGAAAAGGTCAACCATTTCTACCTCTGCTTAAAACTGGGACATGATACAATCACTGTAACCTTCATAATTCATTCAACCCAGAGTGGATGCACCAAGGAAAACCTTTATACTTTGGTAAAAACATGAATAATATACACCAACAGATCATAACAAGGTCAACAGCGTTTGCCCACTGTAACCTTTATATTATGATTGGATACAGCAACAGCAATCTACACAAAGTGAAGATGAAGACCACGGATTAGAATCAGCCACAGAAATCCATAAATTCTGAGAACATGGCTCAGGACGGAACCTGTCTTCAGGGTGACCATTCTGAGAACATGGCTCAGGACGGAACCTGTCTTCAGGGTGACCTCTTGATAACTGAGAGTGCACCCATTTATTGAGCACTCCAGCAATTCTCCTGGTAGAGAAGTGTAATTTGTTCATGCAATAATGTAAACATGTGCCTTGCTACATGGGCGTTGTTAAGTCTGATCCCTCAGAACTACAGCCCAGAGTATTATAAGTTTCATCCTGAGTATTTTACCCCCGGTGCCTTCAAAGGAAAAAAGTCAAGCCCCAGTTAAACTTGGCTTAGCTTCTGACATTTTTCAATGGCTAGAAACGCCCCTTCCTTGCTCTCTAAAAGCAATCTAGAGATCAAAATAAATACTTCAGTGCTCTGATAGACCGAATCAGATTCAGAAACCAGGAGTTTCATCAATAGGATGGAACAGAGCAACTGAGCACAAACGTCCCACAACTGGCAAAATGCACTGGCATGTAAAGGGATACAGTAGCTTCCCCACCCACATACAGCGTGGGGTGCGGGGGAAGGGGGGGACAGCATGCCAAAGCAGCATCGGTGGATGAAGCAGGACGTGCAGCAGGCAGAGCGGAGTCTCCCCTCCAGCAAGCGAGCACCAGCTACTACGCCATCCAGAGCACCTCTTCCTCACTCCGCGGGCACGGCCTTACCGTCACTCCGCTGCCTCTGCTGCTCCCACCAGTGCCACGCGGCCACCAGGCTGACGACGTGACCCAGAAGCACCAGGGTTGGGAAAACGCTCTCCGAGGAGCTCGTCAGCATTCGGACCACAATAAGACGCGAGCGACAGGTGGGAGGCCACCGGCTGAAGGGGGGGGGGCAAACTCAAAATAGGATGGGCGGATCAGTCCCTGTCATCAAGAAAGCCCAGCAAATGGGAAGTCTCCACTTCCCTGTCCCCAAGGGCAATTTGCTCTTCACTCTCCCTCTGCCCTTCTAGTCCTTCTCCAGGCCTACAGTACCTCTCTATTTTGTACAAGCAGAAAGGCCATTCCTTCGTTCCCCTGTCTGTTTTTCTGCCTTCTCCTCTTCCCTCTATCCCATCGGTGCTGTTGTTCGTGTTCACATGGTCCGGAGTGATGCCTACACTAGCGGTAAGATTTGACAAAGGTTTCCTTCATCAAAGACATCTTTCCTGCTAAAGGCCACTTTCTACAATGGGATGACATACAGATCAAGCATCACAGCCGGATGCCAGGTTCCTCATTCTCGTCGTGCAGCATCACACACGTTTGGAACGGACTCACTGTGAACACCCGGCTATTCCTTTTAGCGATGGATGCTTTCTCATTTTAAGCTAATGTTTTCTTTTGCAGAAACAGAACATGTAGCCAGTTCGGCCGGTGAGTCCAGCTGATGGCATTTCCTTTGACGGCACTCCGTCAAAGCTGCGGAATGGCACCGATGCCAGCGTGAGTCACGCTTTGTCAACTCCTGGCAATACTAACTAAGGGTCGATACTCACTATTACCAACAACACCAACAGTAATACTACTATGTATTACAATCGAGAACCGGCATTACACCCAGGGTGTAGTGCTGCGTCATTGCCTGTGCTGCCTGTGACAGAGTCCAGGTCCCCATGAGACACTGAGCAAGATAAGTGGTTAGAAGATAGAGGGATTAAAATTAAGGGCACGCCAGTTTGCATGTCCATCAAAAAGACTAAAATCATCAATAAAAATTTAAATATATATTGTCCATACATTCATTTTCTATAATACATTTATCCAGGTGTGTCAATCTTTCACCACGCATCTACAGAGCAGAGGCAGCATCCCACAGGGCATACATGGAGGAGGAAGAACACAAAGGCACCTTGTGTTTCACCACGAATGAAAAATCACTCTTGCCCATGCAAATGTCCGGCGTACAGAGGATGGTGACTGTCACGAAAGCATCGAATAAAGAAACGGGGAAAAAAAAATCATGTCACGGCAATAAAACGTAATTTAAGCCGGGCATAGTGTGGACAGGTTTAAAAATGGAAAAGAATCCGGGCCGGCTCACTGGAAAGGTCGCACTCAGCCACCACGTCTGTCCGCCCCACCCCCTCTTCTCGGCGAACGGCACGGCCGGACTTCGGCTACCCGCGGGAACGGGCAGTAGACATGCGTGGACACCTACCAGGTATGATCTTCATCTAGATGGAGGGCTCAGGGCGACGAGCGCAGGACGCGCGGCTCTTTGCTCAGACTCTACTTCGTGTTGTTTGCCTTCTTAATTTTGACAGCCCATACCTCCTGTCTGAGTACGTCAGCTTCCCCAGAAGGCTTTGGGTGAGGGGTTGGAGGGGCAAGGGTGGGGAGAGTGGGGGACGGCAGGGTATTAGAGTTTAAGTGGATATAAATATCAAAAGGGGTGCTGGTCATATGACCACACTTAGAAGCTGATGGAAGTAGCAAGGCAGTCGGGATTCTGAAGCCCGGACCAGCCGACCAGACCATTTAAAACGTAGGGGGCGGACCTGAGGGCTGTGTGAGCTCACGTCACGGTACTGGGACACAACTGTCTGCAACCTGACTCCCATGTGGTGGGGGGGCATTAATGATCCAAAGGCCCACTTGGTAAATGTCCGTCACCATTTGGCAGATGCAGCTTAAACCGGCCTCTACCAACCCTGTGTTTACACATCACTTTTAATCAAAGTACACCGGCGGCACGCATCCTTCAGACACACTGATCGCCGACGAAGGATAACGGCCGGATGACTCGTGCTATTTAAAGAAGTCGTTGGCTCCTCACATCTGTATCAAGTTGTCAACATTGCTCATAATTACGATGAAGTTCCCAGAACAAGAGCTGCATGAAGGGAGGGAATCTTGTGCGCAGAAAGCAGAGGAAGAAAAAGAAAATGGTGCTGAGCTGCCCAGAATGAGCAGGTACGACATGGAAAACACCGGGCCTGCTACGGAATTTATCAGGTACCAGCAGACCCCGGGCGGATCCAGAACATTCTCTCATGCATGACAAAGCTCAGCTACACTGGTGTAGTCACCGCAGTCATACCCGCATCCTTTTCCACAGTAACACCCATTGCAATCAAAACAAAAAACAGACCATTGAATAAAACTGATTTTAAAACCATGAAAAAGATAAAACAGGGTACGAGGCAGATCATGTGAAACTGATTCAAACCAAAGTTTTCCACAGTGGAAAAACCCCCATAACACAGGCGGTCTATGACGCAGAGGCCAGGAATCCCACGTCTGAGTGAATAAACGCTGGAGGGGCTGGCTGGAGCCCCAGGACGCCATCACCGTGCTCCTTTGTTGGTTCTGGGTCCCCATGGTTGTTATAATTGAACCTAAATATATCACACTGCAGCTATAGGCAAGGGACTATATATATCACATGTGGCTTCTAAAGCTGTTTCTATGGACACCATACAATTCAGTAAATATACTAAACAGTATTCTAAAATAAGCTGCAGCCTAAGACCTTGCGATGGGAATTTATCAAAGGGAATTCCATTAAACCAAGGGCAGTTTTATCCCCTAAAATGTTAATGTAGGGGGAAAGCTTAATTGTGGCCCTGTGTAATTACATGCTTCCTAGAAAAAGACCTCAAGAAAAAGCAGCACAGAATCTGTGCTCAAACCCCTGCACAGAGAGCAAGCGAGATGACCCACCTTAAAGACAGTGCCGTGGAATGTGGGGGGGGGCACTGACTCTGGGGCAACATTCCGTTGGTACGGTAATTATCCCCCTACGGAGTGAGGAATGGGGCTCCCGGGAAAACCAGAAAGGTCATGGGTGAGAAACAAAGGTGATTGGTGCGAGGCAGAGCACATGACAGGCCCGGCTGCTCCAGCAGCGATGCCTCAGGTTCACTCCACTCCTTTCTGCCTGGGCGCTACATTCAACTCACAGACAGGACAATTTTCCACTGCACCAGATACCGTCGTTTTGGTACAGTCCTGGTCGAGTGCCAGCACCGAAAGTTCCAGTACCTAAAGTGCTAAACCAGCTGAGTTTCTTTGTTGACTGGCTATGCGAATAGTCTGAATCTGAAACACAATACAGCTGCTCTCTTGAAAAGAGATGCAAACTCAAAAATCGATAAACAAAGCAAAAAAAAAATTAAAGAAATAATAATGGATGCATGGACACATGGAGAGACCTGAGCTAAAAACTGCAATGTGGTCGGAAAAACCAACAACAAGATACAACAAAATCAGGATGACATATTAAGTGTATTGTATGATATAGCTGCTAGGACAACATTGTCCTGGAAATGTTTTTGAAAATCACACTGTGATTTTGTTGTAATACATATTGTAGTGTGTATAATGCTAAAAATTTTTAGAAATCCTCCTAAACATGTCTAGGATTTTTTTTGACATCAAGGATGAAGATGATTATGATCGTCTCAGAGAATGCAAAAGCAGGAGATGTAAAGCTCATGTGAGGATTCACACAGTACCTGGTGTGAAAGTGTCCAAAGAGGCAACACCGCGGCGACTAGGGCCCTGAAGAGGTCTGCAGGTCGGCTTGCAGTTGGAGGCCAAGAGATGGGGCCCACACGCTTTTCTCTGCTTATAGTCACCACAGAAGTCCATATTTTCTCCCCTCTTTCTCTCCTCTTACTTTTTCCATTCTAATTAAAGGGCTTTGGGGTACCAATTTCGGAAAGGGTGCTCTATAAAAATAAACTGAATTTAATTGAATGATCCTTAGGACAGCTAGCTGTTAGTGATGCTATCCCACAGGTCCCACTGGGATAATTCATTCGAGCGCCGCATGATTTGACAGAGCTCCTGGAATCTGATGCGGACCGTCTCACAATTCCTACATTATGTTTGTAGCTGTAAATAAAGTCCACTGTGCTATAAGTTTCCTTCCAGCCAGCCAGCTGGAGACGAGACAGCGTGATGAAGGTGACCCTTCAGAGACCCACATGTCTCCTGGCAATCCCAAAACTATACTTTCTCACCGTGCTGTACTTTTTTCTACATTGCTACAATGATTCCCCTGTTATAATGCAGGTGTGACTCTGTTTTCACACCAGAATGACTGATAAATGTGGTTCTCGGTCCTGACAAACAACCCGCAAGAAGGTTTGTGACAAAACAATCTGGTAGCCAAACTTTTACACGGCTTTTCATTTTTGTGTCTGCACCATTTCAATGATTCAGTTATAAGCCAATACTGCCCACACAGCGTCTTTAAAAAGGTCAGCCCTATCTGCAGGACTTCAGAGTATAAGAAATATACACCTCCTGGGATTAAATTATACAGCCTTTTCTCCCGGTCAGCCACCAAACGATGTTCAGGCCTCACTATACGGCCGCAGATAGACCTTGCGTTTGCAGATTTGCTGTCTTGCTCAACTCCGTTAGCAGGTTTATTGCAGGGAGGGGACAACACACACTAATGTTAGCACACACACCTGGTGGAGTGTTTTTTTTAAAGGTCGGGTTCAGATACACCTCTCAGATTTCATCCAGAGGGGACTGGTAAGCCAGACACAATCCCCTTTACCTAAAACGAATGGAATGAAAATGGCAAAATGTTTTTTTTTAAATGTTTTATATGAAAATGTGTAACAGCATTATAACTGGTTTCAGGATAACTGACAGCCCTCACAATCCTGATGTGAACACCTAGTTTATTGTCTTGTTTACACATATTGGTAAGTAAGCTGGTGAATGTATACTGTACATATTTTTTTTCCCAGGTGTGTCAAATTTCAAACCATCAGATAAAAATAAAAGGTGAAATAAGAGGTGAAATCTGGGAGTGTTTAACGACCTGCATGGTTACTTGCTCAGAGAGCGAACAACACCAGAAGCTCTCCAGCAGGTGGCAGTAGTGAGTCTCCCACCTCCTGGGTTGTGAATTCCTGGGCGTGATCTGAACACGTGGCTTGCATTAGGTCTGCACCTTTTTAATAGTGCCTTTGATAACACCTCTGCACTCCATCACCGTTTACATGATTATCATTTGAAAAGTTCATAAGAGGGACCAAGACAACCTCAAGAATAAAATATTACCGACTGGCAATTATAATTCTATTACAGCTTTGTGTTCTGTATAAAATTCAGGTCCAGCAGTGGATACAATGTTCAATGATGCATTGAGTTAAGTTAGGCGTGAAAAACAACTGCAGTTATCCGAAAAATGTTATGAAGGTTTTTGGAATGCCGTTATCAGATGAGAGCCGAGCGTGCGCGCTCAGAATGCGAGCTTGGAGGGGGTGAGCCGTCTGACACATGAGGTGTGTTATGCCAGATCCTGATGGAGGTCATCACTTCACACAGACACCAACACCTGCTTCCCATGTCCCACGGACGCTGACTGCAGCTCTCCTCAGGGTCCCACTCCCTGCCCCCCCACCGTGCTATTTCAGACCACAGCAGCTTGGGTTCTGAGCATATGCAAAAAAAAAAAAAGAAAATAGCTGCGGGCACAAATTTGTGAACCAAATGGACAGAGAATCTCACAAGTACAGTCTTCTCAAAGATTTAAAAAGCTATAGGGGAGGAATACACAAAAACAGTACCTAATACAAATCAATTAAATATAACTTACTATCAAGAAGGATTGGTTTAGGGTGAGCATTTCTGAAAGACTTTCAAACAATCCTGGGTTTCTGTTACGCAATATGGGAGAGATGAGACATGCATAGCTTTCCAGCAGCTCTGACGGGAGTGCGTAGCCTGACAGGCCACCCCTACAGAAGGCAGAGAGCCCCACATTTATCAGACCTCACTGGAGGCAAGCCAGAAACCGCGGAACCGAAATTTGCTCGCTCCGTCCCGTGACTCCCGTGGACAGCAGAAAGTACAGGCGTGCAGTGTCGTAAATGCCTGCAGCATGCGCTAACCGTGAAGGAACTGTTCCACGCCCAGGACTTGGGGCTGTCTACAGACGTGTTGCTCCAGAGTGCAACAGGAACAAGCAGGCTAATGGCTAACGATTCTTTCACAAAATGGCCATAACTAAAAAAACATATTAAAAAGAATAATAGTGGCAAGAATTGCTAATTCCCAGGTGTGCTTAGAACATCCCTGTAAATACAAAATTCCAAAACAAAGAGCACTTTTGCAAACTTGCTAAATGTTCATGCAAGAAAAAGCTTAAAGTAATTTTCCTCCTCAAGCCAAAACATCAAGAATAGACAAGAACATTTCAAATTCCACTGCAAGCAATTCTTGCCAGGAACAAGCACACTATTCATGCTGCCGCTATGGCTGGGTTCACCTTGAACCTCCCACAAACACAGAGAGGAAACTTAGCAACGGCTGTGACATCACAAACGTGGGACAGGAAGACAGAAAGCCTAACGGAGATATTCTCTCACCTTCCACAAAGTTTGGCCAAGTCTTCTCCTCCACGTCGTCTACCCAAACGTCAGGTCTGCGGTCCAAGTTGCCCTTGGGGGCGTTGGCTCGCAGGGCGGTGCTGGGCCCTGTGTCGTGTTCCGCAGCACCTCCGGAGGCATTGGGTGCCTCAGTTCCTGGTGACCCAACGTGCTTCACCTCCTCAATTACCTCCTCCACAACCACAATCTTCTTCCTCATGGCCGCCTCACTGAGGGACGTGGGCTCTGTAGTCTGGGTGTCCCTCTCGACTGGGGGCTGCTCGTGCTCCTCAGCCACAGGGCTGTGCTGTGCGTGCGTGCTAATCCGATACGCTGCCTGTGTCGCTCCAGTGCTGCTGTCAGCGCTTGTTGCCTCTGACGCTGCTCCTCGTGGATTTGTAGCTGGAGAAGTTTTTGGGACCTCCTGCTTGGGTTTTTCAGCATGCAGCTCTGCAGGCTCCGCCTTCCCTTTGTCTGCTGGGGCAGAGAGATCAGCTCGTACAGCTGCAGCTGCGTTCTGCTTTGCAGCGCTGCTCTCTGACATTGCCTGCCGAGCGTCTCTGCTCACGCTCCCTGGATGGGGAACATCCTCCCCCGCTGCAGCAGGGGCTTGCGCAGCCACTCCGCTTTCAGCTCTGGGTGACTGAGGGGCCTCGCTCGACCCTGCTGTTAGTTGCTTACTAGCTTTGCTAACTTTAGTCCTGTCTGGTGGGACAGTTTCTACCATCCGCGAGAGCAGTGCTTCTTGCACTGGACTATCGCTTAGGTTAGGTTTCCGACCCCCCAGATCCACTGTCACTGCCTCTATCTTCTGCACTGTATCCTTCCTAGCCGTCTTGGGAACAGCAACTTCAGTGGGAAGAGAGTTCCCAGCAGGAATGGCAGCCTTAACGGGAACGTCGGGCTGATCTTTCAGGACCGCTGGTGGCTTTGATTTAGGGGTGACGTCACCCAGAGAAGGTGTCACGGTCTCCTCGGTCGATTTCACCTCAGAGGCCTTTTCTGACTTTTTCTTCTTCTTCGACTTGCGAGAGGGCAGCACCATGGCTGTTGAGGATGGGGGCACTAGCTCACAAGCGGCACTTCCTTCGGATAAAGTGGCTCCGGTAACCAATATCTTTGTGATGGCTAAATCCTCACCCTGTACAGATTCTTTGGTTTGGGTTGTCTCCAGAGACGGTTGGGCTTCCTGCCGTTGCACCTTCTCTACGGCCATCTGTGGCGTGGCCTTGGCACGGCCTGGTGTTTTCATAACCTCATGTGTCACTTTTGTGACCAAGGCCATCTCACGCACCTCGTCTTTCATCTTTTCAGCAGGGACAGGAAGGGTACCTGCAGGAAGTGCCGACTTGGCCATGGCACTGTCGCCCGGCATTTTTGGTGAGGCTGCTCCGGTATTCTGCTCCTTTACCATACTAACCACCTTAGGAGCCGAAGATTCCTTCCTTGGTGACTGTATGGCAGGTTTACTGGCTATAGGTTCAGGAGGTGGACTTGGGTTTGTGGAGATGTTCTCAGCGACGGCTTTCACAAGATCCTCTTCGACCACCTTGCTAACCACAGGGGCTTTTGCTGTACACATTGTCACTGCGGCTTCCATTGGTCTGACAGTCACCGTTTCCACCAGTGTTGATGGGAGCATTGGTTTGGGTGCAGCATCTCTTATGGGTGCGAATTTTGGGCCCTGTTGGTCCATAGCAATGACCCTCACTGCTGCAGACGACTTTGTGGCCTTGGCATCAGGCAGAATCATCTTGTTCATCGAGACTCTATTCACCTGACTCTTCTCCATCACAGACTCTTCTTTGAGAGTCACATGTCTATCCTTTGAGAAGGGCTTGTTCTGGCCCCCAAAATCCCAGGATGCACCAGGCTTTCTGGGCTCAACAGCCAGGGGATGGCCTCGGGATCGAGCCACCCCCTCAGTTCTCAGATTCCCCTCCTCTGTGGCTTCCGTCCTCCTGTGCCGGTAGGCCTGCCGCTCGGCCAGCATCTCTTGGCCCTCAGCACGAGTCTGGGGGGCAGGTTTAGTGACATAGGAGGTGGGTCCCTCCAAGGTCTGGACCTGAGCCTTCCTATGCGCCACCTCCAAGGTGGCCGCCTGCCGACGCACCCTCTGCAGGGATGCAGGCACGATCTCAGGGGGCAGCCGCAGGTAGTCACGTAGGTATGCGATCCCCTCGTTTGTGAGGTACCAGTAGTAGTGTCTCCAAGCAAAGGTCTCCTTCACGAATCCCCGGGACTTAAGTGAGCCCATAGCCCGAATTACCTGCAGGTTGGTGATGCGCCCCTGTAGCTCCGGGTGCCTGCTTTCCGGAGACTTGTCCTTCTTGGCCACCATGACACCATCACGAAACAGGAGCTCGTAAATCTTCTTCAGGTCCTCCAGCGGCATTAACATCCCAGCTACCATGGTGATCCCTGCTGCTTCTCCTACTCTGCGCCGAATTAAACAGCTACGCCCACTACAAGAGCTGAATGACCTCACTGCCTACAAGACGGGCCCAACAGCAGGACCAGCTGCCACGTGCTCTCCGGTTAGTCAAACAAAGTAAAACAAAAAAGAAAGAGAAAATGCTGTCACCTCTATTCACATTAATCTCACGTTCCTGGTCCCTGTGGTTTTCAGAGATCGGCAGACAATTTCTTTCATAAACGAAGAGAAAACTGTCTGTTCGAGACAGAAATCAGTCCTCAGTCAGTCCAGCCTGGAAGTGAGCAGGCTCTGGTCTACAGCGGCGGCAGTGACACACAGCCCAGTGCACAGCCCCGCCCACCCTCTCTCTCAGTCGCGGAAGAGACAGCATGGAAAAATAACTCAAGATGGGAGGGGGGGTGAATGAATGGACGAGCGGCAGAGCGAGAGAGCGAGTGAGACACCTCTGCACGTGTGGCTAAACCACAGAGAAGCTGAAAAAGATCAGAAATGGCTACATGTTGTTAAAGGTGAGGCAAGCCCAACCGTGAGCGGGGGCTGGGTCCCGAGAAGCCGATGTAAGCCTTTAGCTTACCTGCTCTGCTTCCAGTGCGTTACTACAGTTACTCAGCTTCTAAAAGGGCATTCTGACTAAAAATACCTGTGCACCCAGGACGCTGTACTGAAGAAATTCATACTGCATGTTCTGAAGCATAAGAGCTAGGAAGACTTCTGGGCCTTCCAGAAAACACACTGCTCAGATGGCTGCATGTGTTTTTGCATTTTACATCTCATCACACATCAATCACTGGACAGAAAGTACACAAGGGGGTCACCTAGAAACACCAACCTAGGCAATCAGAGGCAGGGTAGCCCACGCCCAGTACGGTTTACACTCTTCATATCAGGTGACATCAGTCCTCAGCAAACCTGCCTTAAAATAATGTGGCGAGTGGGAGTGGGCAAGCCAGGAATGCAGTGCCAGACCCGACACTCATGCCTCTTGTATTTTTGGCTTCACCTTTGGCAATTCTCAAATTTCCCCCCGAGGCTTGGTGGACAAAGGGTTTGGGAGCCCCAAGATGGGAGGGCTGGTTGGGTATCATTCCTGTGGAGGTGAACAGACGACTTTCACTCGACAGTGATGTGCTCCTGACTCCCTTGAAAGTCAGTAAGTACAGTATGTCACAGAGTCTGCCTGCTGGGCCCCAACACCTGAAGATATTCACCCTCCATGCACATTCTCTACATTTACACAAATGTTTTAAAATAAACAAATGTTCCAGACTGGTCCATTTTCCACACAAAATGTCAGTTAAGACATTTCTTAAAGTGACTTCAGGTGAATTAGCAGCCAACTAGTGGAGTAGAGGTACAATTAATCCTTACAGACTTAATAATAAACCAAGAGTCATACAACTCAGTTTAATGTGCCTCAGTGTCAGTATTCCAACAGTGAGGTTATGGATCGAAAACTCATTAAATGACGCAAGGGTCTGTAAGCACCACTGTCCAGTACTAAATATGGACAAACACTCTTTAAACCCCACATCTCCTTAGAAGAGAAATAACTGCAAGCCCCCAGCTATATAAAGTTGTGCCTTATATCTGTCAGCATTCCCTGGGTGGTTTCATGTTTCCCTCTCACAGATTGTGTGACTTTTCCTCTATACATCTGTCACTTTGTGTGCGTGTGGGCATGCCTGTGCGCGATATGGCCTATTGGCATGGCGACACACTGACAAGTTGCAGTGAACGTGAGGAATGGCTCACAGTCCAGAACCACACAGCCTTTCAGAGCACTATGAGAAGGCTAACAGAGGAGCAGCATGGCTGCCTGTGTTTTAACCTCCGAATGACTATGCTCAGTCAAGAGAACACAGTCAATAGGACATTCAAAGCACAGCACCTTCAAATCACCCTCCCTGCACACAATCACTACAGTATAATTAAAAAACTACAGTGTCATATAACCACTACAGTATGGTCAAAGACATCCTGAATCACACAATCACTACAGTACTGTCAAAGAACTACAGGGTCATATAACCACTACAGTATGGTCAAAGATATCCTGAATCACACAATCACTACAGTACAGTCAAAGAACTACAGGGTCACACAATCACTACAGCATAGTCAAAAAACTACAGGGTCAAACAACCACTACAACATGGCCAAACAAGGTCATAGAACCTTGAAGGTCTAGTGAAAAAAACTACAAAATCTATGGGCACCCAGAGAGAGCTTTCACATTCAAATATCACAGGGTCATGTATTTCACAACAGTCAGCTGTCTGCCATCATACAGGCACGTCCCAAGTCACAACCATAATATGAATGACAATATTAATGTACTAATATTAGTATCAGCTAATGTCAGATCATAGCCAAAACCTTCCGGAAGGATACATACAGTATGTATCCCTTAACTACTATACGTCATACTGTAGTCTGCCATGCTGGCTGAGGTGTACAGCTCAAGAACCTGGCCATGCACAGCCTCACATTTCATTGCTGCTCCAAAGTACTAGGCTAACAGCCCATAGAACTGGCAAGCCCAGGATGGCGAAGCATGAGCCTGCTAGCAGATAGAGGGCCTGACCCCAACTGAGAACAGAATGTAGGTTAATAATACAGTAGAAGGCTTTCTGGGCTGCATCTATGCAATCCCCTTCTCTTTTTTAATATCAGACATCTGTATTACTACTATTCTTTTCCGGCGTTTGTCTAAGCTAATTGGTCGCTGTCCAACTCTCATGCTTAATATATTTGGCACCGCAAAGTCTAAGCCTAAGATACTCCTGAGACAATTATTCAAATCGAAACTGAATTACCAATGCATTTCCTGGATGGATGGTTATCTATTTTGCTTCAACACAATGTTCTGGAGGGGCGGTTTTGTGTAATGGAGATATTTGTCATTCTGGCATGGTTCAGCAAGCCAGAACTAGAACCTGCAGAGTTAGCAAGAGCAGAACATAGTGTTAAGGTTAGCATCAACATGCAACTAAACACATGTTGTTAAAGCAACCGCTTTTACATCCTTTAAGAACTTTTCCTTATAGTAAAATATCAAATCGTATAGCTTGATAAAACCTATAGCTATCTTATGACCTAAGGCCTTGGGTCAGTATAGAGGGGACCATGGTGAAAGCAGACCTGCCCCAGAGGAGCTGCAGCTGGTCACAGTGGTCACCACAAACTGCCCAATAGCTCAAAATAAATGAGAAGGCGCCTAGAATACTAAACGCACAGTAAGTGATCAGGCAGCACCAAGCTCCCCTCCACATGCTGAAGTCTGTCACTGACACCTATCCAGCTGCTGTAAATAACGCACATTCCTCCCTTTGTCTTCCAGCCCAGGTATTTTCGACTAAGTATTTACAAGCAGTAGAGCAACAGAAGAAACACAGGAGATTAAAAAGTATCCAGCAAGCAAACAAACAAGGCGATAATAAGAGGTAGCAGCAGGCAGGCCCAAGGCTCCTATCAGCGAGCCGCCGCGGGCTGAGCCACATTGCGCCCACGTTACGGGCCACAGATGTTTTGCATAAGTACTGGCGTACTGGAAATGTGGAATAAATATGTTCCTGAACAGGGCCTCCAGAACTGACTTTGCCTTCAACAGTAGAACAACTGCTGGCATGTGTCCTCCTGCGAGCCGGAGCAATCCAGCCCGCTCATAATCGAAACAAGACACACCGCCATCGAGCTGACGTAAGTGCGATGGGCATTAATTATGTGGGGAGGCTTTCAGGACCTGCCTTTAAAACACGGCGGGTTACGTCCTCTTTGTTAGCACAGGGGGAAACAGAAATGAAAGGCTCCACACTACGAGTATTGTTTACTCTCGGGTCGGGATACAGAGAAGTGTGGAAGTACAGACGGGCCGTTGTTGTAAAATAGCACGGTGTTATACCCGACTGAGGGCTTGGAGGCTCTCCAGACCAAACTCTTTAGCATGAGCCATTTTAAAGAATATTTAAAAATTCAAGGCCGTTTTCCCACAAAAATCCCAGATCATTTAAGATGCACAGTCCTCCCAATGTTTAGGGATGACACTTTAGAATTGTTCTTTCTCTTGAAGCTCACAGACGTTTGGAACTGCCCAGTTCTTCCCCTCAGCCAGTGTCAGCCTTGTATCTTTACTGCAGATCACGTAAGACCCTGCAGCACAGCTGTAGCCGAATGTGTATACCTGCTGGAGGACACTCATGAGAAGGTCATTCGTGACACAAAGAGGTTCCTCAAACCTGATGATTCTCATGCCATGCCCCAGGAGAACTGATGACCATGAACCAGTGTTTCGCAATCTGGAGACCCCCAAACAGTCCACGTTCTTGCTCATTCCCAGCTCCCTGTCACGTTTTTGCCCCGAGGACCAGGTTGCTATAAATGAAGGCCGAGAGAAGAGTCACAGGACACCACGAGAAATCTGTTATTGTAGCTAAGTTATTGCAATAGCACAAGACTTAACAGTTCACACAAAGGAACGTGAGTTTTAATAACTGAAATTAATAAGCAACTTAATAAATTAGATGACTAGTAGTAAACTATATAGTAAAATACATAGTAAAAACACTATGATTTACAAGCCAAGCCTTATTTTTGCTTGCTGACATGAAGAGCTACTGTATTGTGTTTCCCTGTTCATGCACCTACAGGCAGACACAGCCTGACACTTTGGCTTTCAAATAGCATTCAAACAAGATTGGGTATGACAGGCTGTTCAGACAAAATACCGTGTCTGCATAAGGTGGCATTAAGATCCACAGAATACACAGACTGACTCAGAGTATGTACTCATAGAGACACTAAGTAACCGAACTACATCCAGGAATGAGAGACTGCAAGTGACTATATACATGTACTGTAACTACATGTGGGGATTCTGTGTAACTGCAAACTGAGAGTAGCTCCACAGATATAGTGAGTACGTACATAGAGTACTCACTGATTAACTCAACAAATGGACAGTGTGTAACTACATAGGGGCACTGTGAGTCCTTACACAGAGATAGTGAGTACCCATGCATAAGGAATCCAGTCACTTTAACCTGGTATTCCCTGAAAGTTGAGCTCTCCAGTTGTCAAGTCTGGGAAAACGCTGATTCAGAGAGGTGGTCTTATCACTGTGCACCCGGAAAGCCCCGGAAAGCCCCAGCCTCAGTGGGGTCCCAACTGTGGCAGTGTTTGGTTACTCCCTGGCACTTGTTCTCATGCTGGTGCAGGAAGTCACATGACAACCACACCTTCCTCCAGCCTTGGGTCTCAAAGTCAAATTATTTAAAGGAAGTTTTAATTTCAGAGTGTTTATTTCAGAAACTATGCTAAACCGCTCAGAAGGCAAAGGCTATAAACTGTGAACACCCCCAGAACTAAATTTAAAGAACAGTTTCTAAGGCAGAATCATTTAGAAAGGATTAAAATTACAATAATGTACATAATTAATGCTTTCCATTTATTAAAGCAATACTCCAGATTTAAAAGCAGTTATATGGTTAGTTATATGAGTCATTATACGGTAGGTTAAAGTGTCTTTCACACTGTCAGGTCCTTAAAGCAGGGTCAGCAGCAACGGCACCCCATCGCCTGGTGTGTTTTCGACACACATTGTGACAGCTGGGCTACGCCTTTTCCCTGGAATTACGGACAGCGAGCTCCGAGCTCCTGTGGGTGTGTTCACACAAGCCGGCAGATCCCAGGCTTTTGAACTACCATTTTGGCGGAGAGGCCCTGAGGACCGATGGCAGACAGGAAATTCTACGCCGGCAGTTACGTAATAAGGGAGCGGCGGACTGAAGGCTTCGGGCACGGAGCCGCGGCTTAACCAGCAGCCCCAATTTGGGTGGGCAGCCCACCCCACCCCTCCCAGGCACCAGGCCGTGACTCATACAGGAGTCTCCGATTAGAGAAGCCATCCTGCAGATCCCCTCCAAAGGGGCCCCTCCCTGTCTTTGTGTGTGTAAACTGCTCAGTATATACTAAACGTGACACTAAATGTGTTTGACAGCAAAATTTCAGAAATGCATCCCAGGAAAGCACATCCTGACATGAAGGCACAGAGTGAGCCAGAGCAGCCTGAATGCTGTGGGGGGCTGTGCCTGTGTGAGTGGGGGGGGGGGTCTGTACAGAGCATGCTGACTGTGTGCGTGTGCAGAGCAAACACAGGGCTGCATCATTTAGACAGAGCCGACACAAACGCTGGCCCGTCACACTGGCCTGCCACGTTTGAGTGCTTGTTCCAGCCCCTCGCCTGCAGGCAGCAAACATACAGACAGGCAACTTCTTCAGAAATAAAAAAATATAAAAGTCACTCACAAGTACGGGACACAAAATGGTCAACTCAGTTAATGCGGCTCAAACGAGTTATCAACTATATTCAGGAGGAAGTCGCAGCCTGTTATCCCCACTGTCTGGGCCTAATCCCTGTTTTAAGCCTCCTCCCAATCATGCCTGTGCTGGCCTGCTCTATGTAACCTACCACTCAGGGGCTCTGTCGGCTCCCCCTGCAGGTGGTGGGTGGGATTTCACCAGATCACAGCTGGAATCAGAAGATTCCAGAATCACAGTAGCTTTACAATACTCAAGAAATCTCTTTAAAATCAAATATATATCTGTTTACTCAAACATTTTACCCATCGTAATATGTGTTTATTTAAAAAAAAAAAAAAGAAGAAGAAAGCACAAAATACCCTCCTCCAGTTCAAGCCGCAAATCTTTACTGAGGACGTTAACTATTTCCCACACTACCACCATGTTCCAGGAGATTCCAGAAGGAAAATTAAGCACTTGATTTATGGGAAACTGTGTGTGATAAAGCTCTGCAGGCAGGATTAGGGCTAGCACAGTAGAGTTACATCACACGAGCACTGACCCTTACAGGCTCCGGAAGGCCCTTCCACGCCACTGCCCCCCCCAGAAAAAAGCCAACGTCTTGTGAAGGATTTTTGATAAACTGTGTTCACAATCTCTGAGCCATGAACAACCTGAGAAAAAGAGCTCATTTGCGGTCGGAGGGAATTCGATGCAGTCTTCCATAGGGAGCAGTATATCTGCACAAGCCCAGCCAAGCTGGAGACCCAGCTGAAAAGTTAAAACTCGAATTCAATTAGTAATTACTGCCTTGAATAGAAGCAATCTGCTTCCAATCTGACTTTCCGTGACAAATCCCACTTTCAGGGCTGATACTGCAGACGCTGTTTTTTATTTCCTTCCCACAGAGAAGAAATGCAGGTATATAAAAGGTATGATTCCATGACAGATCCAAGCTAAAGTCTCACTAAGCAACAGAGCCTCCTAGTCTCACATCAGCACGTGTTTATTAATCGAAAGATCCTATCCAAAACAGGAGGGGGTTTTCTTGCCGCTGACTCCCCAGGATTCCTTGGCCGGTCAAGGATGAGCGGAAGGCACCTACCTTTCCTGCTGCTGCGCCAGAAACGATCTCCCAGAAGGTCCCCCACAGCCCCTGCACCTGACATCACTGCGGCTTCTTGCGGGTCTCTGTGTGACCACGAAAATCCTGCACCACTGATTCCCACAGGGACCCGCCTCCTGCCCCCCACCCCCAAGGATGAATGGGTCA
>JAABNX020000151.1:6770554-6782243 GCA_015163995.2 Mormyrus lacerda
AGCCTTTCAGTTTGAAAGTAGTTTGTAAAACCCGAAGTAGCTCAAAGTGTCCTGACATGGATTATCTGGTCACCCTACATTATAACTGGAATAACCGGTCCTGTGTTGGGTACTTCTGGGTTACTCGGATGATTTTTCGACAGTATGGTAACTGCTCATGCCTCATACTTAACTGCAGAAAAAAAACAGGGAGCTGGGTGACGGAAAAGTTATGGATACGGCACCAGTCCTGCCCGACCGCAGCTGACCAGCTAAGCTAAACGGCTAAAATATGAGCACGTGAACCCCAGCTCGTGAAGACCGCTGTCGCACGAGGATTCCGCAGTTCGTCTAGGCTCGCGCGCTTGAGTACTGCTGGGTGACGTCATTGGGGTGACGAGACGGGTATTCTTTCCCGTATTGAACTGCCAATGAGTGACACTAAGCCGCCATCGCTTTGTGATGTCTGTATCATTCTTGGGTTTAAGAATATAGCTTCTTTAACTTGATCTGACGTTCACGATGTGCGAGACCGTGTCTTTTTAAGCATCATCAAACTAAAAATCATCAATAAATCTTCTTGCGCAATGACAATATCAGAGTGAAGATATTAAGTATTGAATAAGCGATTTCATGATCACACCCAAGACAATCTAACTTTGATATAACCTGGGGTCTTGTATTTAACACTGAAACGAGGTGTCATTTTATGTTTTACTTTGTTCATTAGCTTTCTGAGAAGGGCAAAAGTAAATCAAGTTTAAACATCCAGAACCGTGAGTCTAGTCTCCAGGCTCACCTGTGTCTGCACAGTGTGTGGCTTTAGTTTACAATCAAGATGAACATGTAGGTGGACACCTGGAGGAGTGGCATGAAGTCCCATTTTAAATTATAAACTCTTTGTTTGAACCCACTTTTCCAGGGATTATGTGTTTCAGGTTTCTGTATTTCTCGTGCAAACAATAAACTGGCAGTAAAGCACCAGGCCTGTGGAATCCACGAGAAGCAGTGAAACACGATACAGGTGTTGTGTGTCTCACAAGAGATGCAGCCCTTTGAACGGCCGCCTCACCCAGCCAAGCACCGCACCGACAGAGCGGCACCTACCATCTGCGAAACATCTGTATGCTTTGATCCAGGCCGCTGCGTATCATGAACAGAAGCTCCAGAAGCCTCACATTTTTGAGGCGGTCTGGGCTGAGCAGCCAGGCCGTAACGTCGCTGGGAACAGAATGAGTTTGCAACACTTTCCATCGCTTTCCAACAAGTGGCAAGTGACATTCTGCAAACGTGCTGCCAATTTGTAAATGAACAGCTTGGGAATATGCTCCGAAAGCACCGACACCAAACAGGCGAAAACAAACTCTCCATCAGCTGTTGCCAGATCCAAAAGACGAATTAAACAGAGCATCAGCTGCCAAGTTCGGCAGATCTGAGACATCGTCATGTTGTGTCATTTCACCGGGCGCCTGATCTTCCAGGTGCTTCTGTGTTACCATGGGAACAAGCACTTTGTGGGAGTGAGATCGCAGAGAAATGCTTACATTTATAGCCATGCCCCTGCTGCAGTAGCCTAAGGTATCTTGTGTAAAACAACAAAAATGTGCAAAATGGTTAATGAACCACAATTCACCAAAAGCAAACTGTGAGAAGCGCAGTGCTGGCCGGATCTGGGTTGGTGCTCACTCTAAAATCCCTGCCTCAACCCATTAAGTACACTTTGATTCGTGAATGGGTGGCAGTTTCTGGTACTACCCTAACTATGCCAACAATAAACTGCTAAGTTCTATCACACTAACACAGGTTCCAGTGGCCACACTGCAGCATGGCCACCTCACTGTCAGCACACAGCCTTTGGTTTCCTCAAACTGGAGGGGGTCTTGCATCCTACTCCAAAGGCCCTTTATGGGTTTGTGTCCTCACACTTAGCCTGGTTGCCCGCCCCCCTTCCCAGTCCCCCCCTGCTCTGCGCTCACATTGCACTTAAAGATCATGGCCTTCATCACCACGGTGCAGCTTCTTATACTGAAGAAGATACAGTAGTAAGAAAGTAAAATGCTATTATACAGCATAACGGAATTCATTGCTAACATTGCTAACAACTAAATCAGAACCATGCCAATCCCTGTCTGAACTGCACGCACGATGCAATATAGAATACTAAAATGTAAAAGGGATCTTATTATATAGCAAGATCTTATAATACAGCAAACAGGCTACATTAACGTCATCAAACTTAGCTTTTGTACCTACAGGTAATATACTGTACTATGCTGTCTTTTAAGCAGCTAGATAGATCAAGCATAATGTGCTACATGGGAAGTTTTTTTTTTTTAATAATAATAATTGAATTGATGCTTTATTGACCACCATGGGGAAATTCAATTTATGCCTCCCCTGACTTACTCTTTGTACGTGAGAGCAAACTTGGCAGCAAAAGGCAGCCACTTGTTGCAGTGCCCAGGAAAGTGGGGGTTAAGGGCCTGGCTGAAGGGTCCGCAGACGCCCAGAGGTCAGGCATCAACCAGCAACTTTCTCATCACAAGCACAGAGGCTCAGCCCACTGAACCACAAGCTTATGTTTGTCCAGCAGATACACAGAAGAAAGCAGAATAATCTGCTGTAACCTTTGTGGACCCTTACATAATATGCCATTTTTTACAGTGAAGCGTATCGGTGATGAGGTTGATCAGGAAAGAAATATGTTTTACAGTTTCTTCATTTGTAAGCTTAACACTCTCAAAATCCATATAAAGAATCGTTGCCATACTGACTGAAAAAGCAACCTAGGATGTAAATTTTGATGGGGTAAGCACCTCTGCTGCATCGGTGCTGGATGCAGTGAGGGGTGCAGTAAAAGTGCAATGAAGATCATAAAGTGCAGTGAGTAGTACAGCGAGAAATACAGTGGAAATCATAGCAGTAAACGCAGTGCGAACAGCTCTCATGTTATAATCACTCAGTTGATTATTGAGTCAAAAGAAATGAACAAATGCATTTCACGGCTAGCCGCTTATGTGGATAGACCCATCCAAGTGGTGTTGAAATGTGACAGTGAGCCTCCAGTGCCTGTCACGCTTGGGCTGGTATCGCGAAACGCGGCATGCAGGAACCCCGCAGTGCAGACTTGGAAGCCACTTTAAAAGATATACGCAAATAACCTGATCCAAGCTTTCAAGTCAATACTGTGTATCTGAGGATTAAATAAATCTATTTCCATTCAAACGGTATCTAAATAATAGCTCGAAAGGAGTACAAAGCAAAGGCATATTTCAAAAACGCCACATCTTAAGCACTCAATAACGCTGCATTGTTTTTTGACTGCAGGTGCGGTAACTACTGTGACCATGTGATAAACTCCGCCCCTCCGCGTCCCCTCAGAGCCGCCCTGTCCTCCGACTAAAGCTGTGCTCCTTTCAGTCTCCCAAGTGGCTAGTGTACCGCTCAGCCGTCCCACTCTCCCTCAGCCTCTGATATCCAGGCACCTGTAATGCATTAGTTCTGCTCCCTAACCTGTCACCCCCCCTCTGCAGAACATGACTGTTATTCCCAAGACGCTGGTTTTGCACGCGCCCCCCCCAACCAAACTTCTGAATTGAGCAAATGAATGGTCGCCTTACGGTACCTTTATCTGAGAAGCTGTAATCCATGTTCCAGGGTAAAAGAGGACTTTGGAACTGCTGGGAAAGCTTCCCTAAGCTTTGGCCCCTATCTCACTCTCTCGGTCTCTCTGTCTCCCTCTCTCTCCCTCCCTCTCTCTCTCTTTCTTTCTCTGATCCAACACACGTCACGCCTGGCAGTCTCAGAGAATGGGATTCTTCCCCACCTTCCTCGGATCCTGGTACGGGTCGGGAGCCGGAGGAGAGATGAGCACCAGGCTCCGGGGCAGCGGTGGAACCCCGGGCCTTACTGGGTCTCCCACGAGACGGCGACACGGGCCCCTGGTTGTACCATGTGAAAGCCAGGCATCGTGTTTGAGACTTTAAACTCACCTCACCCGAGGCACAAAACAGGTATTAAGTTTCCACAGTCCCATGAAGGTGAAATCCTGTCTCTTCCATGCAGGCAGAGAAACACCCCCCTCGAATGTGCCAGGGCAAACTGAGGATCACACAAACGTAAATGACGATGCGATTACCGTGTCGGTATCACTTACACGTGCGAATGTGAAGGCCAGAACTACACGGGGAGACTGACGCTTCGATGATGGTGAGAAAGAACGGCTTCAAATAACAGAACCAGTGGCATTACCAGGTGGGCATTTGGAATTTTTGGGTGGACACCAAACTGTGGAAGAGGTCTTTTGGGGGGGTCCCCTTGGTAAGTATTTGTCAGCTGGTGAGAGGGGAGGATAGCAATGGTTGTCAGGATGAAATCATCATGGGAAGAGGAACCACCCTGCGTCACACGTCCCACATGTTCAGCCAGGACCGGGTGACAGGAGAGGCTGGAAGAACCACCTGGGGCCACACCAGCAAATCAAATAAAGCAGCAATGCTGGAATCCACAGCTGGAGTCGACGGGTCCCAGGCGGCGCAGAGCTGCCACACCTCTCAGCAGGCGGCTTACCCCGATACGCCTTGCGAGTTTGGTTATATGACTAATAAAAACAGACAGACGCTCACGTTACAGCGGGCGGGACGGGCAGCTCGCCACTGAGAGGCCCTCCACACAATGCAGGGAGATTTTATTATCACAGCACCGCAGAACAAGTGCAGCCACACCTGAAGCGGTGAATGATTAATGACAGAATGCAAGTCAACGTCAATCACCGAGCACAAAAAAAACATTTAGGGGCTTAATGGGCATTAACAAAGGCTTTCGAAGGATGAATGACTCAAACAACCCTCAAAAAACAGCCCTCTTAAACACCAATCCCTGAAGAAAAGGAAACATCAATCTACGTATTTCTTTCAGTATGCTTTTTAGAATGTTTATGAATATGTAATTAAGCGAATACACACCGTATCATTTCTATCTGCAGAAATGTTTAAGTACTTAGCGGTCACATGGTAGTTTGTTGACAGTAGAAGAATTTGGACAAAGGTCTGTCCTGGGGGAGACTGACTGTGATAAGAGAGAGAGAGTGAGGTAAGGGGCGTGCACTGATTACAGCACATTGCCACACCCACCACACGACAAAACCACCTCAGGCATGAGAACCTGACTGCAGCTCTGCAGCAGGTGACACCTCAGCACCACACCAGTCTGAATGGACCAGTGCTTTTTCCCCAGTGACTGGAGTGACAATCTGGCCACCAGCCTTCAAATTTACCCTGTAAGTTAAGGGACTTCCTTGCAGAACTGGATGTACATTCACATCATACCCAGAGCAAAGCAACTGCAGGTTAAGGGTCTCGCTCAAGGGCCCGATGAAGTATGATCACTCCCAGTATTCAAATCAGCGACCTTCCGATTGGTGGCACAGACCCCTCAAGGGCCAAAAAGAGTTTGATCACTCCCAGTATTCAAATCAGCGATAAGAGCGGCATGAGTTCAGGGTAGAGCAAGAGTAAAGTATATCCACTCAAATCCATCAGGAAAACGTTGCACTGAGAAAAAGTGGACTTCACAGTAGCAGTATCCTGAGAGCTGTTTTCCCATGAGGTCTTGCACTCTTACCTGCAGGGTGAGACCCCCCCAAGTTGACAAGGCTATCTCACCTCTGGCGCCAGTCCATGCTGTGAACTGAGAGCCAATCGAACGTTAAAAAAAAAAACAAAAAAAAAACTGCTTTAATCTGTGACTGCTGGCAGGCTGATAATGATTTGCACAGTGGAAAACCTTCAAAGATATCATTTTCCAAAGTAAGGCTTAAATAAATTGGGTACCATCTACTCCTTAAAAGGACCAGCTTTTAAAAGCCGCCTCTCCTGCCATAGATAAAGTAATATCAGCGTTATCATACCTGGACATGTAATATATTCTCATCCTCAGGGCACCACTGGCAATCTTACGCTCATCCCTCAAGGCAGGACGGATTGTTCTCATCCTGGCGACTGCCCAGTATCTACTTTGACCTTGAGGCCGGATGTTCTTCCCTTTCTCTGTCTCCATCACATGCTGCTATTCGCATGCTGACAGTTACAAGGACAGCATTTTCTACAAAAAAAGACTTCAAAATACCACTTGGTTGTTGTACATGCAATTTCAGCAACATATGGTAAATGGACTGCATTTATATAGCTGAAAAGTATGAAAGCGCTTTACAATACATGCCTCACATTCACCCATCCACCCACTGGTGGCAGAGGCTACCATGAGCCAACCTTCTCACCGGGAGTAATTAGGGGTTCAGTGTCTTGCTCAAGGACACTTTGATGGGGTCAGGAGGAATCAGGGCTCGAACCAGCAACCCTCCGGTTGCCGAACGCACTACCTCCTGCGCCACCATCTTCCCCAACATCGTCAGTACGGCACAGTAGCCAGCTCCATAATTAAAACATCTGATGTTTAAGTTTCACCATCTAAAAAGGAAGGTGGGAGATGAGCCAGTGTTGGCTGCTCTGTTCCGCTCGACGGCCGCGAGACGACCGGATTCCACATTGATCTCACTCAGCTGCCGTTCATTGTGACTGGCATAGGGAGCAAACATCCGCATGAATCACCCTTCGCCCAAAGCACGCCTGTTTACCCCCCCACACACACACACACACACAAACATGCACACGCACACACACCCCAGCCACTCCAAAACCAGCGAACCCTCAATCCAAACAATGCTGCCGTGAAAGGGAGCACAGGAAATGGCCAGTAGGCCAGGACACAGAAGGTGCGGCCAACACCGGCTTAAAGAGACAAAGCCAACTCAAAATGACAACACCGAGAGAGAGAGAGAGCGAACTGCCATCGCGCTGAGCAGCAGCCAAGGGCACAGCATGGAGGGTCTGGGTGATATTTAGGGGGAGAAGCTTATGCCTGCCCCCCCACCCCGAGTGGGGAATCTCAAATTCACTGTTGTATTAATTAGCGAAAAAAATACTGGTCCATTTGCATAGCACTAGCACAAATAAAGCCTTTCATTTTAGCTCCCTTGGGTAGCTATAGCACTTACACCACTGTGAGGCTGGGCACTGCCTTTAGGACCAGAGCCGGAGACAGACGAAACATCCAGACGATGACTGAGGAAAGAGGAAACTACTGGCGCCACCTAATGGTTGTCCGGTGAAAATACCTTCCAGCCCCATTCCTGGATGGTATTCCCTCAGTTATGCGACAATTAGCTGCGACTGCAAGCTGTGTTACTCGTGTGAATGGAGCCTGGCGTGGGGGCTTATAACTGGCTTTGTATGCTAAGTTTAGTATACAAAAACTGATGTCATGACTGGTTTTTGTCAACGAAAGCGGGGTCGGTGCCTCCTGGGCGGCTCCACCGAAATGCCTCGCTTTTTAGCTAATCGCTCTGTTTATGTCTGATTACAACTTCAGAGGCTCGGAATCGACAAAAGGAGGCAGCCTGACAACTGTAAAACGTACCGGCCGGTGTTACTTTAATTACAGTAGTTAGAAGCCATGTGCGGCAGCGAAAAAAGGCTGCTAACTGTCTGTCCAGCGTTCAGACGTCATCCTCCTCAGCCCAGAGCAGCGTGGAAGAATAAATGCACAAGACGCCTTGTCCTGCTGCCTGAAGGGGAGAGTCTAAGCAGCACACACTTAAGATTCTTTAAAAATTCACCAGCAATTACTGACATCAATTGAAGGACGGAAGCATTTTAATTTTAATAGTCAGTGATAAACACTGCTGGTAATGATTCCTGAGTGTGTGAGTATAAGAGGTCCTATTGAACCAGTACTGATAACTAGTTGATTGTATGGGACCCCCCCACCCCACCCCAAATGCACCATGGCCTCTTTCTTATCAACCAGTCTACTTGTGTAATCTCCTTATTAAAACTGAACTGAGAGCAACTGATGCTTTTCTAGCTGATACCATAATTCTGAACAACCTGAAAATGGCATACGGTTTAAAGCTGCAACCAGATTATTGGTAGGTTGCTGGTTCGTGTCCCAGACAAGGTCCTGTTGTTGTATACTTCATATAGGAGCCTCAATCTGGTGCAGTGTGCAGCTCTGTAGGTTAAGACTGTATGTCTGTAATCAGAAGGTCGCTGGTTCAATACAGAAAAAAATCTGACACTAGCTGTGCACGTTAATGGAATAAAAAAATAGAAAAGATGTTACAGGCTATTTTAGTGCTGCAGAGACAGAGAAATTTTCCAGGTCAAGGGGCCTTTTTGTAAGTTGTGTTTATTTATGCTGCCGTGCGGCACAGCAGGCGGTAAAAAAATCACCCCCCTTCCTGCTTGGTTTGACAAAGCTGGACAAAGCGAAAAGTTCGTAACAGGAGCTGCCGTCAACAAAAATAACCTAACCTTTAATCTGCAAAGAACAAATGCCAGAAACAGTGAAGCTTTCCTGTTTCATTCTGAAGAAGGATTTTTCCTGAGCCAAATCCCCCTGCCTTTGTTCCTTGCAAATTCCCTGAACCAACGTAGCCCCCTGGAACCACTTCTCCTGAACCTCAATAATCGGAGCCTCGTTATTGCCCTCTGGGGAGCAAACAAACGAGGTCCTCCGCACGGCAGCCAACAGACGTGTCTGAGTCAGAGGTGGTCAGCCGGGACCCGTTCCATTTTATGACACGGCATACAGGCAGCCGAGTCCCCAAATATTCTCATCAACATGCGGGCTGCATAAATTTCCAACCCCCCCCCGAGCACTCAACAGAAATAGAGTTACAGAAACAGGCTGCGATATGTCATCACCTCGTCCTCCTCCCGGAGTCAGACCCCATATCATCCGTCATATTCCGTCTATTCCCAGATGAGGGCTTGATGCTCAGAAGCTCATTCACCTGGCAGTAAGAAGCCCCCACATTTATACACAGATATAAAAACTTATGCAAGAGCATTTGTCAAGGATAAAACTGCCAGTGTTCCTCATTATTTTCAGAATCCCTACACTTGAAATGTCTAGTTGTCACAGAAATCTGCCACTGTGTAGTCAGGTAGGAAGGCCGCTTCTGGTGCTTGTCTGTTTAATGAGGCATCACAGCAAGACCAAGTGTTTTCATGACTTGGCCACACTACGAGTGTCACTCCTACAAGAAAATTCCACCTGAATACAGACCACCAGGCTTTCTTGGGCCTGTGACTCCTGAGTCCTGCATTTCCGTGGAAACCAACACACATCCCCTTGTTTTGGAGACCTGTACTCTCCCCCTTCACCCCTGCCGCGTTCAGATGGTACCAAGAATGTAGCACCCCCTCCCCGCGCGCACTAACTGAACACAGAGGGCACTTGTTGAGACATGAAAGGGGGAGCTGCTGGCTGCAGGGCCACAGCGGGTCTCTGCATCTGCCCAGACTGTCAGATTATGGCCCAGTAGTGGTCTTGGCTGGACCCAGCTGATGCCAGTGTACTATTACAGTACTATAATGCCACATAACCCAGCCTAACCTAACACAACCTAACATAACCTAACCTAACACAATCTAACCAAACACAACCTAACCTAACACAACCTAACCTAACATAACCTAACCTAACACAACCTAATATAACCTAACTCAACATCAGTTTTTAATATCCCTTTCGTAGTCAATGACTACAATTGCAATTAATAACAAAATGGCAAGAACAGAACTGAATGTGTCACTGAAAAAAATGACCACACTGAATAAAAAAATGCCTGAGCGGATATGTGCGGATACACTGCTCGTTAATGGACTTTTGTTATGGAGCCCATACATTTGCAAGATTTTTACAGAATTGAGCAAGTATCCCCTCACCTTCTGTGAGCGCTGTACAGTAACTGTGGTTGTCGACCGCTAAAAAAAGGCTCCTTTCTCATGTTCACATATGTTTTCAAAGATCTTCAGGTCATTTGCAATACCAAAGAAAAGTATCCCCAGTGTTTCACCTTCCATGTACATGATCTGAAATATGATTCTCCATACCAAGAGGAAATGTTTGTTTTTCAATTGGTTCATTTACAAAAACAGCTACTGCTGAAGAGAGCACGGGCAGCTCGGAGACAAGAGCGCCGAAGCTCGCGCGCCGTCCTAAGATGTGGCGTCCTGAGACGCTGAGGGGTGTTTCAGCTCCTCGGGACCCGCCTGGCCACTCTGGACAGCTTTCTCCAGCCGCATGAGGCCACGGCCCCCTACCGCCTCACAAGGATGATGGGAAACATCCCCATCAGCTCTATCTGCTGTATATTACAGAAGTAAAGTTAATTTTTTAACTGGTTAAATTTATTTTCCACACCTTACACCCATTGAGTGATCCTGCAGTACATTACAGAGCGATACAATATTATACAGTTCCACTTAAACATTATTAACCACCAGATAAACTAATGCTACACTTTTCCCTTGATTTGTGTTATTTTGTTCCTGAATCCAAATTGTAATTTAAAAAAAATGCAAATCAAAAAACTTTTCATTATTTTACGTGGGAGCGATTACAATGTATTTGGGGGTGCCAAGATATTATGTAACATATCCAAAGAAAGATCGATATATATTTAATGTATTTTTCTTATTCTAAGGTTAAAAACTTCTGGTATTGAGACTCGAGAACACGTTATGGTGAAAAACTGTTATTTTATTTAGCATAAACAAAGTTTATTATAATGGTGGAAAAGAGAACATGCAATAGCTGATAAAGGACTGTAGCTCTGTCCACAACGGTCAAGATCAAATCAGAAGACTGACTCAGAAAGATCCTAGAGAATTCACAGGGCAGGTTCTTATCTGCCGTGCAATTAGCTGAAATGATAAGGCAAAGGGGTGAGCTTGATGTTGGGGTGGACTGCTGAGTTCTTAGGATTTCGGTATGCTTACTGAAAAGGCCTTCTCTGATTGGGCAGGTGATACAGATGTTATGGTGCGAGGTGAGACATCAGGTTACCCTCTCACAGCTGTCAGAGTGTCTGCACTGTGACCCAGGACGTGTCGAGGTACGGTCTCACAGTCGTTTCTCACAGACCCCCATCATCTGTGCTTCAGGCACAGAGGTCAGTCCGCAACAGTTATGTACCATGAATTTATCTGATTGCTAAATAAATCCTTTGTAATTGCCAGGGAGGGAAATTGCTGGCAGAAAGTTCATGGCACACAGCTGTAGACCTGGCAAAGACAACCACTATAAAAAAAACCAGGGTAATGCAGCAATAGGAAATAAACCAGTATTTGTTTTCCAGTGACTTGAGTGTTTTCATTGGCAAAGGGCTCTCACACCCTTAGCCAGCTTTATTTAAGTGAACTTAGTCATTGTCAGCCCTCATCTACTGTTTGTGTTCACTCTAAACTTAATGCTTCAAAAGAATACACAGGAAGTATGTAGCGTGGAAGACTGAGGTGGAGAAAGGTCAGGAAGGAATGGGCTGATTGGTATTCCTGAAGGATAAGAGGATATTCCCAAATGCCTTTACCATCATGCCTAGTGGAGAGAGGGACAAAACAAGGCATGCTTGGTCAGACGAGGAGTTTCCCCATGAAGCTAATGTGTTGTGGCTAGAGCAAGAGATTAGTCACGGTGCTACCATTTAGGGCATTTTAAGTGGCACGTGCTGATTAGTCATCATCCTAATCTGTAAGGTGGTGTTTCTCAAACCGGTCCTTGGGGACCCCCAGACTCCACATTTTTGCTCCCACCCAGCTCCCAGGGAATTGGGAGGGAGAGCAAAAATGTGGACCGCCTGGGG
>JAABNX020000151.1:6782343-6802700 GCA_015163995.2 Mormyrus lacerda
GGCTTGAGAAAAACTGCTTTAAGGTACCTTAAATAAAGAAGGGAATTAGTTATTACGTTATGAAGCTGCCTTTTAAGGAAACTTGGGTACAGCGGGGAATTAATTACTGGGCTACGTTTGGGAGTAGTTAAGAGGCTATTCCATTATGGTGCCTTTACTATAACATGGGATTAGTTATGAGGCTATTCCATTATGGTGCCTTTATTATAACATGGTATTAGTTAAGAGGCTATTCCATTATGGTGCCTTTACTATAACATGGGATTAGTTATGAGGCTATTCCATTATGGTGCCTTTACTGTAACATGGGATTAGTTATGAGGCTATTCCATTATGGTGCCTTTACTATAACATGGGATTAGTTATGAGGCTATTCCATTATGGTGCCTTTACTGTAACATGGGATTAGTTATGAGGCTATTCCATTATGGTGCCTTTACTATAACATGGGATTAGTTATGAGGCTATTCCATTATGGTGCCTTTACCATGGGATTAGTTACTATATAGTTAATATATAGTATACATACGCGCTATATAACCATTAATGTTGTATTAGTATAGCAGGTGTTTTGTTGTGGAGCAACTCTTTAAGGTTCTCTTAGTATAGTAGGCAATTAAATATGGAACTACACTTTGCTAAGGTGGGGTAAGGTGGGGTATTCATCATGGCGCTACCCTTAAGCTCAGTAGACCAAGGGTTCGCTTAAGGAGCTACTATTTAGGTTCCTTGAGTAGACACGGGTTCCTTGAGGTTACTTGAGGCTCTTTGAGTGCACCATCTGATCAGATATGGAGAAAAACATACAAGCACCCTCTTAAAATAAGGACTGGCTGACCCTTTAAAGAACGAGGATTAGAAAATGAAAACATTTCACTGAGAGAGTTTCCTCAGAGGAGCAGCAGCCACATTGCTTCATGCTTATGGTGAAACAGGGAGGATCAGCAAATGAATCATAGGACACAGGTCAGCTTCCAGAAGACAGTGAGCCATTGCTCTCAGCACATGCTGCAAGGCCACGGGCAGCTTAGTTCCTGCGTAAGAACCCCAGAATGAAGGGGGAACCCGCTTTGGGAGCCTAACAAGGCCAGGGAGAACTCACTCAGCCTTCAGGAGGCACAGTCTGGCTTATCGATCTCAAAGGTATCTGTACAGAAGTGATTTAGCAGCAGCAAAACTCCAGCTGGGCCTGAGACAGACAGTGTTTTGCTCAAATCGTTAACCATTATTCCACCTGCTCCCTCTAGTGTAAGAAGAGCTCACAGTGCCAGGCCTGCCCTCTGCTGCACCGCAGTGGGTCTCTTGCCTGAAGACAAGACGGCTCTTTTATGAGATCCAGCCCGACATCTCCGAGGGTAAGAGACTCTCTGTCACCAATGACCTCTGGGGTCGTGGAACATGCTCACCGATCTGCAGTACCACATCCGGACTCACGTAAGACAGTAAGTTTCACGTAACACAGTGTTACCCCTCATTAAGCCCGGCTTGTGCAAAACCCACATAAACACGCAGTAGTCCCTCTATAAAAGAACATAATTAATATTTCATTCTGCAAGATGTATAAACCGAGCGTAATGGATATCACGCCTCTATTGCTACAAGATTGTTGTCTTAAGTCTTAAGAGGCCGATAATCTTTCATGTTAGCAACCGCCCTGCCAGTAAATTCTCCAGCCAAGATAAAGTCATAAGTAGCACTTTCAGCCAGGCTTGTCATTGATCCGGATGCTTGTGTCTCTTGATCAATAAGTCGGCAGTCGGCGTGAGATGAAAATCGATGCTGCACGGACACACAAGACACTAGAAACAGGAGAACTTTCTGAAACGATTCACGATAGGATTAGAGGTCTCCTCCTCTAACGGCAACTACCCACAATGCAGTGCTCCTGGGTACACGGCAGACGGACAGTGACGATGCAGAATCGCTGTGCGGGTTCATCTCCCTGAACGCCCGCGCAGCACACCATTGTACACATATAGCTTGCTTGTGGGAACCAATATCTGCCTGGCATTTATCACGACCGTGCCAACATTCACATGGTAGTGAGGAGGAGCTGTTAGCACAAAACAGCAATGGCATGAAATCTGAGTAAATGCCAAAATCACAAATGCTAGAGTATAAAGATGCATTTAGCAAATGACAAGGATGCTGGGAAATTTACTTTTGAAGGATTCATATTTAACAGAATATATTAGAGGGTAATTTCATCAGCTACACTCCGTGTTTATGACACCCTGCAATGTTTCAATTTGTGTGAATAATTAATGAATTGTGTTTCAAAAACATTATGCGTCATTCAATATTTTTTTCCAGGTCTATTTTTATCCTCAGATTCTTCAAAGAACCCTGCAGCATATAGAGATCTCAAATCCATTGAAGGAGACTGGGTACAGAAGCTTCCAAGGTCCCGTAGTGTCACTGTGCTCCAATCGTGTCATGTGGGACCCAGGAACCTGTCATTGGTCAGCTCAGGTCAGCTGACTATGCAGGTAAGCAGGGGACCAAGTCTTGATTCTTTCGCAATAAAAACCCAGCACCGGCCAGGTGAGAGAAACAGGATCACATACTGCTTTGCTGCTGGATTAGACATAAATCCAGGCAGTTTGGTGTACGAGGACAGGGTACATGGGTCAGGACACGCTGGTGGGGGCCCTAACAGGACACAGCGGACATGACCGCTTTCAGAGACGTCTCCGCCACTCAAAGATTTGCTTATTCACCGTCCGCCTGTCTTGTCTAGATTTTCAGGTCTGGGACACATGGTGCGGGAAGCAGTTCCACGTCTCCATCTGCCCCCCCGTCAAACACAGGAGGTATGAGAAGGTATGAGGAGGTATGAGAAGGTATGAGGAGGTATGAGGAGGTATGAGAAGGTATGAGGAGGTATGAGGAGGTATGAGGTATACCCAGGACATGAATTCAGCATATCACACCTCAGCCAGCGATGAATGAGATATGTACACCATCAAATCACCCCAAACGATTCAGGACAAAGAGACACAGAGCCAGAGAAGCAGACAAGTCACAATAACATATTTGGGCTGGATGGGGGGGGGATTTGTTTGCCATATTTGCCCAGGAAATGCAAGTTACGGAGTTTCCGAAGCACACAGATGGTGATGCGGTGGGTGCTCTCAGGAGGTACGGTGGAGCCTCTCTAGCCTCAAGTCCAGCCCATCTGTGTGGGGGAGACGGGGACCTGCATCTAGACCAAACCCCAACCCCCAGCCCCGGACACATCCAGCCCAAGACCGTGCCCCCATCTCCGTGACAACTGAATGAGGAGGCTATGACTGATGTGGTCTGACACAGGGACTCAAACTCCAGCTCAAACCCCCAAACTCTCCCAAACCCAAGACCAGACGTATGGCCCCTCAGGTTGGTCCTCCACACACACACACACACACGCACTTGCACAGCACGCTGAGAAACCCAAGCCAAGGGCAACAGGAAGGCACATCGGCGTGGGTGGTACCTTTCAGGGAGGTGATCTCGTGCTGAATAGATCTGCACTCCATGCCGCCTCTCAGTGTGTCCGTGTCTCTGGGCTCTCAGGATGCTCCTGCCGCTGCAGGCCGCGTCTCACTGTCTCTCTCCGTCCACTCTGCGCTGCTACTGGTCGTGCCGGCGGCTACTGTGTCTCAGGGCCCCTCCCTCCCCGTGTCCTTCTCTCTCACTCACTCAGCCTCCCTCGCTCTTCCTCTCTACACGTGAATTTGGTTGTGAGCAGAAAAAAATTAGGGTGAAGCTCCACCCAGGCAAGTCTCGCCCCTAGCCAATCGCAGAACAGCTCTCACATCTGATTCATTGATGAGCCCCGGGAAGGGACTCCTTAGCCTCGTCTCCAAGGTTACCCCTCACCCCTCCCCCAAGGCAGGACAAGCAGCTCTCTGACACTGTCTCAATCCTTTGACGACTCTTCTGCCACCCCCGGCTGCTATGCAGGAAATCCCTTTAGAACAAAAGCTGGGTGGTGCATCTCTGCTGTTTTTAAGTGGCCCAGTGTTCAGAGTCCCAGCCAGGACCCCCGACAGTGTTGGCAGTGACAAACCCAGCCATTCCCAGCAGAGTCATTTTGGGCTTTTGCAACCAACCAATACGGAAACACCTGGAATGGCAGTCAACTTGCCATTCGGATAAGTTACCCCCAACTTGCTTCATCGCCCCCTACTGGTATGTCTTGTCAAGGTGCCCTTGACCTACAGGGGTTTACATTCATAAAAATGAGGGCAACATCACAAGCAATAAAACAAGGAGCGAAAGCACAATCAAAAAATGCTGACTCACTCGCACGCTTGAGCGTCCCCCAGGGGCCCGCAAAACGCCGGGCCAGCAAAATTTCCATTTATGGCTCACCGCTGATATTCCCTCCCCAGCGCTACTCCTGAAACACTGGAAGCTTCACCCTGGGGGGCACAGCACTTCACCCGAATCTCAGAATCATTAATCCCTAAGAACCCGAACTTCTAACACCAAAAACAGCAGAATGTTTTCCTGAGATGAAACCATCAAGGCTGAGAAAAATGTCAAGCACGCCCTTCTCAGGGGAGACGTGAAACAACATGCGGGAGATATTAACGAGGGCAGGATGGCGAGGAGGATAAGGGGTTACGGGGGGGCTAGGGGGGGTCATGGGAAGGGGGGGGCGCTGGTCACCATTGTGGAGCTCACACCCCCACACATTCCTCAGCTCCATCTCAGCAGCTATTCTGGTCTTAGGGGGACACTGATCAGAGCTTTGAATAAAGCAAACAATCTGTTTATATTTCCAACAAGTCCAAGGCATCTATTACACGTTTTACCAGCGAACGGATGCTATTTTACGAACAGAACATGTATACATAATACATTTCCATATTTTACGAACAGAACTTAATACATTTCCATATTCTAACACATATGCTTCAGACAAAAGACAAAATCCTTATACACAGAGGAAAAACGCAGAAGGGGAACCCCTGCATGCTGCAACTGCAGTCAGTCTCAATAATACTACTCACCAGCAGGTGGCGAAGTAGTTAAAGAGCCAAAAGATACTCAAATTGTAGATGAGGTCACTCAAACGGCACTATAATTGTAGATGGGGTCACTCAAACGGCACTATAATTGTAGATGGGGTCACTGAAGTTCCCAGCTTAAAATGGCTGAGGTGAATATTTAACTGTATGAATGGAAACTATGCGGGACATTGGAGACATGGGGTGTTTGCTTAAACACCTCAAGATGCTAAAGACATATTGATTCAGTCACTCCTTCACATTCCATGTTGTTTATGCATTAGTGGATTGTAAGATAAAATGGTCATTTTAACAATCTGTGATGACAGCAGTCACAGCAAGCAGTGACCCTATGACTGGATGTGCAGCGTTTGCCAAATGAACCGTTTTTCTGCGGAGAAATATCACAAATCTGGGAGCCAATGCTAACAGCCGCGGTGGGAGGTCACGCCCTGAATGACTCCTGAATGACCATCACAGAAAGGAGCAGACAGGAGTGACGCCAGCAGACAGCGACCTGTGACTTGGCACCGGTTCAGGTGCATTGGGCCAGACTGGCCTGTTCTGATTCCCCACGACAGGATGGAGTGTCAGACTAACACTGCATGCTGGCTGACCACCTATCCTCCGACCGCCTCACCGAGTCCCGGCCTCGGCCCCTGTGGTGACGACGACTGCAGAATCCTGCTACGTGTCTTACAGTACGCTGGTCATGTGACATTACGACGGGCAGTTTTCACACCCTCGTGCCAGGCCCTTGAGTTTGGGCAACACAAAATATGAAAATCTCATTGTCAGTGAAATATGTGCAGATTACTTCCCCCAGCAAATTTTAATTTGATTTCTATTAAGTTCTCAAGCTTTTCAAGAGACGCCAGGGAAAAGGCTACCCGAGAAAAACACGCAAGCCTGCTGCCTGGAAAGGGCACGCTTTGGAGAGTGTTCACATGACGTGCGAGTCGCTCTGCAGCCCCGTAATGCCCAGGAATAAAAAGCAGTCGTCTCAAGTTTGACTAGAAGCTTCCAGTTGCCCTGCGGGGCTTTAATTATATAGTGGAACCCCCACCACCACCACAGCTGCCCCAGCCCGGTCCCTCTCCTTTCTCGCCTCACAAAGAACCCCCCTCTGGACGGACCGCTCTTTCATGGTGAGCCTCTCACGCGCACATTCTTCTGCCGTACAGCTTAGCACCAAACTGGCACGTCACACGAGAACCAGTTCCCTGCACCAGCACCAACCTGGTGTACAGAAAGGAGCCAGACAGAGCTACGGACACAGAGGGTGTGAGACGCACAGGGGGGGACATGAAAGAAGTAAAGAGAAAAGAAGAAAAGACTGCAGGGAAAGGATGGAGACGTAAAAGCTGAGAACCAAATAAAACACACTGGGCAGACAGCCAGGCACTACTGGGAAACAGGAATCTGGCTCATATGGAGCTGATAATTAGCTGCTGCCCTTGGCGGAGGCTAGGAGTGAGGCGGACCTGGAAAGCAGTCAGACGTGCACATGAGAAAGACTGAAACCAATACCGCATCCCTCCAGTGCCAAAGCCAGCCTGTCACTCACTAGGCCCGCGGTCTTAATCCCCCATCCTTCATTTTCAGTTTGAACCAACCTCTCTGTAAAGCTCTCTCTCTCTCTCTTTTATTACCTCCTTTTTTTGTGAAATCCCAGGAATGGAGTCCCTGATGAGCTGGACGATTGTATGATGCTGAAGATGATGGCGATGATGATGATGTAATGATGAGAAGGCTGGTGATGTTGATAGTGATGATCGCACAGTTACAATAGTCACGGTAACGACAGCGATGATGACTGATGATGTGCAGCACCGATGGTGGTGATGGCATCACATTGGCCTATACAGGAACCTAGTGTCCTAACGTGAAAGAGCAGTACCTAAATGCAGGCCATTTCATACTGCACGATGGTTTGATGGACGGGGATGTCTGAGTGGTGCAGTTTCTCTGGCAGTTAGTCTGTAGAATGAAGTAGAACTAAGGCTGTTAATGAGCTCACACCTTGCCCTCCATGTGCCCCACAAGGGCCACACCCTCACATCTGCATGACCCCCCCACCGACCCTCGAACGCCTCCGTTCAGTCATGTCCTATTCAAGATCCGCTGAAGAACAGTCCTAATTTAATCCACTGGAATCCCGCCTTTGGCCGAAGAGATCTGCACAGTCATCAGGCATAAATAACACCATATCGTGGTAAAAATCATCATTCAGTAACAGAACAAACAGTGTCGGAAAATCAAATCTAATTCTCTTGGGAGATGGTCTTCTCTCAGAAAATATCCAATAATGCTTAGAATTACTGTAGAACTCGATTTAAAAATCTAGAATTAGAATGAGATTTAAGAATTTCTGTTTTTTGGTGGTTCTAGTGATGTAGGTAAAACCATTACTTGAAATATCCATGTATCTCCAGTGATGCAGATTTGACACTGATAAGAGCAACGCCGTCCCAGAAGCTACCAGCCACTTCTCCTACCACCTGTCATTGTCATTCATATGACAGTCATCGTATGCATCAGCAAGCCCACCCACACTAAAACAGACTCTGGGTTTCCCGGATTTTAAAGTGCTCTGTCATCATTAAAACCAGTTAATAACCAGACACTTGATCCACTTTCTTTTTATTACTTTTTAATATTTTGGGTTGTGGTCTTGAGATGATTCCTTAATTTCAAAAATATCTAAGAATGATTTAATCATAAAACTAAGGATTTGCACTACAAAATCAACGACCCGGTTATATGATTCTGCCCTGGTTGGGCCACTTTGTTTTGTCCAGACTGGACAGGAGAAGACCTCGCTTCGATATGAAGAAGATTGGAAACTAATTATGCCTGGAACATTATGCCGTAATGTCCCCTGTCCAAAATAACAGCAGCCCCTGGCGGGAAACTCCATGCCAGAATGTGACCCTTGCTGCTATTCAGTGCTTCCTGTTTTCCCAAAACTGTCTACAAACAACACAAAAATCCCTTTTATTGAATTAAACGTTACTGTCCTGGTAAAAAGCCCTTACAACGATTTCTTTGTCACATTATTTGTGTCTGGCTAACTAAAGCGGTTCAAAGTCTTCTCTCTTTCAATACTTTGATGTGGGACTCAATAGGAATCTCGCTGTTGTTATCCAAAAGTCGAATAGATCATTTAGGTCAATGAGAATTACACTCAGACCTTTAAAGGTTCCACACAGGCGCCACCTACAGGACATAATTTGTATTTGCTTCAGAATTGGGCTGTAAACCATCAGATCTGAAGGTGTCTTCTTCTCCAGACCAAACTCAGCACAGACACAGGACCATTGCTCACAGGACCACAAATGACTGACCACCATCCAAAATAAATCAGGGGGATATTACCCTCTTAGTCTCTCATTGCTAATTATTGATCCTAGTCTGAGAATGAAAGTCACAAGCGCCACCCTCAGGAAAAGGTGTCCAAAAATTCTGCAGCCCTAAGATAACAGGTGTAGAAATGACGACGGGGGGAATGTGAGGAATGGACATGTTGAGAGAGAAGCCCAGGCTGCTTGATTAAGCCAGAGGAATTCTGCCTCTCCTGGGGGCAAAGGAAGGAAATGGGAATCTCTGGTCAAGAACTGGGATGTGCTGCGTCACACAACAAGCCCACGCTCCCCTGCTCACTTCCTGCAGACTTCCTCTGCTGCAGAAGTTTGCACATATGCATCCCCCCCTCCCACACACACACACACACACACACACACAGACAGGTTTCGAATTATATCTTTGTGGGGACTCTCCATTCATTTTGATGAGGAAAACTCTAATCCCAACACGATGACCGTAACCCATGATAACCAACCCAGCCCTAACCTGAACCATAAGTAGTCAAATACTAGACTTTTGGCATTTTTAGTTTTCTGATTACATTCACAGATCTTTGTGAGGACCTGAAAAACAGTCCCCACAATGTCAAAATAACAGGTCTTTATCACATACAGACACAGACGTACAGAAAACACTAAATATACTCTATGTAAAGAGCAGAAACTGGGACCCATCCCTGGGAGTCACTAGAAATCTGTAATTAATATTGAGGCACGTGTCAATATTGATGCCTTTGAAATCCCCCATGACTGTATTCGCAGTGTCCTTAAATCCCCATGTGTATGTCTGCAGCACAGTCACTGTGCAGTGAGAGAAATCACCCCTCGGTGAGATTCCTAAGGGGGGACACAGCCGTTTCCGTGCTGGTTGAAATACACCAATTTAATCAAACTGCCAAATTTAATATGTCTTCATATTAAATGGCTTCAATGCTGAGGCACCAATAACACACTGACGTGTCCCTGCAAATCTCTCTGACAAGGAAACATGGGTCACACCCCACCAGCGCTGACCAAGATAAAAAGGGATAGGGAGGGATTCTGAGTCATTACCAAGGTCATTAAAATGCCCCCTCTCAAATTTCAGAGGGATCTTGGCCTTCTGGGAGCAACAATGACAAAACATTAATGAAAAATAAAGCACTAACACCTGCCACTAACAACGACATTCGTTTCTTGTGTTTTTAGGTTTGTTAGAAACAATAAGAACATTTCAAAAACATGTGTCATTTTTTGTATAAATAAATAATGCATGTACACACTCACTTGCATTTTTAATGACCAAAAGAAGCTTTTTCTGCAATCGATGATGGCTGACTGGCATGATTTGTGCCTTGAGAGCGAAACAAGACTCCCCAGGGGTTGGAGGGGGGGTTAAATTAGACCTGGGCACCCACCCCCTCTTTTCATGGTGCTCAGAGGGGAGGGGGGACCTGAGTCTGGGGTTGACAGGTGCTTTTCCCTGGCAAACAATCGTCACTTACTGTCGCCAGACACCACACATCAAAAAGAAATACCACCCAGGAATCGGGGGCATTTGGCGTAGGGTGACACATGTGACATCTCTGCTTGGACCACACAACATGGCCCCTGTGATCTGACTAAAAGATGTCAGGAATGGGGGCAAAGACAGCGGAGATGAAGACTTCACCAGAGAACCGGACCAGTCATCACATAGTTTCCAGCTTGCATACATGGATCAAACAGTGACCTGCTAGCGTGCCTGTGAAGGTCGCCAGACCAGCGCACGAACCAGCATGCTACAGGAGACCCACTCAAGTGGTAAAGCTGCCCATTGTTTCACTTCCTGGCTGGTCTTACAGAATTCCCAGTAACACCGCGTGTAAGTAAGCAGCATGATTACTCAGTAAGGACCGGTTACTGTGAGATAAAACAGAAACCAGAGCTTGTGTGAAAACATAAAACGCACTTCATCAATCCCGAGAGATAATACTTGCAGCAAAATACATAGAGCACAGATGAGCATATGTCACACTGCACACTGCACACTGCACACACAGGGCAGAACAGACAAAGTGCAAAAGCAGCACATATGGTACAAACATGTAAAGGTAGCGCACCTCACAGTCAAATGTACTGGATTTATAATAATGGACTTATCTGCTTCACCATGCGGAGAGGAAATGACACATTAAGTGTTCTTTAAGACCTGAGATAAAGAAACAAACCGAAGAGCTGGGGATGTTTCTCCAGCCAAATGGCATCTGCCATCAATTACACACAGACTATACCTGAAAGATCTCCTTTTGGAACTAACTTGGTTAAAATATTTTTGGTCAAACTTTACTTACGTAAAAAAGAAGCGGAAAGCTGAAATCCCACCTGGCATCATCTATCCTACTCAGGATATTTTAACACAAACTTTAACACCACCTCCTTATAAAACATGACTATAAAATGTACTATAGCTGGATCCCTGACTGCTGTGAACTTATACTGTATTATTCTTCTAATTTTTATGTCACTTTCGAGAAAAGCGTCTACCAAATAAGTTAGAACTTAGATCTTCTGTCTTTCAAAAACATGTCAATAATGAAGTCCACTCAGACTTCAGGGTGCTTCTAAATCACAATCCATCCTTGATGGAAAATCCCAGTTTGTGTGGCTCCAGACAATATGCTATATCTACATGACGACATACTTACACACTTTGATTAATCCAGAAGCCCGGATATCAACTGAAAGAATGTGCAAAGCATTCTAGGCTATTGGATGGTAGAGAAGCCTTTAAGCAGAAAAAAATCTCACTTCTGCAATTTTCTGGCTGGTCCTCCTAAAGCCAGGGGGCACTGTTGACTGGGGTGGGTTAGTCACACCTGATCCAGGTGGGTTGAGCTTGCGGGTTTCAGTGTATTGATACCGGTGGGACAGTGGGCTCGATAATTTGGGTTGGTTACCAATGAAATAAAGCATTATTTATGAATCATCTCCTGCAATCGACCTGGAACTGAGCCAAGATCAACCAACGGGTTGGGTACCCCTGGTATATAGTCTATGCCAGGACTGGGGAAGAAAGGCCAGCCCTCACAAAACCAGCACACAAATCATCACAAAAGCAGGGGTCTCTATTGATCTTTGTCTAAGCGGAACTGAAGTTTTTCGTAAATATACCTGATTTCACCACAACAACTTGACAACATAACATGAGGTCATGATTTGCCAGCTGATATAGCCATAAGGACACAATAGCCAATGAGAAGCTTTCAGTCTTATCCTGTCATTGCTGTTGCCATGCAGGACACTATCAAACAGCCTGTCTTTCAGACATCTTGCTAACGGAAATCTCATACATGTAAAAGCAATCTGACACAGGTTTGAGTGCATTCTTGCCGGAGGTTCTATGAGGTGTTCCGTCCGACCTCCTGCTCCTCTCTGGGCCTTACTGCCCTCTACCCTGTTCAGCTCGTGCTTCCTGGAGATCTCCAGCCTGTCCTACATTCTGCTCATTCCAGGCAAACACTGTATCTCTCTTATCTGGTTACGCAGGTTCAGGTATTTGATCGTGACTCATTAGCACAGAAAATTGACAGATGACACATTTCAGAATAATGCAAATCAAACGTCACAGCAGAAACCCCACATATAAACATATTCAAACGATACCCTTCATATCTCATAAACATCTCCTCATCTGAGCGTGACCATCGCTGCTCAAATGACTACTGCACGGAAATGAGTAAACAGCATTGCCATTCAGAGTACAACTCCCAGTGTAACTCTGAGGGCCAACAGGGGTGTGGCCCTCAGGCCACACTCTGCCATTCTCAGGTCAAGGCCTCCCTGCACTCATTCCCCCAAACCCAGCTTCTTTCCCGTCGGACCACAGACCATGACCACAGGCCGAACAGAGGCATAGCATCTGGCATCTAGGCATAGCCAGGTTTTCCATCATTACGCAACAGTTTAAATTTCTCACAGTATTCTCTGTTTCCTGGGTGAATTGAGCCATTGGGTGGGACTGTAGAGGTCTGCTAATACCAGCATCATTCCCTGGACACTGGGGGAGGGGGGGCACAGGACAGAAATGGTGGGCAGTGAGGAGTGTCAGGCAGCAGGAATTCAGTAGACTAAAATGTTGACTAAAATGTGCTTTAGCCAGAGGTGTGCGGTAGACCTGCCAAAGACACACACCCTTCTATATCATTATCATCAGTAAAAAGCTGACAATAACATCAGCACAAGCTCCTATCAGTTATGACATTCAGTGATAAAGCGTGTTGTAATGAATAAAAGACTGATTAGAGTGACTGAAAATTTTTATATTAAAATATGACCAATTATTGACCACTGGAGCCAATTACAGATGACCTGTACTCAATGGAGCTAACTAAATACCACTCATATTCAATGGGAATAAGTATAGAGAACTCAATGGGACTAAATAAAGACCAGTAGTACTCAGTGGGGATAACTAAGGGCCTCTTGTACTCAGTGGGGATAACTAATGGTCTCTTGTACTCAAAGGGGTTAACTAAGGGCCTCTTGTACTCAGTGAGGTTAACTAAGGGCCTCTTGTACTCAGTGGGGATAACTAAGGGTCTCTTGTACTCAAAGGGGTTAACGAAGGGCCTCTTGTACTCAGTGGGGATAACTAAGGGTCTCTTGTACTCAGTGGGGATAACTAAGGGTCTCTTGTACTCAATGGGGATAATTAAGGGCCTCTTGTACTCAGTGGGGATAAGTGTAGACACCTTTTCCTCAATGAGAATAACTATAGACCACTATGACTCAATAGACCTAGTTTTGTGAGGTACTGGTTTAGGTACAGACCAGTCCAATTCCTCAGACCTACTGTAGAAAAAGGCTGATAATATCATTCAGCAACATGAGCGTAGACTGCAGACCATGACTGCAGACCATGGCCATGGGGAATCACTGCAGAATGTGGGTACTAATCGTTCTACTGTAACGAAAATGTGACCTTTGTTCCAAGATTGTTGGTGTCACTTAGCTGTCTAAGATTGTGCCACGGGGTTCTCTGTTAACTCACACCAGATGCTCAGCAGAGAGGAATCATCCCTAAGAGCCGATTCAGGCATTTAACAGGGAAACTCATGTGCTTCATTCAGATGTTCCTAGCTATGCTAACATCCAAGCCCAGGTCCCAGGTCCTGGCACAGTGACTGACCAGAGTTTCAGAAAAAAATATGCTTTAACTGCAAGGAAAGCTAGAGAAGAGCTACCAGCACACCCCCATCACAACTAAAGAGGCAAATAATCCAGTAGGCGGCACAGAGGCTCAGGAAGTCAAACGCAGGTGTACTGCTGTTGGACCCTGGTACATAACCAAGGGTACTCTCTTCCACACAGGCCACTCTAGTTGAAAACCCAAGCAAACTTGGGATAAACTGAAAACGAGGCAAGTTATCAGCTCAGACATGTCACCTGAAGTCTCCGCGACCTTACCTCCAGCTCGGAAAGGACACCATGGATGCGTGCAAGACGGTGTGAAGTCGACGCAAAAGCACACCCGAAACAGAGCCTACAGAGATCCAGCCGGCAGAGAAGCTGGTCAGTTTCAACCATACTGAAAAAATTATTCAAAATGAAATGTGTTTAAATGTGATATTTATAATACATTTTATTATCATCCTTTAACAATCGACCTGCTTCCTTCTTTGGCCACTTTTATGGGAATATCAGGGATCTTAATGTGACCCCTTCTTTTGCAAATAACTCACTTCACAACCAGACTGTCGGTACTGAAACAAGTGACCACAAGCAAAATCATTCTGGCATGAGGGGGAAACACTTTCCGAGCTACAAATTCAGCCTGATCTCCCGGGAAACAGCGAATTCAGTTTGCCGCTATTTACCAGGAAGCCCCCAGTCAGAAATGACCTGTAAAAAAGGCTCCGATGTTGGCAGTATCGACAAGCATGTACCATTCTAGCGGGGGGGTGTTTTACCCATAAAGATTCACCTCAGTGAATACTGATAAAACAATCTTTATCAGTCATAGGAAACCTTACACTGCATCCATTATGACATAATGCAAAGATGCTACAGGTCGGATACTGCAGAGGTGGAGATATGACAATAATTTATCATTACCAGTTGCGACTGAATCCACAATAAGCGTTTCTGGGTTATTCTAAGAATCGCAATACAGTACTACTTAACACTATTATTATAACAACAGGACGAACTGCGACGGCAAACACCCATCACACAATGCCTATGTGTTCAGAGGCCATAACAGCGTAACATCAAAAGCAGACCGATATGGAACAAAGCAATGTCAACATGTATAACACATCAGCACGCTCTGTGTATCTCACTTCTTTGTCAATTATCTGTCTCAGTGGATTTCAACTTAGTGACTAGATTTTGAACTAAACACTTAACTGATCATTTCTAAGCTGTTAGCAAATGTGGTAAAAAGAAAACAGACAAATTTGATGTGCCATCTGACTTGTGTCACACAGAAAGCAACGGCTAAAAACCAGGGATGCAAATCACTAATTTGAAAGGCAGATCCACGTTTTGATGTATCCTATTGTAAGTATTTTTGGACAAACGCCATTCCATGCCTTTATGTCTGTGCCTGTGTATATACCAGCACACACACACACATGCACACACACACACACACACACAGGATTTTAGATATCTTAATAAGTAATTTATTATTAAAATGCTACAAATAGTGTTTCTTGTAAGGACCAAATTGCTGGTTAAATTAGATGGTTAATTAACATTATTATATACATTCTAATTTGGTTAGTTTGTAAACAAACAAAAACAACATCATGATCTATGTTTCTCAAACCAGTCCATGGGGACCCCCAAACGCTCCACGTTTTTACTCCCCCCCCCCCAACCCCCCAGGGAATATGGAGAGAGCAAAAACATGGACCGGCTGAGGGTCTCCTAGGACTAGTTTGAGAAACACTGATCTGTATCATGGATTTTAATTTGGGCCACAATGTCCACCAAACCATCTGAGGTGAGGAGCACGTGCTGATCGCCGACAGTGAGGCACCTCAGGCAGGAGAAGCAGTGGGGGACACCTCAGTGCCACGCTATTCCGAATGCAACCTCGCGAAGTGTTTTTCTGATGCCTGGAATGCCAATCCTGCCACCACCAACCTTTTGGAGGACCTGCTTGCAGGGCTGGATGTATATCATCAGCATCATGGCCAAAACAAAGCGCCTGCAGGTGAAGCGACTTGCTCATGGAATCACTCACAAGGCCCGACCTAGCAACCTTCCGGTTGCCGGCACAGATCCCAAGCCTCAGAGTCACCACTCCACCCACTTCACTGGACAACCAGTGAGGCTGATGAAGGGAAAAGGAGTCAGACATACAACTTCTGTATTCAGCAGTAGGAGGATGTGTTGCTGATTCCTTGAAAGACTAGCTGGCTACGTCACAGAGCTTCCAGAAGCTCGAACGCCAAGGTATTGAGGACTGCCCCCAACCCTGTCCTCAAGCCAACTCGAGAATGGCATTTCCAGAAACACTGGATACGATCAGTGGAGCCACCCCCCGGAGCACTTTACCCAGGTGCTGTCTATATTTAAAGACATGTCTAACTTTCCACAGACCAATCTCCATATCCCCTTCCAAGAAGCTGCAATGACCATTTGCTTTGACACCCCCAGCTGCCCGCCATTAAACCCAATTCTATGGACATTTCCAGACAACTGGTAAACTGGTGTCATTTTCAGTCAGAACACATTGTCGGGTGTATCTCAGTCCAGGAGGACTGGTCCAAGGAACGGGGACCGGCTGATGTTCACGTGAGAGGTCTGATTCACAGCACGGCGAGCGTCCATCCATACGCCACAGCTTGTCATGAGTGTTCAGAGCTGGCGTGGATGCCTGATAGGCCAACAGGGAATCCCACTGAGAGCAGCTCGCACAGCCGCCTTCATCTGCTGCCACCAGTCTCACGAAAGGACAGAGGGGAGAATCTCACAGGAAGCCACGAAGGCAGGGCCGGGCGGAAAGGCGGGCCAAAGCAGGAAACCCAAACAGTTGATGCTCGAGCAGACCAATTATAAGCCAATCAGAAGAAGCTGCTCGCAGGTCAGCCTGCACAGGACTCTGATCTTCACAACATCAAGTAGCGCTGATGTTGTAAGAACAGACATCGTTGTGTTTGGGCCGTTGACAGTTAGAGCAGACCTCTGATTTGAAGTTTACATATAACAGTGATGGAGGTGAGGTTGTTTGACCTGCCTTCAGACTTCAGTTCTCACTGGTTTCATTACTGGTTCCTGCAGGGTTATGGCAGGAATCCTACCCACCCCCGTATTTCAAGCTCATATCTGTACCACTGCTGGTCGAAGTTTCAATTCGTGTTTCATGTCCAGCTGGATGAACAGGTCACACTGCATCCTCGACATGAACTGTTAAGGAATGAAACATCGGTGTTACCGAATGATCCATGACGTTGATGATTGGGATCAGCGGTGCACGGCAGAGGGCCCGTCACGGCAGGAACCCAGAACAAGCCTGAGACTCTGCGTTTACAAAAGCGCCCTAAAAGAGAGTAATCACTGAAGCATCCCCAGCATTTAAAACAGCACAGGGTGAAATGCTTCAGGGAACACAGCCCTCCTTGGGCACTTAAATCATTATATAAACACGGGTGCATCATGGAAGGAGCCTAAAGGAAACAACGTGATATCTGGGTGAGACCTCACAGCATTACTCACAACTTTAAAGGCTTGTTTGGAAAACAGGGGGGGTGGGTGTCTCCTAATTAATGTCCACAAACGCCCAGAATGCGGAACGTTCCGGCGATGTCTGGCGTGCTTCCCTAGCAACCGTACAGTGGAGAGAAAGCAGACATCTCAGAGCGTAAATGCAACTGAGGGAAAGAGACGAGATTGGGCAAATCTACGCAAGGGAGGAGGAATGACGGCCCAGGGAAGAGTCACGCTGGGCACTCGAAGAGCGAGTCCTTCCGAACAGGATCAGACTCAAAGGCCTTTCCAAAGATGGGAAAGTTCAGTGGACAGAGATGCCCGCTTTTTTTTCCTGATACAATCTAGGAAGTGGCCAAACTGCCTGACAACAGTGATCTGCCACTCAGCCGCTGGTCACATGTTGCACGAGATGCCCTCCCCCAGGTGCCGTTTTACACATGGGCCTGACAGGACAGAGGTCTGGAGCTGTTCACCTCGGTGCCTGAACTCCTTAAATAGAGCCGTCAAACAATCAGAGGCTCCGTGAGAAGCTCCGATGCCTTAATAAGGGAGAGAGCGTGCGTCTCCCACACACAGCCCGTGCCATCTCCCGGCCTCCGCACCCGCCACCATGGAGGCCCTGAATCAGCTAGCACCGGCGGCGAACTGGGGCGATATTTTTAGAAGACCCCCTTTCGCTGCATCTTCAGGCCGATCAGCTGGTGCGGACCCAGGGGTGGCAAACGAAAGTGTGGGAGTGAGCGTAAGAGAGAGCGAACGACAGAGGAAAGATGACACAGGGAAAAGCGCAAACAGCTGCCAGTTTCCGTCTCACAGATGCAGCATCTTAATCTCTGCACGTGACCCTCAGGAACAAGAGACACAATGGGATCGACTGCCATGTGGTGCTGCGTGTGTGTGTATGTGTGTGTGTTTGTGTGTGTGTGCAAGCAGGTTTACCTATCCTTATGGGGGCACAATGTCCCCATAACGTGATAAATATCTGTTTTTTTCCCTTATGGGGACCAGTTTCCTGGAAAAACTGTATTTTATAAAAGTCGGTGACTGCTATGAAAAAACTAAAAATGCAAAAACTCTATTTTGCTTAGTTTGGGCTGGGTAGGGGGTAAGGTTGTCATAGTTAGCGTTAGCATTTTTCAGTCAAAAGATCACAATGCAATCTGAATTTTGCGTGTTTGTGTGTGTGTGTGTGTGTGTGTGTGTGTGCGTTTGTGTGTGTGAGACAAGGTGTGAATCCTCAACACACCACTCAAGATTCAGATTGCATGGTGATCTTTTGACTGACATACGCCATCATTAAAAACTTCCCGCAGTTTTTTGTTATTTAAGTATTACCACCAACACACAGCAACAGTACAGCTCTGTACTCGTACTTTAAAACAATTAAGAACTATAAAACTGCAGATGCCAGACAAAGCAAAGTGTGAAAGGTGTGTGTCTCACACAGACATACTAAAGTGTGTGATACCATGTGGCACACAGACACATAGGTGTGATGAGAGTGGGGGGGGCGGGTCTCTATGTTGTATCAACTGTTAAGTGGTGGGGGATGTCCCTCCATCACAGATGCTTCAGAACGGCGATAATGCTCTCAGCAACAGCCCCTGAGCCCCTGCACTGTGGCAGGACCGACCCCTGACCTTTGACCTCTTTCGACAGCGATCGCGGAAGCGAGACATGGTGCCCAAACCGCACAGCGCTCGCCCTCTGTGCCCTCACAGGTGTCCAAACCTCCGAGGTGACGCCACAGAGAACGGCGCAAACAGAACCCATACTCAGGCTCAGGCTCAGGCTCAGGGTCAGGGCTGCCCCCCCCCCCCACACACACACGCACACACACACACACACACACATTGGGCCTTCCAGTGAGACCCCTTTACCTTTGTATTTCTCCCTGACGTTCTCGTAAGCTTGGACGAAATCCTGCTCCTCTGCATTGGGGGGAAGGACAGCGGGGTCAAATGTGGCCATGACCGTCACCTGAAGCAGCTCCCCTTGATCTCCCCTTCGTTCTTTTGCCTTCCCTCCTGACTGGAGCAACTTATTGCCTGCTGGGCTGTCAGAATTCAGCCAGTGGCTCTTCTCTCTGTCTTTCTCTCTCACTCTCTCTCTCTCTCTCTCTGTCTTTCTCCTTTCTCTCTCACTCTGGGTCTCATTCTACCGCAGCCACTGCTGGCCCCCTCCCCTCCTCTTCCCAAACTGAGAAATGGAAATACCCACGCTGCACATGTTAAACCCCGCCTCTTAAAGAGACAGGCACACAGATGTAGTAATAAAGGGCCAGACACGCGTACAAGCAGCCCCCCCACACGCACACATTTACAAGAGGTTCGCCGGGCGCCGAGCAAACACAGGACATGCGCTGCTCAAGCAAACTGCTGTGAGGGCCGGAGACCTTGACCTTGACCAAAGAGCAGCTTGTTCCCATAATGCACCTGTGATGGTCAGTCGTATCCAAGGGATCACAATGTAGCTCGCAGCAGACACACAGGCCAAAATCAGTCTCCTTTCTGGGCTTTACACGGCATCGAGGAATGACACCCTTAGGACATGGGGGCTTCCCGCCAGAGGCTGTGTATTGAAGACGCTATAAATAAACACTGACTGGACGCGGCTTCATTTGTAACACACCCATCATGACAACTTCATTTAAACACGCTGCATTTCCCGGGATACTGGTATCACCGTCTGTACCGTCGCTTTCCCATGACCTGTGCCTGCCTGTATTTACCTGTATTCACCCTTCTGAAACCATACCCCCCCCCCCCACTTTGAAATTAGAATGCCCAGCATTGCTCCGTGACTGAGGAACCCAGCAGAGAGGGATAGAGAGGGATGTTCCCCAATCAAGTCCCAGCTTAGAGGACAAATCTTGGCTCTGCAATATCACGGGAAGACAAACATGGAAAATGCAGCTCCAACACCACCCCCTCACACACCCTCACGCCATGCCTTAACCCACCCGCTTACCCGCCAGAGGAAAGTGGAAAGTGTACTTCCCGCAGGCTATAAAAACAGAATTCAAGTGTTTTTCTACAGGACCAGGGCTCAGAGGATGCTGAAGAAGAAGCGCCTATATCTTTGTGTGTGTATGTGTGTGTGTCTGTGTGTGTGTGTGTGTGTCTGTCTGTGTGTGTGCGTGTGTGTCTGTCTGTGTGTGTGTGTGCGTGTGTGTCTGTCTGTGTGTATGTGTGTGTGTGTGTGCGTGTCTGTGTGTGTGTGTGTCTGTCTGTCTGTGTGTGTGTGTGTGTGTGTCCATGTTTCTGTCTGTCTGTGTGCGTGTGTGTCTGTCTGTGTGTATGTGTGTGTGTGT
>JAABNX020000151.1:6807433-6828682 GCA_015163995.2 Mormyrus lacerda
ATGAGCAAGTTGTGGGAGGCGTAAAGAAGAATTTCCCCAATAAAGGAACTTCCCCACGGGGATCAATAAAAAAAAAATGTTGTGATGTTGTTGTATGTTGTTAGTATCACAGCATTTCAGTACCACACAACTTTAGTATCACAGCATTTCAGTACCACACAACTTTAGTATCACAGCATTTCAGTACCATACCTCTTTAGGACCACAGCATTTCAGTACCATACCTCTTTAGGACCACAGCATTTCAGTACCATACAACTTTAGTATCACAGCATTTCAGTACCATACCTCTTTAGGACCACGGCATTTCAGTACCAGATCACCTTAGTACCATATCATTGAAAAACATGAATTATAAGCATTAAGTGAGTGATAAGAACTAATATCTCATAAGCCACTGGTGTGTATTTTTGCCACATCACAATGACCAACACACCCCTTATTGTCTACTCTCTCTAGACGGCCCCTCCCTCCGGCAGGCCGACATTACTTGTTTACAGCTGGGCGGCTTCCAGGGGCAGCCCGACTTGCCAGCCTCTCAAACAGAACGTTTCCTACAATCATGTTTTTACACCCTTGCTATTTAAAGCCATGGGGGATGGAGCTAGCTGGTGTCTTGCGTATATATGTGTGTTCATGTGTTGATATGTCGTGTGAGGTCACGCGTGTTAGTTCGTGTGTGGTCACGCGTGTTGTGGCTCAAGCGAGGCGCACTCTCCCACCTGCGATGCGGATGACGGCTCTCTCTGCCGGATCCAGCACATCCCCTGAGGCCGACCGAGAGCGTTTCACCCTCTGGTTCTTGTCCAGGTTCCACGGCAACGTGTCCCCAGGGCAGGGGGGGCTAATGTCTCCCCAGGAGCTTCCCTCCGATCCCCTGTCATCCCATTTCTTTTCCCGTTGCTCTGCCATGGCCTGGTGAAAAAGACACAGTCAGACACTAAGGGGTCGCTACTGAGCCTTGACAGGAGCATCTCCTCCCAGTGTGTCCTATCACCAAATTATTTACATGCAGAATCTTATTTTACCGTTATATTAGCATGAATTCCAGTTTACAACAAACAGACACATGGGATAAAAGGTTAATGCAAAACAACAGCTATTACTGAAGAATCAAATGGATGCTAACGCTGTTAATGAATCTGCAGCCATTTTCATTTACATCAACCCTCCTCCTGGAAATATACACCATCGCGCATTTCCAAATACTTGTTTTTGTAGTTAAATGTTTAATCCTCACTTGAGAGATCAAAAACTTAAAGGGCATTTACCACTACAGGCTGATGGACATCCCCTTTCCCAGCAGGGTTTTGTGAATAGACATGTATTGACTGACAGAGAAGGAGCAAAAAATGTAGGGATAACAGAATCTGCCCAGCCCTCGTAATGGTACAGCTAAAACCCCCTTGCCGTACCCCCACTCCAGCTTCAGCTGGACGGTGACACTCGCCACATAAATAATAAATGAAATATGATGTTGAGCACGAAACAGGCTTGCTATATGCACGATAAGTGAGTCACAGTGACTATTCTGTCAAAAAAGAATACACGTGTTCTTCCTGTGATCTTCAAATGAAGAAACGGTCAATTTATATACATAAATACCTTCGGTAAAATATTTGCATGCATAAACAGATGTACAATTGTGCAAACAGAAGGCATGTTAGGGGCTTTGAACTCTGAACATCAAGGGAGAAGGTTAAAAAAGTAGATTCAGAAAGCTGAAAAAAGAGCTTGTCATTTGGGGTTTATTTCTACATGATGCTGTCCTAAAAATGCCTTTAATAATTGACAGTTCTGTTTATTCATAAACCTGGGTGTTTACCAGAACTTAACATCCTGCAGAAGAATCGTCACACAAGCAAAATATCAGTCAGCTACTGTTTTCACATGGTTCTTTGAAAGCTGATATTGTGATCTTGACTGAACCTTACAGAATTATTTCTATAAAGGACCATAAAGTATGACTATTAATCAGAAGAGTAAAATGATAAAAAGAAGCTAATATCACAGTAACATACACACAAGTACACGTACAAAGCACACAAACATACACACAAGTACAAACAAATCTTTCTCTCTCTCACTCTCTCTCTCTCTCTCACACACACACACACACAGACACACACAGACATACTCTTCAATGGGAGTCACTAGTTTAGCCTGTACTGCCATTAAAAATGTCTGCCCTTAATCAACCTGAGGCACATCGTGAGGATATGTATTACGGATGGGGCTGTTTTAATCACAGATTAGGCACAGCCTTTACTGAGGGAAAACAAAAACAGCCGCAGCCTGATCACATACACGATATATCCACCTGGGGGGGGAGGGGTGGAATTAACATGCACAATTCAGTTTCACTGAAGGTGATTTATTACTGTGGGCGGCAGGAAGTAGGATGCTTCCCACCATCTTGTGGCCGAGTTGCCATGACAACACGCCGCAGAGGTGAGAAGAAAACAAAGGGGCGAGATGGGAAAATGTTGGCGTTCCGCGTTGGCCTCGGAGCCAGGGAGGCAGGGCCCCGTGAGGGCCGATGCGCGGGGCCCCGTGAGGGCCGATGCGCGGGGCCCCGTGAGGGCCGATGCGCGGGGCCAGAAGGGACATCCAAATGAACTGCAGAAAACAACAAATATTGGCAAACTTTGCAGTTGTGGTGTCCTAACTTGGAACCATTCGGTAAATATGATGGTTAACCAAACTATCAGTCTTGAATGTGATAAAATTGTTAGAATGTTACAGCGCTGGGAGCTAAAGAAAAGGAAAGATTGATTCTTAGATGGGATAGAGTGTGATGCTTTCAGCTAAGGGGACAACAAAGCCTGACATTCTGCATACAGCGAAATAAACAGATAACTTATACTGCAGGCTACAGATATGAGGGCCTCAGTTAATGGCATTTTTACCGCTCAGTTTCACTTACTGTAAGCATTTTCCATTACAGGAGAAACAAGCCTTGGGCATGTTAAATGTTTTTATTCTGCGTTGCTCGCATGAAGAGAAGGTGACATCAGACGTACAAAGGACGAACCTCCCGGTAAAATATCTCAAAGTCATGAACACCCCACGCACAAACACAGCCACCCCTGACTAGACAGACATAAAGCCCTTGTGTTTTCTGCATGACCGGATAACACACAAACCGCTCCGTACATGTGTCGTTTTCAGACAAATAAATAACCCGAAGGATTTAATAATTAGGTTTGGTCCTTCTAATCCCACTGAATAACACTCCAAGCTTCTGTTCTGAACATCCAAGGCTCTTCATTATCTGCTATCCACAACAACATCCCCTCCCACTGGGCAAAGATGCACCTTGTTTAGAAATTAATGCAACGACCTGCCTTTTGTCACAGCAAAACCCAGCACTCATAAAAGAGCATCGACCCCAGTAAGTAAATGAGCTTTCAGAGCAGCGGTAAGTGAGGCTTTGCAGATATAAAGACTGCAGCTACCAGCATCAACCACACCCACAGCACAGATAGATGCTCCTTTCTCTCCAGATTTTTCTCCAGGTTTCCAGATTTTTAAATAAAATGAAGACACTAGTGCTGTAAACTTTCCTTCAGAGGTAGACAGTCCAGATCCAGAAAGCAAAATCCAGATCAAGATTTTGTTTCAACCAACCAGTCAAGTACTCTCTGACTGTGACTTTTTATGCTCAACTGGTTGGTTGAAACAAAATCCCGGTCTGTCTTTCTACTCTCTGTACCTGAACTATCTAGCTCTGCTTCCCTTCTGCAGTTGTTTCTGCAATGCTAAGGTCCTGCAGGTTGCCACGGCGTATATAGTCGTGTGGCCATGGGATCTTGTTACAGGAATCAGAATATGCATGATTCAGCTGGAGCAAGGTGCTATTAAGGATCTTACTGCCTGGGGGGGTAGCACCTTTTGTGAAGGTCAACACATCACATCGCAGTTCAGGCTTTGTGAGGCTAATCAACTGCCTGTAGGTCTCAAGGAAGGTGCTTCACCGGAAGTGCTTGAGTAGCACTGAGCCTTTCAGTCAGCCATCCACCTGTCTGTCCTCCAACCTCTTACCCAATATCCAGTTACGGTCCTTTTTAAATCAGCACAATGTATGATTCTTTTTTTTTTATTGCATATGATGTATATGGTGTAATGACCCACAATAACATGACACACATAAAAAAATGCAAGTCACAAATCAAATTACCATATCATCTATTAATGTAGCGGATGCTTTTCTCTAAAGTGACGTGCAAAGTGTAGACGGCCTGGGGTCAGACAGCAGTGTCACGCATCCTGCTGAGCTACACAGAATTTTTATCACTGAATGCTTTTGTCTAATGGATCTGCAGCCCATGAAGATGCTGTGGTCACTCCTTCTCTCCAGACCGCATAACCGGCCACACTAATGGGATTGGAACCCATGATCTTCTCATATGTTTAGTTCTGCCCCTTGATTATAGAAAATCTTATAATTACGCTTCTTAGCCCATGAGTACTTAGTTTATACGTCTTAATTATGCTCATTTGTACTGCTTTGTTAAAATGCATTTAAGTGAATAGTTTTACATTTTTAGTATCGGAACGGCACAAGGCTCTTTAAGAGACATGAATAGGCAATTTAACCAATAAATTATTTCCACTGGGTGGGGTTTAAGGTCGTCATGTTGGGATTAGAGTTTTCCCCATAGAAATGAATTGAGAGTTCCCACAAAGATGTAGTTACCTGTGTGTGTTTGTGCTACGTAATGATTTGCCCCCCCCCATCCTGGATTAATCCCTGCCTTGTGCCCATGGCTTCGGGGATTGGCTCTGAACCCCCATGAGCCAACATTGCATAAGCTGGTACATAAAATGGACAAATTGATGGATGACTGGATGGAAAACACACTATATCCAGAACCTTGAATGGAAAAGTGTAATGAGGGAGATTTGACTTGACCAGGCAGGATGGCAGCATCACTGAATTTGGATTGATCGATCATTGTTGACACACCACAATGAAATGTGTCCTCCAAACTGAACATCATGACATAGTAGGGGGCAGCTAATTCAGCACCAGGCTTGGGACCTTGCTCTTGAGGGTACTTCAGTGGTGCCTTGCTAGTTGGAGATTTGAATATGCAGTCTTTCAATTATAAGCCAGCACTGCCCACAAAGCAGAGAAACGCAAGGCACCGCTGGGATTCAAACCCAGGATCTCCTGTTTACTAGGCAGGTGCTTTAACCAATTAAGCCACAGCGCCACTGCAATCATTGGGTCTTATGAGACCCAATAATGTGACCAATGGGAAGTGGGTCAGACCAGAGACTGACAGCACAGAACAATCTGTCTCCTATACACTGTCTCTCACTGTTGCTACAGTCTACCAGTTAAGACCAAGGGAAGGTGCAGACCAGAGTAGCCTTGTGGATCCCACAGTTACATTAAACCAATCAGATGAGCCCTGGATCTCCTGTCTATTAGTTGTCCGGCAGCTTATTATCCCTCAGAATGAGCCACAAACCAAATAGATGTCAACCCTAATGGTCGATCACCATGTGACTGAATACAGTCTCGGAAGGCATGGCAGGAATGAAAATCAATGGGAACAAAAGGGGAACAAAAGGGGGCGGAAATAAAAGCAGCAAGAACATGTGACTGGAAAAGGAGCCAGAAGAGAAGCACCAGCTTCAAAGAGGCTCCATCTTCAGGGCTCAATCTGACCAAAATCCGAGACGAAACCGATTGTCGAAGATCAACTTGAAATAAAAAACCTCTGACACGAAGTTCCTTTCCCAAAATGATCATGTCGCTCCTACACCAGTGTGAGTGGCACCTGACAAGAAGAAGCACTTATGCATACACAGGCACGCCACATCACCGTTCACGGCACCAGTAACATTTCCCAGGGTGCACACATCACTGCTGACTGGTCAGGGCCCTTTTAGCTTATTGGCACCACTGGAATGGTGTCTGAGGAGAACTGAGGACAAATCAAAACACGGTCAAGTCATCAACATGAGGCGGAAGCAGGGAGCCTCAAGGCTGCTTCTAACTTGTGACACACGTGTGACAGCAGACGTGTCTGCTGAAACGTTTAAGATGCGTTTGAGGTCATCGTGCGCCTCAGCAGACGAATGCCTGCTGCACTCCAAATCGGTGCGGCTAGCATCCACTTTAAACACCAACATGGATGCTTTTGACGAGCGTTGGGTCGTGTGCAAACCCTACGGACTATCTGTAAGGTAATGGAACTGTTATATGCATGTAAATGCCTCTGTATGTGCGTGCAGACTTGTTTCGAATTGAAAATCTCACACCAGCTAGCTGACCAGTTTAGAACTATGAACACTTCCGTGAACGTATACAGAGAGCAAACACGAATGTTGCGCTTGTGCGGAGAATAGCTGGAATTTTAAGAGCGGGAAAGGTTTGGGCCCCACTGGTGCTGAAAACTCAGAAGCAGAGGGACTTAGCATTCAGGCTAATTCTTTTTCATATAATCTTCCCGACGGCTGGGAAGTCAAGCATATGGCTGTCACTTATCTCATTAGACGTGGGTCAGTTTTATTTATCTTTTAGCAACTGGAGCTAAATGCAAATGGCTGGGTGCTCCAGCGCAGACATTTGCATCTTCTACCCAGGTGACTGCATGCTGGTGAAGTTCCATGAAATGCGTCGTAAAAAGACAAGGCCTGCGACGTTACATTTATGGATATGAAACAGATTGGGGTGAGTGGGGAGGGGGGAAAGATTATCTTTGCCTGTAAGGCCATTACTTGCAGCATAGATATCCAGGACCCGTCCCAGGTCTGCCATGGGTCCAATTGGATATACCCCCACCCCACACACACTGAAATGTACGGCCCTCACTACGGCAAGTCTTCCCAATTATCTGTAACTCTCTACTCTGTGATCCATATCATAAATCTAACACCTCCCCCACCTACCCCTATATGTGGGTCAGTCTAATAATAGTCAGAGGAGCTTGCTGCGGTTCTGATGCCCAGCGCAGGAGTTTGTGCAGCTCCTCCGCAGTGCTGGGCCGACGTGGTAATACTGGCGCAGCGTGAAATGCCAGCGCTCGCCAGCCTCACAAACCACGAACAACAGGAAGGAGAATTCCCGTGTTCCAGCAACATGCTCCAACCTGAAGATGGAGAAGTGTTTGCTCATCAGTGGAGTGACTCCTGCAGGGCGTCCCAGAGCACTGCGCGGCTGCCTGAGTCAAACAGGCAGCAGAGCTCATGCTGAAAATGCAGCGGTGGCTGGTGTAAAGGGGAACTGCGCAGCATTTCCTCACTACAAATAACCATCGCTCTACGGAGATAGCAGCTCCGTTCTCCATCTACCAAGGAGTTACATAAATCAAGTGGCCCGCCAACACCAAGACACCTCCCCCATGCTCTAATTTAGGGCATGAGACACAGCAGGCCTTACGAGTCACACAGCAGGCCTTACGAGTCACCCGGTAACAGACAATCAGGGCTGTCAACTTTGGTCAGCCGACTGGCGTGAGATTTTCATTTCCAGACAAGTCTGCACACGCATTTACACATATGTGACAATTTTATTACCTTGTAAATAGTCTGTACGGTTTGCAAACTACGCCAACGCTTTTAATGCAGATAATTTTAGGTTTATAATGTAATAATATAAATTTGCCGTAAGATTTCTTGCACGAGCGTGAGAGTCTGGAAGCGTGAGTGTCACGCCAGATGCGTGAGAATTGGCAGCCCTGGACAATGCAACTGGGGGGGGCAAGGCTCTGAAAATGTTTAGCTTTGCAAAAGTCATTATGGGGATCCTTCCTGGTCGGCAAAATTTAATCAGTATGTCATGAGGCCATGGACGGACGGACAGACGGACGAATGGAATACCCATCATTAAGGTCTTTATCTCCATTTTCTTGTCTCCATCCTGTCCAATCTCAGACTGACTATAAACTGCAAATAAGTTTTAGGAGGATGGGTGTTGGGGGTGTCAAAATGAATTCCGCTGTCAGGTTAACTGTCCACACAAACCCCGATATCCCAGTTTGTTGTCTGGGCCCTGGTGGGGAGTAGCCAGGCCGCTCCAAGGCCGTCCCTGATTGGATAATTCATTAGCCCGGTCCCAGGTCTATTAGCGGACTGCGCAAGGAAGCGACAGCGGCAGTTTTAAACTGCGCCTTAGTCTGGACCTTTCCTTGCTTGGGGGGGGGATGATCTCAAGGGTGCAGGACTTACCACCAAATCACCCCCCTCACTGATCGAAAAACGGGCTTTGAGAAGCGTATATATATATATATATATATATATATTATTACAGCAACCCGCACGTCTTTTTAATTTATATAAAGTCACTGTCAAAATAACTGTCATGTCCTATTTAAGAAATACCAGAGTACAGTAAAGTAGCTGTTTCATCATATTCATGTGGTTGCACAACAAACTGAGAGAAAATAAACACTACTGCTCTGGGTTTGCGTGTAAAAATGCCGTTATTCTAGAGCTCGGTGCACCTGCTTCCTAATGTTTAAGCCTTAATGCATGTAAGTAAATGCATGTCCTCAAAACAACTGGATCGGTGAGCAAATAATGTGAAATTATGAATGTGCTTCTCGCCTTGCGGTTCATATTCCCATGTTGACGACTGCTATGTGTTATGCGATACGATTCGAGGGAAACGCACACGGGGGGAAACCACAAGACGGGTAAAAATAGGCATCGCCGTGCGTTTTGGGGGTGCTTACCGTGTGCGGATCCAGCCCTGCGGCGTCGCTCCGTCCTCTCACAAGCCCATGAATGCGGCCGATCGCTCCGCCTGGGAATGCTGGCTTCCCCCCCCCCCCCCTTCAGCGATCCGGTGTGTAATGTTTAAATAGCCACTCCTATCCTTAAAGGCTGGCTTGGCACAATCCGCAATCCGCCGCTATGTGTCCGGACGCGTAGCTCCGCTGTCCGCCCTCCTCCACGGCCCTTCCGTGCCTTTCTAAAAATGAATCATTAACGAAGGGGAAATCGTATACCTGACAGCTCCCGCCCAGCTTGCTTCCTGGAGGGAGGGGGGGTGCCAAGTGACATTTAGGGTCGCCACACTCTCCACAAATCGGCACCCCCCAAAGTAATAGGCGGTGTTTTTCCAGCGGCTACACGGACGCGGTGAGCAATGCGGCGAATTCCCCGGGAGCCGCATCGACACCGCGCACTACAGCCGTCCTGATGGGGGCTCTCGGATGGGGGATCTTTACTGTTAAATGCTGGGTGGCGCGTAAGGAGGGGATCTTCAACACAAAATGACTTGTTTTCATATTGGTTTTCTTTTTGTATACTGGTTTAGGCTACTCGTATTCGCGTCCGTTTTTTTTTATTTTAGTTTTCCAAATAGTTATTGTATTTCCTTTAAATTAACTAATTAATATGCTCCAAACTGCAGCAATTCTCATTATTTACTTTTTGATACTGATCTACCATGCAGGCATATATCTTATTTAAACCCGTGTAAGAAAATATCATCTGTAACTGGAAACTTCGCATATACTGCTTTATTTGCTGTCATAATACTTTTTATAAGATTCTGTGTCTGTTTAAGAGGAGTCATGTTTACAAACTGAGATGTATTACGTGGTGCACGTTTAACAAGCATGTGATTATTGATTTGTGCTTTGGACGTCCTGTTAATACAGACCTTACTACATGATGAATAAATAAGCTTCCAGATTTCAAGAATGCTGCACCACAGAGTCACTGCACCCTGTTAACAAACAGCCCAGCCTTTGGGCAAACACAGTCACTGGGTGGGGTTCACGAAACATCACACCTGCATGAAGATCAGCATGTCATCCCCAAATCAGTCACATGCAATCTCATACCAGGCACCCCTTTGACAAGCTGCATCTGTCCGACAGATGCATTTGGTCCTGGAGAATAAAGCAATATTTAAACATGTCTTCCGACTGTTAACAAGCAGACAGGTGAAGTGCAATTTTTATCAAGCTTAAGACGGTTGGAGAAACCTGCCACATCTCACCGATGATGCAAGTACAGTCTGGTATATTTCTCTAGCAGTAAAACACCTAAACTGGAATTAGCATCACGTCCCCATACGGGGGTACGTCCCTGGCCCCACCGGCAGCCACCAAATGCCACAAGCTGAGACTGATTAACATTCTGACACCTTCCTTCATGGAGGTGCAACGATACACAAAATTCGCAGCTCGGAACAAACTTCAGTTTTGGTTTTACAATTCGGTGTAATTTGGTACAGCAGGAAAAAACAGAATATTCATAAGAAGGTGTCAGTAGGCAGATGCCATTCTGTCCATCAAGCTCACTTGCAGGGAATTAAACTAATGATTAACTTGTTTGATCTTGTCCAGTTCAGATTTGAAGGCATCTATGGTCTAAGCTAAACCATTCCATACTCTAATTACATGCGAAGGATAATTTCTTTCTCATATCCAAACTAAAGTGTTCCCCCACAAATCTCCGACTGTTGCCACAGGTTCTTGAATTAGAACTTATTTTCTAGCAACAATTTGGATGAACAGCATCTAGACCTGATAGAATCTTATATAACCGGATCATATCACCCCTTTAGTCTCCTTTGCTGGAGGCTAAACAGATTCAGCTCTGCCAGCCTCTGTTCGTAAGACATGCCCCAAATGGCCAGGAATGATTCTTATAGGCCTGCGTAAGACCGCTTCTAAAGCAGCAAAGAATATTGTTTGCTCAGAAAAGATGGCGGAAGAAGTGTCCTGTCTGTACACATTTTAACAGCTTTTACATTTTCCTGGGGGTCAAGCTACGTCATCAGTAAACATCCAGCTTCTGATAAAGTTCAGTATCAGTCCGTAAGAATGGCATTTCTGCTGCACCCACAGAGTGCCTGATGTCGACCCCCCCACCCCGTGTCAGCCGTGTCAACCACGATTCACACAAACGGCCCAGGGGGACAGCCGGGTCCTCCAGAGGAAGGCATTGCCTGTTGAGGCTGGAGCACGAGGCAAGACGAGGCAGAGGACCTACCTGGAGGCTGAAAACCAGGGGGTGCAACCCTGGTCCTCAAGGACCGTGAGGTAATTGGGAGGTACAGAGAGCCACCACATCTCGTATTCCAGGTATCAGTCAAAAGTTGATTAAATCATGCTAATTATTAGTTTCCTAATTAAATCATATTTAGGACTGAACAACAGCTGAAACCCCAGGAGTCAATAAAGTAAATAAGTTGTATTTGGTTCCCGGTGCTGGGCAGAGAATGACTGTTTGCATAAAACATGATGACATCCTGAAGCAGAGGAAGAAAATTGGTACTTGCTGCCATTTCTAAGCTTCTTTTGAGTGCATCCTTTAAACATGTGTGGGTGTTGCAGATTGCAGATAGCTGAGTAACCAGCAGCAAGAGGCCGTATGTGAAGGACTTGGCCTTTACAAATATTCACAGTTAAAAAAAAAACTCCTTAAATAAAGCTCTGTATTGTTTTTTCCAAGTGTCAAACTTGAAAACAGCCATGCAATAAATGACAGGACAGTGTAAGATAACACACAAAGCAATACAGGCATTTTATTCACCCCAAAGGTGCTTGATAAGGGTTATGTGGCGATCCGTTATTCCATCATTTATACATCACATGAAATGGAAGGAAAGAAAGAATGAATGAAAGAAAGAAAGAAAGAAAAAAAGAAGGAAGGAAGAACAATGGAGGAAAGGAACCAAAAATTCCCAAGTAGAGAACAAAACCCCTTGGGGTCCAAGGTCAGCCGGTTGCCCCCCCCACCTGAGCGAGGTAACTCTATAGAAAAAAGAAAGAATGGGCTCACTTTAATAAAATCGAGGTGTAAACTGAGGTCAAGATTAAAGTCTAACAATGAGTGGGAGGTCTGTGAGCAAGCATATCATAGGCCACACCCATGATGTCACAGTTTGTAAGCCGATGATGTCACGCTCACACGAGACTCAACCAGCTCTCCAGCTCAGATGGTGCCCACCACAGGCACCGCCCCCTTGTGGGGAGGAGGACGTAGAATAAGGGTGTCAGAACATATCGATGGGCAAGCATAGAAGACTAAAAGGCCATGTGTGTTGTGTATCAAGGTGCAATATGAATAGTAATTATGTCACTTGCAAAATGCTCTTTTGTACATTGAATAAAATAAGTGAATTGAAATTATTTTATTTCAAAATTAACTCAGTATCGAAGGACATGGATTAAATATTTAGATTTCCATAGTTGTGAACAGGAACCTTTGCTGACAGCCCTGAGAAGTTAAACAAGTTAATGTAAATCGTATTCCTGGTTTGGCATGCAGAGCTAAGATATCGTGTGTTTGAGATGGGAGACTTTGCTTTAAAGAGCATTCACTTTGGGCCTATCCAGAGGTATTCAGAACAATTACACTGAAATCGTGTGTGTAAAACACACCGCTTAATCTCTGAATGCCTCAAACAGAATGCAGAGACTTTATCTCTGTAAGAGTTCAATCTGTCCTACCATCTTACAGAGGAAACATCTGCAGTGGAAACTAAAGTACAGGAGACTAAGGAAAGTGCTGGAAGATCAAAGGAACATCCCAGAAGAAAGATCTCCAAGGTCCATTTTTTAAGCATACTTTTGATATCTAAGTTTATTATCTTCAAAGAGCCATGTCAATGGGACACACACCACCGGTGAGATAAAAGCACACAAAATCAGAACACACCTTTTATCTGTGAGTTTCCCTGGATTACAGGTGCTTGTTGGCAACCTCTTTAGATGGAACCGCTGATAGTTTTCAACTAATTAAAAGGGAGGAAGCTTGATATTTTCTAAATGTAGCTGCATGGAGAAGAGCTAACTGGGCATACTGGTAGACTGAGTTTCTCGCTTGGTCTTTCCAGTTGTGTATAGTCGGAGAGAATCTCTGTGCCGTCTCACATTCGCAAAGTTCCAGCTGCATTCATTAGCCCCTGATGGAAATGACAGAAGCTTTGTTCTTGGGAAACGGGATCACGGGCGCCACAGGAAGCTGAGCCCGGCATCGTCACTGTCGTCAGGGCCACCCCACTGCATGGCGCACTGGACACAGAAGTTCAGTGAGGCCCACGCAGTGTGTTGCACAGAGTGTGAGCTCTCTGCACAGCTGCTTCTGCCATTAAACTGTTACCAAATGTTAGGCAAGAAGAAGTATCCTATAAGCCGGCCTAGAGTAAAGTGTCATCAGATTCAGGAAAGCGTCCCCAGATTGCATGTTTACCTACCTGGCCGACTCCAGCCATTTACAGTGTTGACTTTGCAAATTTGCAAATTTCTTGATTTTATAGCAAAAAAATCACAGTATTCATTAGATATATAGTGTGCGTGTGTGTGTGTGTGTGTGTGTGTGTGACACTACCGGTCAAAAGTTTTAGACCACAGTTTTTTATTGTTTCTAGCTTTTTATTGAAAGGCAGTTCAACTCCAATGAATAGCTTGAAATTTGAAATGGTACAAAGGTAAGTGGTGAACTGCAAGAAGTAAATAGAAGGTTGGGAAATAATGTACATTTCAGAATTATGCAAAAAGGCCTTTTTCAGGAAACAAGAAATGGGTCGACAACCTGAGTGCTTCCGAATTCTACAGGTGTCCCAACGTGCCCTGATTACTTACAGCCCCCTCTGACTGCCTGTCCTGCCAAACAAGTCAAGCACGAGTAGATCCAGGCAACCAAGTTTAACGGGGATCAATCAAGGAGTCAGCGATAGCCGGGTCCAAGCCGTCGTTAAAAGCCATACGATCCTCCTGCTAGAAGCTAAAGCAGTAAGCAATTCTCAGTTTCAACTGTAAAGAACAGACTTCGAGTTGCAGGTTTGACAGGTCGAGTTGCAACATAGAAGCCACAGGAGTTTTGTAAGCCATAGAGTAAGTGAAAGGATGATTCCTCAGTATGTGACATCAACTGTCAAACATGGAGGAGGAAGCGTGATGGTCTGGGGCTGTTTTTCTGGATCCAGGCTCAGTGACTTGTACAGAGTGAGAGGCACCCTGAGCCCAAATGGCTATTTCATGATTTCTTTTTTAATTTCAATTGTTTATTTGTTCTGTGCTTTCATTTCAAAATACAATGAGACATTGAACTGCTTGAATTTAAAAAAAAACTGGAAAGATTGGGGTGTTCTAAAACTGGTAGAGTGTGTGTGTGTGTGTGTGTGTGTGTGTCGCATTAGAAATAACCAGTAGTTTTAAGCAATACATTAATTTCACGTATTGATAAATTGAAACCCAAATTATAGTTCAAAAAGAGCTGTTTTGGGTTAAAAAGTTCATTGACAAGCAGCCTCATTGGCGGGTTTTTAATTGATAACACCTCTGCAATGACATAATGTTTAGTGTCTCTTTGGGAGTCAATGACTACTATTGCAATTTATAGCAAAATGGTAAGAACAGAACTGAATGAGTCACTCAAAAAATATGACAGCTAATAAAAAGAACATATCTGTGAGGATGATATGTGCAGATTTTTGAAATATTGCTATTTAATCGACTTTGCTATAAAGCCAATAATTTTGCAATATTTTTACAGAATTAAGCTAGTACACCCATACTTTCTGTGAGCGCTGTGTATAGATGGATGTCCGCCAATAGGAATTAAGGAAGGCGCCTTTCTCATTTCTGCCTGGAACTTGAAACCTTTGATCAGGCTTCCTTGGATGTTACGCCACAGCTGTCCCATCTTTTGTTTTCCGGATTCTTTTCTGTTTTTTGGGTTCTTCCTGTGTCACTCTTAGAAGGCTTAAACACTCCGTCGTGTGTGTGTGCAAAGAAAGGTTGAAATGTTGTAGACGCAGCTTGGAAATTCTCTGATGGGCAACATGGAAGGAATTTCCATACAGGCCGAGCCCTTCAGCTGGAACAGGGGCTGACTCGCTTTCAGTTGGGCACAGAGGTGTTCCGCGCCTCCATAAAGGCCCTTTGAGTGCAGTGTCTTTGAAGGGCCTGAGGCATGCTGGGATGGGATGCAGGGGCAGCGATCAGAGGCACCAGGGGTCACTGTCTCTCCCCGTTTGTCCCGCTACCACTCCGGCCCACATTCTGTGAGCTGGCACTTCATAACCTCACTTCCTTTATGCTGTTCCAGAACCCGACCCAGACCACCTGACAGAGGCAGCCATTGTGGGCTGCCCTGGCTCATGATGAAGCCCCCTCTTAATGGGAAAGCAGGGTGCTCCCAAGATCCAGTCTCCAGGCCCTGCAGCCACAGCTGGGCGCAGGCCCAGTATTCCCAGTCCCTGCCAGTCTTCTGGACCTGCCCAGAACAGGCAGAATGGGAGGAAACTGACCTGCGCTAACAAGGCATCCAGTGTTCAAAAAGCCGAATGGGCAGAGAAATACTTCAGATGGAGGTTACATCAACTGCCTGGAAAATGTCTATCACCCATGAAAACATTCAGGCAGGGTTAAATGTCCTGTGTTGACCTCAGCCACGAAAATGTATCATTTGCCCCAGAGCAGTGACAACATATCAGAAAGTTAGATCAGATTTACCCATCATGTCAGAATGGGGACAGCAGCCTAGATGGACCACAACGCTACATTTGCACATTGCTAATGCAACACTGCCCTCAAGAGGCTCCAAGGAGAAGTGCAGCACTGATCCATTCCACCTTGCATAACATGCCTGGATTCCCATTCCTAAAGTCAAACAAGAAAAATAAAACCACTGGAATAACCCTAATCCTGTAACTATAAAAACAGCAAATCTGTTTTTATATAGGAATTTCAATTGTCAGGCTATTTGTAAGGAGTAGCTGTGTAGTAACTTTACTGAAGGCGCAGATCTGTGTACATACACAACCGACTGGGGTCAGATATGCTTATGAAAACTAACTGAATTAAAGTGGGGTTAAAATGGCCCTATTATGCATCTTCATAATTTTTTGGGGTCTCCAAAAACCGTCATTTAGAGCTTTAAGCTCCACCCCCAATGAGCCCAGTGTGCTCTGATTGGTCAGCTTGTCCTAGACATTCCATCCCTGTGTTGCAGACAGATGCTTGCAGGTAGGCGGCCAATAAGGATTGTGTTACGAGATGACCTCGCCATGTCACGGAAGTAAGGGCTGGAATTCCAATGAGGCATTTCAGGCAGATTAGAGAAGAGTGATGTGTGTTACGCCCTTTGGTGTGTACTTAGGCTCTGAAGACTTTGTAGCCCATTTACATGCACATAAAGCTATCAAACACTAAAAAAAGAGAGAAATCAAAAAACCATAATAGGGCCCTTTCAACATAAGGTTCAACATAAGATGCTGCCATCTAATACACAAATAATGTGCCGTAAGACCTTGTGGAAATTCAAAGTCGGCCAACGAGGTAGTTTCTCCTGTTCAAAACCAGTCCCTCCCATTGCATAGCTACTGCTGCAAGAAAAATAACTCTTGCCTTTTTCATAATATAATATAAAAGACTTTTACCCTATCAAATTTCTGTAGACAATACACTCACTGGCCACTACTTTAGGTACACCTGTTCAACTGCTCGTTGAAGCAAATATTTAATCAGCCAATCGTTTGTCAATGGCACAATGTATAAAATCATACAGGTATAGGTAAGGAGCTTCGGTTAATGTTCACATCATACATCAGAATGGGCATGAAAGGTGATTTGAGTGACTTTGAAGAAGCCAGATGGGTTGGTATGAGTGATTCAGAAACTGCTGATCTACTGGGATTTTCAGAAACAACCATCTCTAGGGTTTACAAAGAATGAAAATGCCTTGTTGATGGCAGAGGTCAGAGAGGATTGGCCAGACTGGTTCAAGCTGATAGAAAGGCAACAGTAACTCAAATAACCACTCGATACAACCAGGGTATGCAGAAGAGCATCTCCGAAAGTACAATACATCCAACCTTGAAGCAGATAGACTACAGCAGCAGAAGACAACACCGGGTGCCACTCCTGTCAGCTAAGGACAGAAAACCGAGGCTACAGTGGGCACAGACTCAACAGAAGCAGATAATCGAAGACTGGAACAATGTCACCTGGTCAAATGAGTCTTGATTTACAGGTGATAGGGTCAGAATTTGACGTAAACAACATAAAAGTGTGGATCCATCCTGCCTCATATCAACAGTTCAGGCTGCTGTTGGTGTAATGGTGTGAGGGATATTTTCTTGGCCCCAATTAAACATTATATTGCCACAGTCTAGCTGAGTATTGTTGCTGACTATGTCTATCCCTTAATGACCACAGTGTACCCAGCTCTAATGGCTACTTCCAGCAGGGTGACACGCCGTGTCACAAAGCTCATATCATCTCAGACTGGTTTCCTCAACATGGCAATGAGTTCACTGTAGTCAAATGGACTCCACAGTCACCAGATCTCAATTCAATAAAGCACCTATGAGATGTGGTGGAACAGGAGATCCACATCATGACGGTGAATCTGCCGCAAGTGTGTGATGCTGTCATGTCAACATGGGCCCAAGTGTCAGAAGAATGTTTCAAGCACCTTGTTTAATATTATGGGAAATGTAAATTGTAAAGGGGAACCAGCCTGGTACAAGTGGTCAATTCGTGTATTTATGTTTTTATATCTGCAGCCTGTCTGTGCGACTATCGGAACCAACGCGAACTCATGCCCCCTGGCGGCAAAGAGACGCTGTATGTAGCTATTCACTGCTCCCGGCTAAATATTCAGGTTTGCTGCCTCGGCTCTGTCCTAACTGTAATTTCTCGAGTTTTATGTGAAAATATTAACATTTCCTGTACATCTCGGGGATGGTGAAACAATTAGACTGGGTCAAGGGCATACATATTCAGCGCGTGTCTAGGTGTCGGGGTCAGAAGCAGTGCTGGCTCCCCCCTTTCAGCAGGGAATAGGCTTAAATGTGAGCCCCTTCTCATTTTACTAATCCGGCCCGGGGGCTGAGTTCGCACATGGATCGAATAAAGCGGGGCGCGCGCAATGCGGAGCCTCGGCTCGCAGTCCGGGTCCCATGTCGCGCTCATTGTTTTTCTTGAACCCCGTACTTTTCAGCTCCAGCAGTTTCTATCCCAATAAAAGCAAACGACTTATTTACTATGTATCCACTAAACGGGACAGTCTACTCATTAAAAACAGAGCGCTGCAACATGATCACCCTTTCGGACTACAGTTTAGGAATTGTTACTCTATATAATTTTAAGGATATATATGTATATACATATTCATTTCAAAGTACTACATTTACTTTATTTTTTCACAATATTACATTCACTTTATTTTTTCTCACTAAGTCGTTTATTCAGCAGTAAGTGAAGTGTATTTAACTTGTAACGAACTAGCAGGATACTTTAAGTAACTAAGCTGAATGTATCGTGTGTCTTTAAGGGGGGAATACGGAAGAAGATACAATTTATGAGGATCTTTTTCTCTTTTTTGGAAAAAGGCAGGGTGACTTTGATCGTAACGATGTCAGGCAGCTGACGGGTGACCGAGCCGGAACATCTCGGCTTGGTAAATTTATTTGGTGGACCAAAGTTTATGATCGATGTCTACTGTGGTCCCGTAATAATCCATAATCGACCGCAACCAGCTAAATAGCGGCCTTAGCAATACATCGACTGCACGCAAAAGACCGTTCGTTTAGTTGCATTCATTTTATTTTATGTATGGGCCTATTTTAGCGGACGCTGTTATTCAAACAGCCGCAGCTCACAACAGAAAACACTTGATATTTTATCGACACTTTTGTGGTCAAGTACTTTCCTCGGGTCTCTAGAGATATCTTTCCTTTCTGAGAGCTGAACCTGCAAACATGTATCCTTACTAACTGCACCATGACCGGTTCGCTGAGTTCACGGTGATCAGACCTCCTTTGTGCCTTACTGCAGATAAACCTGGACATAATTTTCCCGCAGTGCGATCTCCCCTTGGGAAGGACATATCCCATCACCTGAGATGAGCGCTACACAAATGCAATTAAGCAAGAACACGTGTCACTGTGCCGATGCTGTCGCTTTAAATCGCACTCCATACTGTGTGACTAATATAATAATAATAATAATAATAATAATAATAATAATAATAATAATAATATGTATGACCTCGTACCCCGCTGACCAGCAGGAGCCCCAGTTCAGCCGAGCATATAAAGCCCATTTACGCAACTGCCCGTTTAAAGGACAAGTTAAACTGGACACCTTTTAAGGGTCCTGACCTTCCCTAACAGCTACGCGCAATAGTTATAATAGGACCCAATTACTTCTCAGTTACTGTTCGGGAATGAAGTAACGTGCTGTTTCGAATGAATCGGTGTGTGACTCCCATCGTGAAAACGTAAATGTCATTTTTAAATTCGCGTTTAATTCAAGGAAATGTGGTTTTCATTTTGTCTGAACGGACACACAGTGGTGAAGTTGATCCAAGACCTGCTAGCTGCGAATGTTTCTACACAAACTCCGATGAGAGGAATGGAATAGTCCTCGAGAATTTAGTCAATCTAGATAAATGACCTGATGAGTATAAGGAGAAGTCCTAGCATAGTCAATAAGATTATTTTGGTGACAGACCGATTCGGAAAATGCACGGAGACAACTTTGGACAAAACGAAGAAATTGACGCATTTAACCAGAAGGTGGCGCTGTCGCCATTTAACCAAAAGAACAAACGAAATGCCTTGATCGAAGCGCCGCGTAAAGCACCTGAGAAGCTGCGATTAGAACCAAGTGCCCTGTGTGGGAAAACAAGGAGATTGTTAAGGTCCAAGAAAACAAAAACTGATAGACGAATTGTTTTTGTCGGTTATTTTATGACTCATTACCTGCTGTTGGGAAACTTTAATGGATACATTATGAAAGCAAATTTCAAGGGCAAATTTGTATCTTTCTTGGTGAAATAAGCACCAGGGAACAGTATTTAATCATAATAATTCTCTCTGCTTATTACCGTAAAGACCTGCTGAGGTTATTTCTTAATTTCCTACATCCTGAGCAGTGAACACTTCAACTTGCTGTGAGCTGTCATCGGTGAACTCCGGTGCCAAACCCCCAAGACCCGCCGACGCCAGCAGCTTCACATGACCAGCAAAGGAATCTGTGTCCACCACAGCCTTATGGATCATCGCCATCAATATCAGCTGAGTCTCGTACTAATTAAAGTGGAGAAGATGGCCATTAATTAGCAAATGGGGTATTTAGGCTCAGAGAGCCCATTTTCAGCGGTAATAAGAGATTGGGTTTGGGTCACACCAGAGGACAAAGATGGAGAAGCTGGAAATCCAGTCGTGTTCAGTAAGGAACTTGGATGAGAACTGAGCACACGTGTGTCCTTGACTAGATTTCAATTCATTTAAACGTACAGCTGAATTAAGTTAAATAAAAATCAATAACTGCTTCAAGGAGATTCTGAATGTTCAGTTAATCCACAGTGGCCATTTTTCATGGAGCCCCCCCCCCCCAATGATCTTTGCATGAGTCACCCCTCCCCACCTTGGACGACATTCTGATGAATCCTATTGGACTGGAGCAGTGCCCCGACAAACATGACGGATTGCGAGGAGGCGACCGGCCCAGCAAATGGGGCTTGGCGGGGTGAATCGGGGGCGCCCTCCTGTGGCCCGGGGGCCATAAATCACAACCAGATATGGGAGGTGCAAAACGGCATGCCGCCCCCCGGTGGGTGCTGTGAATAATGATCCATAAAGTGAGAGGATGTCCCGCACGGCCCTAGTGTGTGTGTTAATGACCGGGGTAAATAATGAAGACCCTGCACCTCACATTACCGCCAGCCAGTTGGTGCAGCCGGACAGTGGCGATATTTGCTGGACGGTTTAACTTCAGGAATAATTGATACGGCATGGCCCAGAAGCAGCCATCAGCATTTCTGATCCGTTTACTCGGAGGTGAAGTTTTATAGCCTGTGACCAGGCGCCTGGGTTGGACTGAGGAGTCATACTCTGTAAGCCACGCTAACCGCTACACTTTCCAGCACTTGTCACTGGCTGTTTTAAAAACGCCTGAGGAAGGCGTGCCCACAGAAACCATAAATCGCAAGCAGAGGTCATCGATAGCCTGTGCGATGGGTCAAGGACCCCTGGAACGCAAATGTCAGCAGGCACAGACAGGAAATCGCCAGTTTTATTGCAGGCAGCACCTGGAATAAATAGGATTAAACTCTGATTCTGGGCCTAAATAAAAACAAAATGAAATTATAACACGGATCTGACTCAGGACAGAGAGGATGTGGTTTTATCTGAGTATGAGTTTAAGAAAATGGTGAGAATAGAGAGGAATTTAAACATAGATATTTTTAGCTTAAACCCAGATGAATCACTCAGGGTGACCTGAACTGGGTTGGGAAACACTAGCGTAGATCGTC
>JAABNX020000151.1:6832708-6844036 GCA_015163995.2 Mormyrus lacerda
CTGCAGCAGCTTCTAAGGGGAGGGGTGAGGTCACTTCACGAGACGATGCGGTAAGGAGGTCGAGACGTGCCGTGACGGATGTCAGAACCACAAAGCTGTCCCTTCAGGACAGGAGGTATGTTCCTGGGGTGTAGGCTGGAACTTGAAGGAACTTGAATGTCTACCTGAAGGAACACACTGGTTCCTGTGGAATCCCAGTCACTGGGCACAGCAACCACGTCCACGCAGAGCCCATCCAAACACCCATAAAGTTCCATTATTCCAGCTTTTTCAGTCGATACCCAGAGTTCACAATTACTCACAGAAAAGCAGGTCATTTGTCACTAGGACACTGATCATGAAAAAGTAAAAAAGAACCAGCAGTATTATAAACATAGTCTGTCCTTTTATCCATCTATCTTTCAACCACTTTTCCTGATCAGGGACCCGGGGTGGGTGGGACTAGAGCCCATCACTGGAAGTTTAGGACACACAAATACACACCTCCGGGTTGCAGGAGGAAGCCAGAATCCTCAGAGGAAAGCCATACGGTACAGAGGCGATGCGGGCCGCGGAGTCACCGTGCAGCCCCACGCGGCGGAGTCACCGTGCAGCCCCAAGCGGCGGAGTCACCGTGCTGCCCCACGCCGCGGAGTCACCGTGCAGCCCCACGTGGCGGAGTCACCGTGCAGCCCCACGCCGCGGAGTCACCGTGCAGCCCCACGCGGCGGAGTCACCGTGCAGCCCCAAGCGGCGGAGTCACCGTGCAGCCCCACGCCGCGGAGTCACCGTGCAGCCCCACGCCGCGGAGTCACCGTGCAGCCCCACGCGGCAGGCGACACAGAGATTCGAAATCCTGCGCCACCTAACAAAATGACTCCTTGGGCAATTTTACTGATTCAAGGGTGCTGCCCCCCCCCCCCCACCCCCCAGAATCTGCCAGCGTATTCTTACCCCTCAGACACCCTTGAGACGATTAACTAATTTACATAATCTTAGACAAAAAATAATTAACAAATTAATGATGGAAAGGTAATTCCCTTCAATTTCTAGGAATTTTTCAGTATCGGTTTGTGGCAGCACTTGTAATCATAGTGATCGGGCCGCAGTGACTGTGAATGATGTTTCCTAATCTCAGAAACTGCAGATACCTTGAAAACAGGTGTGACCAATAAACTCACTCTAACCCGACGACAATTAAACAATCAGAGTGTAACGGATGTATTTCTGACGCACTCGCGGGAGCGGACCAACTGACTAATGAATCCTGGAACCTGCTGTGCACGGGGGTCACACGCTACATTTGTTTTTAAAGTGAAATTTTATCGAGTGTGTTTTTACACCTGTGGAATGCTCTCGAAAGCAGCACATAATGTAAAACATAAAGTATGGTTGTGAAGGTGATGTATTATTATGTATTTATTAAAATAGAGTCATGGGGGAGGGAAGGTCGAAATTTAATCATGCAAAGGATTTAAGGCCCAGAAGGCACATTCCCTTTATGTGACGGAGAAAGCAGCTGAAACACTTTGGCAAATGTGTGGCTGCATAAATGTAGGACGCAAAGTAAGTTGGACTGTACAGAAATATGTGTAGCTACGAAATAGGTGATGCTCATGCCCTCTGCCAGCTACTGGAGTTTGTGTATCCATGGAAACCGCAGACAGACTTTTATGGCTTTTAGGTGGAGCTCCTGTATGATATTTTCTCATATCATTCAGTCCTCTGAAATGGAGGAAGAGTGAGGAAACAATGTCAGAACTGGCACTTCCTGGGGGCCTCCCGTGGCGGGGGCGTGGTCCTCCTGGGGTCTTTGATGAAGGAGACCTCACTTGTAGAGCTGGTGCTCTCTCTCATTAGGCCCGGCCTCTCTCTAACTGAAGGCCTTGCTCTGGGTGAACTCCACCACGACCCAGTTTTTTTCTGCACACATTTTTACGGCCCCCGCAGTCGCTGGCCTGGGGCTGGAGCATGAAGGCGTTTTGGAAACTGCAGCCCCCCCCTGTCCACAAAAACCACCCTGAGCACGGCACAAGGCGCCTGAACGTACGCCCTTTCCTGTCAACAAAGCTGCAGCGGCCGGCGCCCTCGCTTCTGCTCAGGCCGTTAGGTTAAGTAATGAAGGCGGTGACGGCCGCTGCTAAATCACAGGCGACATCCAGTCTGTATCACGCGCTCGTCTTCAGGAACTGAACTCGTCTTTTAACAGCATTGGCATGAAAGAAGGTGTGAAACAAGCATGAAAAGATACGGTGAGTGAAGTAAACTTCTGCATCCAGCCCTGCCCACTGCCTCACCAGCCCCGCCCACTGCCCTATCTTTCCCCATTCAGGTTGCTTCAGCATTAAGCTAATCTCAATCGTCTGGCCTAATGACAGATGTCAAAACTCACATGGCAACAATTTCACACATGCCCAGCAGGTAGGAACCCCCAAACCCCCCCCCCCACCCTCCTCCCACCTCTGTATCTGCCCGCTCAGCCCCCGACGCCCTGAGAAAACCAAAAACCACATCTGTGTCCTCATCCCCCGGAACAGTGAGCGCTAAGGAGCGACCAGAACCTAATAAAAGCAGCAGAACGCGTTGGGCACAGGGACTCACTGACGGCTTCGCATCGACAAAATCCATTCAGTAATGAGCATTTCCCACTGTAAAAAAATAACATATATTTAAAAAGTGGCCATGTGATTGGGCCAATATGGCAGCACAACCTGATTATAAATGCATTTTATGGATACAGTCAAGCATCTGTGTTACTTAGCACTTTATTAAAAACAATCAAATCAATATGCCTTCCGGAATTTGCCAGAGGAGTGTTCATTTATTCTTTTTAAATCTGGAGTTTACGTTGTCATAAAGTCCCCTTAGATTATAACTAAACACACACACAAATTTTATTACACCCTTGTATTAAAAGCCAGGTCCCCACTTAGCGTCTTTAGCGAAGCGACTCCTGTACATTATTTCAGAAAAGGAAAGACCTTTGACTCTTAGCAGAGGACATCAGACCCTTACAGGGTTTTACAATGAAGGTTTAGCATGTACCAATGAGACCTGCTTTGTTTCCAACAGATCCATATTAAAACATTTATTAGTCTAATTACAACTGATTTAGTCACATCGCCACTCATAACGCCCCATTCTATAATGTTTGCAAAAACAGTGGACAGTGGGGGGAGGGTTAATGAGAACATGGGGGGCAATCTGTAAAGTATGGGGGCTCTTCACAGACCTTACAGAGCATCCAATGCAAGTCGAGACGTGAGCTGCTGGGTTTCATAAGGAGCTAAATGGAAAAGCTGTGGACGCTGTCCTCAGAAGATTCCCCACGCAGGACCCTCAGGAGCAGCGTTTGAGTAAACACAGCCAGCGGTTTAAAAACACGTCACTCTTAATGTGTGAGAACGTCCCATCTTTCTGTGACCTTTTTGTCCATTTTGGCATCTGTAAGTTTGGAAAAGCCGATTTGGGTTTTAAGAGGCACCTGCAATGGTAGCGGAAATGAGCCAATACATCTCTGGTGATCAGCGAGTTTTCTGTTTTATTATGAAATCTCAGCTACTGTGCACATTATTGAATTCATTATCAGATAATAGGTTGCCTTTTCTGGACAGACGTCAGGGGTCAGTCAGCTATTAACTGGAACACAGCATGACTGTACAAATCTCAAGGGCCAGGCTTGGGCTGCTCGACTTCGGAGATGCCGTGAGCGTGTCCGTCAGGGCTGCAGGGCCGAACTCCAGGAGCAGGCGGGCCGCCTTCCGTCTCAGAATCCCCATTAACCCGTCACACGGGTTTGGCTCGCTTCCATGACTCGGTCTCAAGCCCAGTCCACATCCGGCTTTTCTGCCAAACCCACACGGAGGTCTTGCATAAAGGGAGACCTACCACTCCACACATGTGGTTTCTTTTATCTTGGACTAGAAAGTATCTAATTGTACCCACAAGAGCCGACCCATTCGATAAGTAAAAGAGCCCCCCCCCCCATGGAGGATCAGTTTTATTTATCCTTGATGTTCTTAAGTGTTTAAAAATTTTGTTGTTTGTGGGAGGAGCCATGTCCGTTGAGCGTTTTTAACATCATCACCATTTGAATCTGTTGGTTCTGGTTCTGGTCATCAACATCAGCAGAACCTGCACCAGCTATGAAAGCCCGCAGGTCCACTGGGATTCATTCAGGTTCTGTTCTTGACGGATTTTGGGGAGCCAGTATTAGGGCCAGGATGTAAGCTCATCTAACCCGTACATCCAGAACCTGCAGACACGGTGGCCCTCGTGGTAAATTTAACTAAAAACAAACGGTATGTGATTTTCTAGCTCCTCTATGTTTTTGTAGTTTGTTGGCTAAACATTGAAGCTCCAAAAGACTCCAAAATTACCTGGAAAAAGACCTTTGTGGAGCTCTAAAATAACAACACTGCGCCTGGTCTCAGTCACTGATGACTAACCAGGAGTATAACTTAGACTTTATAAGAGGCCCTTAGCAACACAGCTACTAATTAGTGTGCTGGTTAGGATTACAGGTTTATGGTACATGTCCCCACCAAAGAGAAGTGGTAGTTTAGTGGTTATGTCAGGGAAACAGGCAGTATTACTGTGTGTTACATCTTTATTATGAGCGTCAAAGGCAACAGTCGCAGGACTGCTGAGCTGCCGTTGGTATCAGACAAGGAGGCCGATGACGGCATGTTGGCATTCTGATCTTCCCGGGGGAGTGGTCGAGTCCTGACTTGGCTAACCCAAGCAAGCAACGAGACGTGATGAGTGCAGGCTCCGGGAGACGATGGGGAAGTTGAGGGGGTTGGGGTTGGGGTCCAGGGACGGGAAACAAGCGGCTTATTGTTTTGGATGGTGGCTGGGAAGGATGGGGGGTAAGTCAAGACCCTCCAAGAAGAGGGGAAGAGGTGAAGTTCAAATCATAGCACAGCAAAATCCCCTTCCAGACTGGCGGGGAAAGACCTGCTGTAAAAACCTCCATTCTCTGTCCTATAAGACCAGCGTTAACTGTGCCACTTAAACTACCCCCCTTCCCCCAGATGACTCTTAACCTCTGTCCCCGGGTTCGAATTCTCCCATGCCAGCTGTGCCCGTAACACCAGCCCCAGGAAGATATTGCCCTTTTGGGCCATGGTGAGTCATGTATTAAACTATATGGCCTTAATTTGATCTAATAGCGCCTGGTTTTAATTAATTTTCCCTCGAAACCATGGTGCACGGCTACCAGGCTCATAAAATGCAATAAATGGGAAACGGTTGCCAAAAAAGTGTATTTCCTTTTGTCAGTGACAGCGACTTTCAAATCAGGCAATTATGACTACATGTCCGGCATTTTTGTTAGGCAATAAAGGGAATATTTACTTCATTTTTAGCACCAATGTGTATTAAACGTATGCTGTCACAGGCTCAGGAAAACACGTGTATGAATCACCGGGTCTGTTTTCATTTCCCCCCGAGAGGTTACTGGTTATGTGCCTCGTTTTGCTGTAATTACAGGACATTGGGTCTTTCAGGAGCTCCCTCGAGCCACCCACAGTCCCCCCCCCACACACACACGCTCACAAAACCACGACTTTAAATGCTCGTCAGAAGATTAATTCCATAGAAGCGGTACTCCTGGCCATTCATAATGCGCACGGGGCGGCGGGGAGGAAGTAGTGGAGATATACGTGATGAGTGTGGTACTGAGGCACACTTTGGGTCCTGGGGGAGGAGCTAAGTGGTTATATGTGGCATTTACGTCCACACCCCACCTGTTAGAAGACACCATGGTGTAAATCAGCCTATGAGAGAACATCGTCCCATGTGACCACGGCTCTGTTCTGCTCATGGGCCGACGTGCTGTTCCTCTTCAAAGGAGGTCAGGTCGATGTTCTTGTGAGCTCGAAACATCTCCTCGCGGTGGATCCTGCCCTGCTGAATATTTCACCCACCTGCTAACACTCTGCTCAGTGGAGATTTTATCGAGCTTAAAACCACGACAGTCCTTCAGATAACTGCTCTGAAAGGACCATTACTCTCGCATTTCGGTTAACATCCATCTCGGAGTTTATCATCTGCTTTGTCTCTAGAAGTGAAGGGGTCACAGGCAATTAGTTTTCTCAGCGACACGTTAATTTATGTACGCCATAAATGTACAAAACGTGACAGCTTTACTTAACGAGGCCAGTCTGCTGTGAAGGAAATGTATTCCGGATACAATTAACAATTATGAGGGAATTTCACCAGCTTGGGGAGAAAAAAAGACAAACATTTATACTACTGCTCAGCAGCCTTGATAGCTGACATATGGGAAACGTTCGTGGAAAATTGGATTTTTTTTTGGGCGGGGGGTCGCAACCTTAAAACGGTTGCATCAATGCTCGTCCAAGGTGAATTCTGCCAAAAAGTCATATTTTACGTGCCCACTAATAACCCGGCGTTTGCTTTGCCTGCTGCTCCCATTATTAAAAATAGCAGATTGTTTCAATATTTTTCAATGTTTCAATATTCAGGAGCAATAAAACAAATTTATTGATGCCACAACCTGGCTTTTTGCTGTTTCCATGGAGATGGATCATTGTGTAGAAATTTGTTGGAGATTCTGTTCTTGGGACATGAATGAACTATAATGATGAGATTTTATTTTGAAGGTCTGTGTTGTCAAAGTGGAGCTGCATTTGTCAGGCAGTGAAACTTTCACAGTATAATTTAGAAATGGTGTAAAAATTGGTAAGACTTTGCTTGACGGGGCACAAATACTTAATAATAAAACAGTTACTGATAAAGTACAAATTATGAACAAATCATGAACAAAAATAGTTGCTACTTGAAAGATGCATTACAACTCATTAATGATGAAGAAACATGGTCAGTATTTCACTTGTGTTATTCATTACTTGTTCAGTCAGCAGTTCCTTCAGTAGTTTACAAAGGTTTACAGAATTAGACATAGTTACAAATATAGTAACTGCTTGAGATAAGACATAAATAACAAATCATTAATGATGAACTAACATGAGATCAGTATGTAACTAACACTTAGTTTTTGGTTAATTAATACGTAAGTAATAGTATAATGCTATATAATTTATGCCCCATCAAGTAAAGTGTTACCAAAATATTTAAGTAATCACCTGCACAGGTGCTGTAGAACATAAAGATTTGTGTCGTGAACTCAGTAATCTGAGGAAGGAATGAATGTGAATTTTTCAAATTGGTTTCTGCTCATTTATGTACTTTAACTGTGACATAATCACATCATAAAACAGGCAAACTGTGAGGAAGGGGGGGGTGTGGGGGGGTGCTGCCAGAGCAGTGATATTGTCCATTTTAATGGCACTGGTGGTGCAGTTTTTTTTTTCCTTAACAGTTTTTATTAGTGCAAATTGCACAGATGTGTCTTAACCTCCCATGCACCAGCTAGCTGCTTGTGACGCCTTGCATAAGTGCACCTGGGAACGAATGCAGAAAATGCGTGGCTGCCGTGATGCGTACGCATTGTGAGCGTCTTACAGGGCTGACCTGAGTACCCACTAACATCCCTGATGAAGCACTGAGGTGGAGCCGCACTGTGTTCTGTCCTGCAGAATTACTTACATGCGTGTTCCATAGTCTTTCTAGGTGCCACCACAGTGAGGTTGTGGTTAGGGGGCCACGATATGCCTGTACCTGCCACGGAACTCCCGTCATATAGACATCGAAATGACGCAGGGAAATAAACAGCACTCTAAAACTGGACTTAAACCAGGACACACAATAACGCTGACCCTGTAAATCCTGCATCTTAAATTTCCCCGAGGAAAGACTCCAAAGATGTGCGGTACGGACTAATGGCACACGCGTCATGCGTCGGTCGGCCTGCTCGCTACTGTACATCGGTAATCTCCCTGGCAGTGCGGCACTCACGTCTCCTACAGGCGATGGACACGTTGCATGCATCTGATGTAAATTGGCCGTAACCCTCGCTGACTTCGCCAGCCCGGAGGAACTGGCATTTTAAATGGTGAAAACGAATGCAGCCCGTCACTGCTGCGTTTCCCATAAAAGACCTTAATTAAGCGGTGAGTCGGTGCACCGCATGAGGGCTTGCCCCCGCCCCGCCGCCCCCGCCCCGCTGATGGAAAATGGAGCGGAGCCGCTGGTCCAGGGGATGACATCCAAATGGAACAATGTGCAGCATTTGCCGACAGTTAAGTGCGTAAAGATGGGTTAGTTAAGCTCCGGGTCCGGGGTGGTTCAGGATGGTTTTACGGAAATGACCGTCTGCTTTACTCATGTTGGGAAACATGGAGGGATTCCTCAGATTGACAGGGAGACTCGATCCAGAAGGGGAGTTAAAGTCCTACATAGTATATGGCACATACACACACACACACACTGTCGTCCAGTCTTCCTGTAGACCTGCATCATATTTCATATAGTTTATATTATAGTTCTGGAAAAAAAATAAGACCACTCTGTATTATTATTTTTTTTTTTAAATATATTTTCTTAAATCCTGGTTTAATCCAGGTTCTGCTGGCAGGAGGCTACACTGGACAGCAGGCTGCTTCCAGGCTCAAAGCTTCTAAGACAGCAGTGCACAAGAACAAGGTGAAGCAGGAGACACTGGGAACGGCCAGAATGCAGCCAGGCAGAGGGCAGGAGCGGCGTTCTAACGCCAGAGAAGACCGTGAACATATCCTGCAGTGTCTCATTTGTAGGATTGTAGGATGACATTAAGTGACCTTCAAAAGGAATGGGAGACATTATCAAGCTCCAAGACGCTCAAGGTCCCATTTTCATTAATGAGAAGCAGGGAAGAGCCAAGCTGCAGTGTAGAAAATGTCCGTAAAGTGAGAAATGAGTGAGAGAAACAATGTTGCTGTGGCCTCTTCGTTTTTGCTGTGTTTGATATCATTCTTAGTTTATATGTAAGTGTCGTGGTCTAATGCATTAGATTTCAACCGCTTGCAGCAGTAAAGTTGCTGTGATAATGAGTGTTGTGTTCAGGTTTTTACTGTGTGTCATACAGCATCATATCAGTTTGTTTTTATGAAGTGCTAAACGTTTACAGGGGCGTTGGCTGCCTTGCGAAAGTAGCGTCTTGTAGTGCCGCTCAATGTTTTTTCTTTTATTATTACAAAATTTAAATTTTAAAATGTAGAATTTGAGAATTCTAGGCATGTAAATCAGTTTTGAGTGGTTCACCAGCCCTTGGTTTGAGTGATCTTTGCTCACCTGTCTCATCTGCTGAACGTAACATGAAGATTTTATTATGCTGTTATTTTGGTGTCAAACTTTTTTTATTTTTAATTTTTAACAGGCCACACGTGAAGACAGAGGCCTGTTATTATTACTGCACACAGCTTTCAAGGTCATCTAATGCCTCACGGCTGTGACCAGTCGAGCTACTGGGAGTGACAGGGAAACTGGGCATAGCTGATCTGAAGTAGCTGCATGAGGGTCCCGTTTTGTCTGAGCCCAGAATTTCGATTGCCATATAAGCATTGCCTTGTAATATGACCTGTTTTTGTAGGATTTCATAGGCTGAATGTTTTAAACACAAACACTGGGCAGCCGGTGTTACATACAGAAATGTCAAGCTACACTGGAATCGCATGAAATGTATTTTAATAAAGCACAAACTACAAATACTGAGTCTGGCGACTAACAAGAAATAATGTTTTCTTCTCTTATCATGAATAATAATTTTAAAGTAAGTAAAAATACATTTTTTTCCCGAAACATTTAAATTAGTGAATGAAGTAAATGGAGTACATTTTATGATATATTAGACACAAACAATTTGAAATTTTTAAGATATTTGTATTGTTATAAGGATTCATGAATATTTCAGCACAGAAGTGAGACGTATGATCAACACAAAAGTACAAAATTAAAAATCAATAAATAAATCAAATATATCATATAAATGTAATAGCTATGTGGCTATGTGTTTTTTTCTTTTTCTTTTTTTTTTTTAGTCTGTAGATGAGCATCACCACTGTTTCTCCTAACGGCAACACATTTTGAACCATGAAGAATTCAATACTGAAAAAACAGTAATAAGCTGAAGTATTACGGAATCCGGCACATTTAACATACAGGTGAGTTCGCCATGCTAGTTCAACAACTAAATTCCTTTACTCACAATATACAGTTAGAGCATAAAGCATTTTGGACGTAAACATTTTGTGCTGAGAATAAAATACTTCGCAACTAAGCATGGTCTGTATACAATACTTTCAAAATGTACAACGAAGGCCAATCACAAAACGGTCCATCTCCTTCAAAAAGACTGTTTTCTCTTTCATCATAAATTAGGACAGTCCGTCTTTTATTTTGACATAATTTACATCCTTTGGCCTTATCGTTCCTGCGAATTTTATGCTCCTCCTCCTCTCCATTGTTTCCAATTCAGTTCAGATCTCTCTCCCCATTCATCTTCCTCAGGCCTGGGTCCTTCTTCCGCTCTTTCCTTCCTTTAATTCCTGGATGTGATGAGATTATGAGAAAAAGAAAAGGACCAAGCATCGTTCAGCTGTGGTTTCCTGGGGGAAACTTGCCACCGGTGCGCAGGAAGCAGCGGGGCTGGGGAGAGGTGTTGGTGGTGGGGGGGCAGGGCGTGTATGAAGTAGCGGTTAGCAGCTTTTGTGCACTTTTCTCTGGGAGGTGTCAGTCCTCACTGGCCCGACCGGACGGTAGCCAGGTGGTCGCTGTGCTGGTTCTGCGCTCGAACCCGGAGCCTCTGCTTCTCTGACTTTTTCTTTGGTTCTCTGGACCGCTGTTTTCCCGACCCTAAAGCACAGGAGGAGACAAATGGTAAGGAACTGAACATCAAGTTTAGCTATAAAGTTTTTGCCATCGGCTGAAGTGTTTCTGCCACATTCTACCCAGATGCTTCCCGCTACTGCCCCAGGCCGTTCGATCCATGCCAGCTCCCTCAGTTCCAATAGTGACCATAGGCTCCTCCGGTACCCAGGAGATGACTAAACCCGACCCGGCCTCTCAGGAGCATGAGCGTGCTGGACTTCAAGCAAGAGCAACACTCCGGCCCCAACTCAAACAAACACGTTTTCCTCCACCTCCAATTTCACAGCTCACAGCTACTCAGGGAACGTGGTTTGAGGAAACACGGGAAATTGAACAGCTCTTTCCAAATCTCCCTCCAGCGCCGGGTTAATGCCGCCTCCGTGCCACAAACCCAACAGCGGCGCGGGCCGTAAGCTTTTCCATTTCAAGTCTGGGATGGACAAGGACGTGGGACATGTTGGAATTGAGGTTCTGTTTCCTGACGTCGGGCGAAGAAGGGTGGGAGCGAGCGCGGGGGAGACGTTTCACAGCCCATTAGCTTAGGCGCTTTGAGAAAGACAAGAATCTATGTGGGGG
>JAABNX020000151.1:6852385-6863488 GCA_015163995.2 Mormyrus lacerda
GGCGTCCCGAGTGGTGTCTCCTGACAGGGGGGTTACTGGGGGGAGCAGCAGGGGTGAGCAGAAAGCAATCTACTAGGTGAAAGTCCCTCGGGTACGCGATTTATTTCCCAGTATCGATGCTGGACCCAGATTCCTGCAGGAACAATTAGAGTGTACTGTTTCGCTCTGCCATTTTTATAGGGCCAAATAAAAACTTGGGTCGGCTAACGGGACAGGCGCAAAGTGGGCCCCTGCAGCCCTACAGCCCTGCAGCCCTGCAGCCTCGCTAACACCGGTACCGTCTCGTTTCCGCACTTCTCACAAGCGCCTGTCAATCAGGGAAAGGACACTCGGCCCATTGGTTAGTGAGAAAGGCGAGCCCTCGCGCCTGAACGTCTGCGTCTGAGGTGTCTGAGGTCGGCTCCCGTGCATCGCCTGGGTCTGAGGAAGCACAAAGAGCAGTGAGGGTCAGGTCGCCGGAGCAGAACTGCATTTATCAATGTCCCGTTCCACGGGTTAATCTAATCCCATAAGCGCACACGCTGTTGGACCTGTGAGTGAGGCATACGTGACAAAGTTTCAGAAGCAGAGCCCATAGAGACATAGAACCCTGCACTGTGTGTCGTGAACGAGGGGAACGCCATCCACGAACACGCAGCACAAGTGTGTGAATGGGTACGTGTCACAAGTGTGTGAATGGGTACGTGTCACAAGTGTGTGAATGGGTACGTGTTGGAGGAAGCACACGGCATTCTGCTTGCTTGATCTAGATGTTTCTTTTGTGTGTTTGACAATGTGTATTTATCCGTGTGCTTGTATATATGTGTCTATTCATGCATTTTTTATATGTACAGTCATCCATCGACTTAACGTCCTATCGAGTTGCGTCCGCTCGTACGTATGCCCTGGGTCCCATAATAGCATTAGTAGAATGTATCGAGAGACATCTGAAGCAGACGTAGTGGACATCAGCGGAGCACGTGTGCAGCCTGCAGCGAGAACCAAAACAAACCAGTTCCACTGCCAACCATGAAATGGTGCATTACCGCACATACATAACTTATAATACCACACATACATGTCGCTGACAGATACGTATTCTTTATTGTTATTGTATTGATGTGTGTTCTTTATATGTACTATAACTAACAAAAAAGTACATACTATAAATCATGTTATAATGTGTGCGATGTATCATTTGTTATACAGTATATTTGAACTCTCCCCCATAATGATCGAGAGATGTCCAGTTGGACTCCTCACTTCTGAGACGAAACCTGGACGTAAATCTTGGGATACCTATAGTTCTCTGAGAGTTAGTTCCACACCGTTAGCTAGATCAGTAATGTAAACAAAGATGGCCGCTGATTTCTGTAGTGGCAGGGCTAGGTGCGATGCTGCACACGTGAGCATTTCTCCAGGGGGGCAGTCATTGCAGCCTTGGCATGACAGACAAGGAGTTCTACAAATATGGTAAGGATTGGCTTGTTTGTTTTGTTTTTGTTTGTTTTGTTTGGTTTTGTTTTCCCTCTTTCCTGTGATTACTGCGCAATTTCAGTGATTTGGGGGTGTCACCTAGTAATAATCTGCTTCAGAGAGCTCGGCTTGAGATGCAGCATGTGGGAGGAGCAATTTACCGCGAGAGAGGCCGAGCCGTCGCACCCGACGGCACCACAACGACGTCACTCTGGCAGGGAAGGGGAACAGCGCCCCCCACTGATGGGAAATGGAAACGAACCGAAGAGGACTCGCCGCAATCGCAGTGCATCCCGCTGTCCATCAGGCTCTGACTGCAGGCTGTGACACCCCTCTGAAGACACCCGTCAGGGCGTCTGGGCCCCCCTGCAACTGCACAGCAGATGTTTCCCCTCGGCCTTCGGAAAACCGCGACATTTGGGGAAGGGGTGGGGTGGGGGGGGGTTAGGCTCACTCATATCCCACCCCCAACCCCCATGAAAGGAAAACGCTATAAGATGAATCCAGCTCTGTCCCACAAGTAGTATATGGCTCTGTGGTGGGAAGTCCACAGAAGGTCAGGCTGATGTCAGGCAGCTGATGTGTCTGACAAACCTCCACATCGGCTTCTTCTATACAGCTACATACATATATATATACATATATATCAATATCTATATATCCGTAACTATATCCACATCCATACACATCTATGGATATCCATTAAACATGGAAAGGGAACATCCCAAATGGTATTCCCTTGCTTGACAAGCTCTCCACGTGAATTCTTCCTCTCTCTGTGGTGTGATAATGGTTCCTGAGGGGGGGGAGGGGGGAATTGGGTGTTGGCAATATTTCATACGGATTTCTGAGGGTAGTTAACCATCATCCCCCACTAGAATGTGACCTGCACAAGACTTATAAACTGGCAGAAATGGCTTTCTGACTAAAAGACTTCTTTGTGAGACAAGTGTAATCAAGCTGAACTAATCGTATTAATGAATGCAAGTTTGAAGTGATTAAAATCTATATTGCCAGCTAAAGTGATGTCCCTGCTAACATCCCCAAGCAGCAGATTAGACCCTCCAAACGACTGTCATGTCAGCTGGAAAGATATCCCTCCATTAATGCCCATAGTTTAATGCCTAGGGACTCGCCGTAAATGATGGTTTTGACATTTGAGGACGGCTTTCCCATAGACAGACTGAGTATTTTAAGTAAAAGAAAAATACAGCAAATGCAGAGTTAGTGGAGAGTCAAGTTAGCGCAGTGACTGTTTTTTTTTTTTTACTGTTTGTCGTCTATGAATCACTGGAGTGCAGCATTTAAGCAAATTGAATTTTTTATTTACCATGCCCAACACATGCATTAAGAAAACATCAGTCTACCATATTAATCCCTCTAAAAAGAAGTCGAAAACATAAACAGTAAATCTAGCCGACAGTTGTTATGATGCAGAGAGAGCGTTGGGTTCTTTCAGGGCGTTTGGACGCTTTGCCAGGCAGCCCAAGGCGGCCTTCACTCCTAGTCTGGTTCTGGGCTGCCATACCCAACCACTGCCCGCTTCCAGAAACTGGAGGCCAGCTTGGGCAAAGTGGATCCTAGCTGCTGTGGATAAATTGCCCAACTGACATTCCCCAACTTAGGCTCGTGTTTCTGTCGGACATTAGGGATTCTCAGACTTTTGGATCTTGGCCTCGAGCTGAACTGCCATGGAAGTAGAAGTAGACCCAAAGCGGAAAAAGCCAATGTGAGAGTTTCAGAATATTTCACGCACGTAAATTTGTCGATTTCAGTTTCCAAGGACTGATTCAAGAGTTGGCGAAGAATGGAGACGGACATGAATTCCGTGGTCTCGCAGGTAAAAGCCCTGGCTGTGTATTACCAAATCGTGCCTTAAACCCGGAAGGCCGACTAATTACATGGAGATTAAGCTGCCGGTGAAGCCATCACGACCGCCAGAACACGGGTTATGGATAATCTCTCCAACGCTTCATCGGGCAATTAGTGAGCTCAGGCCACCCTGGGAAATGAGCAGAACACGCCTCACTAGACCTCGACTGGACCTTCAGAGAAAGAGTTAGCCGTGCAAACGCTTTGAAGCTGACTCGAAAAAATGACCGTCTGAGAATGCCTTCCTAGAAAGCCAGCTCTGTTTATATGCAGGAGGCGTTTCTGTTCCTTTTGGATGGGATTCCCTGCCTCCCACTGCTGAGCAGGGCACTCCTCACAAGAAGTAAAGGTCTCTTTCTGCCACAGGAGCCCCATCTGTGTTTTTGCTGCCGCTCCGTCTACGGAACGCTTGACGCTCAGGAACGGACTCGGACGTTGGTCGTCCAAATCAAACAGCGGGCAAAGTCAAACACAATCAGGCTGAAAGCGTTGCCAAAATGTGCAGGAGACAAAGGAGCCGACCAGGCCATGGAACGCCCCGCTATCTAGGTGTAAACAAGCAAGTCCCTGTGCAACAAAGTACACAAACTGGGAGAGAGACGCCGATTCCCAGCCAGTGAGTCAGGAGCACGTGGAGAATGGAGAATGAGCACCGCTCCACATTTCCACTACCTCAGGGCACATCTGAAGCTACTGTTTCAGAACCAGGACATGCCCCTGAGGGGCTCCAGACCTTAGGCTTGGCATACTTGCGCTGAGCTGGGAGTTGGGCCGGGTCAGATGACTCCTGCCTCTTGCTGCGGGTTTCACGTCCTACCTCAGCCTGGGCCATGGATGGAAGACTATCTACCAAGCCATCCTGACACTGGAGGGCAGTGACGACCATGCAGTGCTCCACCAGGGACACAGAGAGGGTCATACCACCGGGTTCAAATGAACCTAGTTTTCAGGCTCTACTACAGTCTCCTGAGGGCGGCTTGCCCAGCTCACTGCCATTAGTGTCCGTCAGCCTCGATCCCTAAGAGAAAAAAGCGGGGAAGACAAGAGACGGCGCAGCAGAAAATGCTAATCCCTCCTGTGGGTGTGGATCAGCAGAAATGGTTCAGAGAGCCAACTTGGGTCTGGCTGGGGTTCATTGGGCTAGAGCTGACAGAATCAAGCCATCGCAGTCATGTCCACACCGGAGAAGGAGCCTGATCCAGGTGTCCCACCAGCTGACAGAGTTGCATCCCTGTCTACCTCAGTTCTACAGTGACACTGGCATATTCATCTCAAGAAATGCTTAACCCTTTCAACCCTGTCCATTTCTGAGCATTTTCTATCCCTTTGATTTTAGGCTTATTACATGGTATGTACATGAGGTAGTCACATGTCCTCTATGTTTTTGTTTTCAGCACATTCTGGGCTAGTCAGATATGTCATAAACTATTTACGCCTATTGAAATTTCTCAATTTTGAGCCTCATCTAAGGGTGGCGCAGTGGCACAGTGGTTAGTGTTGCTGCCGTACAGCAAGAAGATCTGGGGTTTGGTCCCAGGTCCTTTCGGTGTGGAGTTGATATGCTCTCCCTTGTGTTCGTGTTGGTTTCTGCCAGGGGCTCCAGTTTCCTCCCACTGTTCAAAAGCGTGCAGGGGTGAGTTTAAATTGTGTTGGTGCCTGCCCAGGGTTGGGATAGTCTCTGTGACCTCAGTTGGGGTCAAGATGTTACAGTGATGGATTGATAGTCTCATCTAATATTAAAAAGTTGCAAGCACTACAATTATAATCTTACAAACGTTGAGATTAGAGTCTCTGTCATGAGGGAATGCAGTGGTTTCACTGGGGATATTTGTATGGCTTAGAACTGTGAAGAAATACATGGTTAGTGTCAGGCGGAAATGAGTATCTTTGATTTAGCATCCATTTGGTAACTTTTGCTAATCCATTTGATAATCTGATAGACAGCAATGCATGGTTTTATGGAAAGATATGTGATTCACGTCTTTGCACTAAACCTATCCAAGGTTACGAGCCTGAAATTAACGGGCGGGAAAATCAGCAAGATTCGCAGTTGCCGGGTTCTAAAAGCTACTTTAAAGTCAGGGGCTTTGCTGTCCAAGCTGGCGTTTAGGCCGGAAGGCCCCTAGAGGCGACATGAGATCAAAGAGGAGTCCTGCAGTCACCCTTCAACATTATGATGCACTTTAACTGAGCTGGGAGAGCCTGCAAAATATCTTTATTATGGGGAGGCTGCAAAAGCACCGGAGATGAGGGCGTGTGAGGAGTCAATGTGGGGGGATACTGCTTCTCATATGTCCCACATGTGACACAGCGATGACATGGAGAGAAGAGGAGGCCCCCTAGTGGACACTAACAGCATCGCTAGTCGCTCCAGCTGATTTCAAGCTCCTGACACTGATATCAGTTTGGTTACTTTGCAGCTTCTTCAGCATTAGATCTTTTGTGGTGCTTCTTTACCCAGCTAGCTGCTCCGGACAGGTTGTTGTGCTCTGGTCTGAAGCTCATCTATGGAACTATGTGTCTTAACAGCTGATATTATGCCACCTCTCTACTCATCTGTATTCTGTTCCAGCACACACCCCTCAGCGCACCCCTCAGTGCACCCCTCAGCACACCCCTCAGCGCACCCCTCAGCGCACCCCTCAGCACACCCCTCAGCACACCCCTCAGACTCATCTGCCAGCTCCGCACAATCGAAAATGACTCACATAACGGTATCAGTATACTTACGAAAAAATACATTGTTGTGTTATGTTTACAGTCGAAGTCACGTTATTTTCTTAAGGAATAATCCATACACCCTTTGATTAGCCCATCCATCCATCTCCCATAGTATTCATACAGTGTAGGTCACAGTAAGCCTGGAGCCTAAGGAATAATTCTATTTATTTTAATAATATCCGTTTCTTGTATTAAAAAACTGGCATACGAATTTGCATGTTCGTCTTTGCAAAGTACCTGATATCTGAGTAATATTAATGGCTGGCGGAGTCTGAGGCGTTCCGTCAGAAATCCAGCTGCCTCGGTGTCCAGAAGGGCCCTGATATCTGAGCTCTCTGTCTTACCTTAAATATTATTTACTTGGTTTTATATTTAGAAGGTTACCAGTCATTCAAACCACCCCTCACTGGCAGCCATCTGTGCGAATGAAGAGGATTCAAGGATCAAGGAATGAGGGAAAGTGTTATTATGGCGGAGGGCTAGATGGAGGCTGTGTTGTTCCTGTTAAAAAAGGTTTTAGCTAAATCCTACGGGTAAAGCTGTACACTGTGTACATCCAGCAGGATAATGACATGATCTAAACAAACTATAGAGTGCATTACAGGGATAAACCTCTTTTGGGAAGGACAAGTACACGTTCTGTCCATCAAACGGCAAATTGTGTTTACATCTCCATTGGAGGACAGGATGGACTATGGAAGCCTCTCTACAACAAGGCTTGCTGTTCAATGACCCAAGACCGGTTTTTACCGCACAAGAGCAGAAGGCAATGTCTAGGATTGTGGGACAAATGTGTAGTAGAGGGAGAAGCAGGGGTGGTCCACTCTGTTTTGGTAAGCGGCTGATATACGGGGGAGTTTTGAATAAAAAACATTTACTGGAATGAACACAAAGACTCACGACTAAGTAGCAAGTCCTGTCGACGCAGGAAACAATAGACAATGACTTACTTACAGAATACAGACCACAGAATAATTTGAGAAAGGTCTAGCAGGAATTAAGTACAGGAAGGAATTTATCCCCATCCAAAGCCGAGGTACAAAAGTCCATGAAACTCCGGGTCTGAAGTAACTCAATTTAAACATCAAGGAAAGATGTTGCGCTTCAGTTACCTTCTGTCCGTCTTCACGGCTGCGGAAAACCGGCCTGAATTTTATTACCGAATCTGTGGTCGAGGAACGAGATGATAACACCGATTGCCATTTTAAACTTCAATGTCTCTATGAATTTATGTTGTTCCTTGTTGCTCTTACACAGAGTGATGAGTCATAAAAAAGAGGAATCCCTCACAGGGCACATTTCACCTCTGCAGCTGACAGCAGCCACCCTCTCACCTGTCTGTGGCTCCACTTCAAACGCTGAACCAATTAGTAAAAAATGCAAGGCACTCTGGGAGGGCGGGATCACACGCCTAGGTGGACTGCTCATCCCGGCCGGCTGCTCCACAAGCCGCCGTTTACTGTCAATTTGTTCGCTGTGGTTGAAAAGTGACTGTGAGAAGCGCTTTGATTTTGGAGATCAAAGCCCAACACTGGAGCACGTAACTTCAAACACGTTTAAATATGTGAACTCATATTCGGATTCATGCTCCTCATTTAAATATCCATGAGTTCATATTCACCTCGTAATTTTTCTGGCCTGTCTTCTCACTACAGTGATATGATCCGTCTTTTTTTTTTTTTGCCTACAGATACAATGCTGTGCAAAAGTCAAAAAAATATTTAAGGCTATTCATCTGGACAGTCCAACTATTTAACATTAGAACATATGCAGATGAAGTAACGAAATGTAAAACAAACAGGTATTTCTTCTTCACAAAGTTCTTCACAAAGTTACTGCTGTCTTGTTAGATGACTAGATCAACATCACTTCAGATCCCAATCCTCCCCCTCAGGGACATCTCAGCCATTCAAAGTACTGGTTAAATTTCACCACCAGCTTAATTAATTAATTAATTAGTATTGGGGCAGATATTGCATTGACTTTAGGAGAGGTTTTGCAATGGCTATGCTGCCAGATTTTGCCAGACAAAATATCAGTCTTACATCAACATGAAGATCAATTAAAATCATTGTCTTTGGCTGCCTAAGACCCTGACACTGTACAGTATGTACCCACAAAGGAGACTTGCGTGTGGTGACACTGGCGGGGGCTCTGACCTCTGCAGTGCCTCATCACCAGCTTGCACCTCCGTGACTCGGCGATCGTTGGACATGGTATCGTGTCCTTGGGCGGCTTCTTCACGATGTGCCGCGTCCGAGTCTCCAGGCCCCATTTGAAGCCGCAAGTCTTGTTCCTGCGGGCGCACGTCCCCCATTCGCTCCACTGACCCACCTCACAGCCCTCTGGAAGGGGGGGAGGGGGGTATTTGTGTCAGTAGATTGCTGCTTGGGGGGGGGGGGGGCAACAAACCCGCCAACCCCATAGCAAACTGCAGAGCAGAGTTTCCTAATCTGGTCCTCTGGGACCCACAGACAGTCCCTGTTTTTGCTTGGGAGCTGTAAGAAAGCAAAAATGGTGACTGTCTGGCAGGGGGTTGGGAGGAAACGAAAACGTGGACCGGCCGTGGGTCCCTGAGGACCCGGATTGAGGAACACTGCTGCAGAGCAATTCTAACTCCATTCATTGTATGTTATTGCACATTTGTGTCGGAGTCCTTGACATAAAAGGCATTATGAGAAAACTTGGCTACTAAATCATGCAACTGTACCGGCTTCCGCAGGGAAACCTCTTCATCATCACCACTTCATCCCTCAAACATCATGACAGGAGAAAGCATACGGGACTCAGGATGGCCGCTCCGGGTCAAAATGGAAGAACCGCCTACCTCCACATTCCATTCTGTCCTCCAGGGGCGCGAAGCCTTCTGGGCAGCCCTCGAGACAGCGGCCCTTGTGCAAGTAAAATCCGGATTTGCACTTGGTGCAGAAGTCTTTGCTGAAGCAGGACTCACAGTTTTCGATCCTACATCCTGGCGAGAAGAGGAGGAAACACCCGTCAGGTCATACAGCCGTCGCATCTGGAGCTGATACAGAGCGGCCTTGAAAAGATTACCACCGAAACTAGATGCTGTCCGTAACGTTTCTCTCCAGGGCGATACAATATTTCACTACACTCTTTTTTTTCCTGCTCCCCTGACCGACATTTTGTCTTAACGTGAAGGGAATGCTTTAGGGAATGGGAAACGGCAGCGAATGACAGCAGTTTGATCCATAACGGATTACCTCATGCTGACCCCTTTCAGCACCACAAGGGAAGCCACTCAAAGGTTTCATCTGTCCAAACGATGGCAGCTGGGGACCAAAGCGGCACCCCTTTCATTTTGGGGCGAATGAAAAAAAAAAAAGTTTCCCAAATGTTTACAAACAAACCAAAGCAAGAGATTATCTCTACACTGATGCTTGTGGCACAGTATGTCTGGGCGCTGGGGGGGGCTCTTTCAGAATGTTCTGGTGCACTCGTATGTCTGGGCACCGGGGGGGGCTCTTTCAGAATGTTCTGGTGCACTCGTGTGTCTGGGCGCTGGGGGGGGGCTCTTTCAGGATGGTCTGGTGCACTCGAGTGGGGCCACATCGTAGCTACCATGAATGGCTCAGCCAAGGGCATCCAAGCGACCCACGGGGGGGACTGTTCTGCAAATAGCATGTGAGAACGGGGAAAATTACACACGCCCCAACACAGCAGGCCACTGGGTCATAATTAGAAAGCGGCTCCAGGAGAGGTCTAATTTATGACCCCCCCCCCACCCCACCCCCCTCCCAGAGGGTCCAAATCAGCAGGCTGTTTGGCTTCAGCATTACGACCGACTATGGTACTGGCTACCGCCAGGTTGTCGCTAGCTCCTGGGGTCAATCCCACAGAAGAGCACCCAGGTATGATACAACTCTCAGGAGGGGTGCACTGTCATCCGGCGTGTTTGTGTGTGCGTGGGGGGAGGGGGGGGGTGTTGCTTTCAGGCCCCGAGACGGTTCCCGTCGTCACGCCTCTTAATTACAGCATCCCCAGTGAACTGGCCATCCCCCGCATTCCTCAGCCCCCCCCCCCGTGAAGAGCCCGTCCACAGCTACTGCTCTCCCTGCCAGTCTAAACAAACCCACAACCCGGTCGCATTATCATCCGATTCAAACAGCCCTGCCTAGGCCACATCAAACGTGTCTCCTGATGCCTGTTGTTGACTTCTCCCGCTGCTCCCGGCGACGTGGTCCAGACCTGTAATGACGAGGACGGCTTGTTGCCACACCGATGGCTTTCAGCTGGGTCACACGCCAACTCACAGAACACAGTTAATTCCCACTGCTTTCCAACGGCTAGACCCTCTTTCTCCCTGGATTTTGGCCCACGATGCTGATTACCCATCCAGCAGGTTTTAACACCCTACCGCCCTTGGCCAACGGGGGTTTGAGGTGCCACATGGCACCTAATCACACCCGACCCAGGTCTGGGAGAGGTCGCCCCAGGTTGCCGGCTGTAGGTGGGTTCAGCCGTGCCGCGGGACACGGAGATGAGTCGCGGCAGTGAGCATGCATAAGGGCTTGCCAGCTTCGGCACGTATAGGTAATCTTATACTGATGGGTTTTGGTTCAGTGATCAGCACTGGTCCACTGTGGAGTGGAGGAGATATACAGGCTTACAGGCTCGCAGCACCTTAACAAAGCAGACATGTACTGAACACACAGTAAGATGACAGCATTGCACAGCAGAGCGAGCGGAAGGCCGGAAAACATGACAAACGCACGCGCACATGTGCAAGCTGTACCTTACGAGCGTCTCTCCACATCCTGAATGACGGGTGGAGGTGCACGGCGTATGGTCACTCTCTGCCTTTGGGATCCAAATAGCCAAGCAGTTTAACATATTCATCTAAATTCCAGGGCTTTCACTGAAACTTGTGCGAAAAAGGCAGACAGGCACAATTTCAGGTGCGATGGAGACACTCGCGGTTTACGTCTGACTCACCAAATAGGACGCCCCGCCCCCCCCGCCCCCCCCCATATGGAAAAGCAGGGAAGTGAAATGGTGGCCAGCAGGCAAGGAAACTGGGCAGGTGACCAGAAG
>JAABNX020000151.1:6883743-6900792 GCA_015163995.2 Mormyrus lacerda
GGGGGGGGGGGGGGGGGGTCGTTTTTTTGTGCTGAGAGCCAGAGAAGGTCAGGACCTTGGGGGTTTAATACTCCTCAGGTGACGTTGCTCCCTCTCAGCTCCCCCTGCCACCCCGCGCTATGGCTGATCTAGCCAAGCATGGCTTCCTCCACCTCACACTCCACATCCCCCTGACATGGAGATGGGGGGGGGGGTTGCTCTTTGAGGTAGTTGAGCTCCCACATTGGCTGAGGGGCTTAGCAAATTGGGGAGGAAGCCGGCAGACCGAAATTCACAGGTCTTTTTTTTTAGGCAATAAGCACACTCCCCTTCTGGCAGCGACTGGGCACATCTGGCCGAAGCCAGCAGTCAGTCTCACACGCATGCACCAAAAACAGCTGGAACCGCGCAGGGTGCTAGAGACTCAGGACCTAGAGGTCACGCCCCCCTCAGGCTCCTCTCATGTCTTCCGAACCTGCGACTCAAACCTCTGCTCTGCCAGAGCGTCACATTCCAACACTGACACTCACAGCCTATAACCCTGCAGCTCCGCAGGGGGACCAGCTCAAAGGAAGGACACCAAACTACAACTATGTGCTACAGGAGTTGCAAGAGCAGGTTTATTTTATAGCCAGTGGGCGGGTCTAGGGGTGGGATTTGCCCATATGCGCCAACAGTATTCTGCCATATAAATCTAGCTTCGCTGAAAGCCAGCCAGTGGGCGTGTCTGACAAAAGCACTTAGTCAGAAGGCTTTCCCGATTTATTTTACCTAATAAACATTAACAGCTTTGCTTACAGCTCAAAAACTAGAATTAAATCTATTAAAAAAATAGAAATTATTCCAGCTATACTCTTCTCGTTGACGGCAGTCACCAATACGACATTTTAAATCAGGCATACAGTTCCTTAGCCAGTAGATTACCTGCCGCCCCAGCGTGTCACGGCAATGACACTCAGGACTGCGGTGACTGTCGTTTTAACATCGTCAGAGGAGGGGCTACAGAAGCACGGGACTACAGCCAGCTTACCTCTATCCCACCACCCCGCGCTGGGTCTGGATCCAACATCAAGCAGATTCCTGCCTCTACTAGCTTACTGATGCCGAAGCACAGCACAGACATTAGGGAGCCCCCATCAAATTAGAAAAAAAAGTCCCAATATGAAGGAAAATCCCAGAGAAGTGGTTTTCCATACTGGCGAACGCATGGCACACATTACACAGTCTGACGGGCTCGAATAACCGGACCAGAGAATAACCACGCATTAAAAAAAAAAACGGCCGCACCGGCGTGTGTGAGCGTGGCAAGGAAACCAGGCTACCGATATAGCTGAATTTTTAAAGCGAACCATACGAATTTGACCCAGTCACGTACGTCAAATCATGAAAAAAACGGCACACACCAGCTTTAAGCATAAAAAAATGTTCTATACTTGGTTATTTGAACAGCATGAATTTGATTATATAGGGAAACATATTATATTCGCGAGTTTCCTGCCTGCCAGCCTTATCTATCAATCTCTGTGAAAATACAGAGGTTAAGTGAGAAAAAATATTTTTAAGCCTCTAGCTGTTTTCCTTGGTCCAGCGCTCATTCTATTTTAATGCTGTCAGCAGGTGGTATCATTATCCAAAGAGTAAAAAAATAAATGAAAGCTATACCTCAGGGCTCAGAAATGATATCACCGCTGGGTCCATCAGCTGAGACCGGTCAGGACGGGGATCTTGGTAAGGAGGTGTAAATTTAATATGTATTTTTAATATATATATTTTTCCTCTGTTTGTGTGACAGTGGTGCAGAGGTCTGGGCCAATCGGCAGGCACTGGCGGGAAGTGGCAGAACACGGTCGATCCTTCTCCGTAAAGACACCCGAGACGCCGGTCCCTCTGAAACAGCATCGATCTGTAAGGCCGAACGCAACCCTTGCTGCTCCGCTTAGGATGTTTGTTATAACCCAGCAATCTGACTCAAAGCCTTAAGCTATTTCACTGGTATTTATATATACAAACGTGACATACTCGTAGTAGCCTTATTCGATGACGTAGTTTTATGGCAAGCTCTCCAACTCTCTAATGCCACGCATATAGACGCCTGGTATTGCAAGTTAGTATTAAGATCTAACTTAAGGGCAAAAATGACACGATTTTATAGCCTCTGCATCGGTAACTTCATGCCGCAGGTATTTTTGCAAGGATAACGCAGAATTCCTACGAGCGCACTTTAAACTACCTGTCTTCAGGCGTAGACACTTCCCTCCAATGTAAGCATTCAATTACAAGCGTAAAAACACCTTAAAACATTGTGCGTAGATCGTAAACTATTTACCAGCTGAGCGTTCGGTTTGCCTTGATATAAATTACCCCGGACCCCCCTTAAAAAAACCCTCAAGCTAGGACTTTATAAAAATTACACAAACACTTCGGAAGCCGCTCCGCGTTTGGTCCCGTTAATAAAAAAACGTGGGGACAAACAGAGAGCGGCTGAGAAACACGCAGCTCCGCCAGCGTCCCGCTGAGACTGCCCGATGATTTGCAGATGGGCAATGGGAAACATGCCGCTGGATTCCCCGCTATGTTAAGCACACCATTAAATATTTGGACTGTGCTGAACTTTATAAGACATTGAACTTCTAAAGATTTCAGAACTACATCGTTTACCCAGTACCACAACGGCTGAGCTACCGTTTTTTATCTAAATGTTTGTTTTTATTTATGTGTTATTGTTTTTACCGTGATTAAGTCATAACACTCCAGTCTGAACGCAACCTAACACATCTTAGACTGAAGAGCTCATACGGCAGCGAAAACCAATTGCCTCTATCATTTTCCTCGTAAAGAAATGCAATAAATTTACATGCGACAAGGCTATGTGCCGGTTCCTTTCACTCAGACTTCTAGTATTTACCCATGAGCTAAATCCGCCTGATTCAAGAGGGGCGATTGTTATGCAAGCACCACGTATTCAAAGATCAATCAGTGGATATAAGATCAATTAAAACCAGCTTAGGCGCTAGTAGAAGGCCAATTCATATGACAGGGAGCTCAACGTCCATTCATTAAATCACTCCCACCGCTCTCTTCCTTAAGCCGTCCTCCAGGAGAGACGGAACAGCTCAGTTCGGGTCCGCCTGGCCGCTGTATTTTGCTCTGCCATATTTAATTAAAGACACAGCGCAACCTTTGTAGGCACAGATACCCCAGGCAGCCTCGTCCGTCAGGATTCCCATGCTTGGTAAACAGGGTACCGCCGCTGGGCCCAAAGCACTTGTGAAAATAAAAGCCAAAACAAGCACTTGTATTTGGAAAACTTTAGGATGTAATATAGTAAAAGTCAAACACCCTAGACGCTGGGAGGCTTATTTAAGTGGCATGCGGTTAAACTGGACGCTGTATTTGATGGTCAACTGGAAAGCGATTCTGGATGTCTGTAGTTACTACACAGTTAGACTGTGCAGGTCGTCGGATGGATTTTAGATGGATTTTAAAAATTTATACTTGAAAACGGTTCGTGCCTGGTTTGACCATTTGCGCAAAACCACTTTCTCCGACAAGTGACTGATTTTAAACCAGCAGTCGTGCGCTTTACGACATCCCCGTCTTTACGTAGCTTATATATATTGCATCCTCACTATACATTGTTAAAGAAATGCTCTGATGCATGAAAAAATCCGAATGCATTATTAGTTAAAATAACGCAGCCGCGGAAAGATGAGACGAGAAACCAGAGAATCGATTCCTTATACATCTGATCGATCGTCCCGGGTTTCTTCGCTTTCATTATACAGTCTTTGACGTATCTCTTACAGGAATGCCGTTACCAGAAATGCGCCTGCATATAGACTGGAAATACCAAGGGCTCATTACTCTGCTCTCCTGAAACAAAAGCAGCATATACACGGGTAATGCCACCAACAGTAGGAGAATAAAATTTTTGTCAATTAGTAGATGGTTACCAGACTCTGCTAAGCTTGGATGATAGGCTGGCAGAGCACATGGTTTCGTGTGCCACACTGTCTGACCGCGGGGTAGTGATGTCTACTTGGGGATGTGCTACACGTCTAAGCATCACAACTTTGCAAAAGCAGCCTCAATAGAGATCTGGGCTTGTTTGGCAGTGTCATCGATGACTTAGCCTTACCGGGGTAATGGCAGTAATCACACAATCCCAGTCTGTGAAACACAACGAAACATCACCGCGGTGACAGCTCGTCCCGCTCCGCGGAAACACTCAAAAGCCATCACTCGATTTATCTTGATACTGACCTCGCTTGTTTCGTTTCCAGCGGTGCGACTGACAGTGACTGTACTCCATACAGTTCAGGACGACAAGGGCAAAGGAGAACAGTCGGAACTGCATCTGGGCGGCCGTAAATCGCTTCTTCCGACTTGAATTAGAAGGACCGCTGCCTGGTAGCCGCTTTCCCAATAACAACGCCGCTACCTATTCCCTCAAACGTGTCTGCGGAGGACAGCTTGCTCCGAAAAACAATTTAAAAGTTTGGAGAGGAGTCTTGATCCCAGCGTTTCACACATTAGACGATCGGCGGCGGAGTCGGCTTCGCACGTCCGGACTGTCTCAGACCAAATTATCCGTTTTGGGAGCTGCAAGGAAAGACGGCGTGATAAAGGTATTGTGATAAGAGCGACATCGCACGCATGCACGGCTGCTTTCAAAGACCCCCAGAGGATCATTGTGTTAAAATCCGCTGCTACAATATGAAGAGGAAACTGTACTCCGTTACACAACAGGAGCACTAATTTACTTTGTTGTTCAATTAGCCTTGTTCCCCAGGGTTAGGCTGGGAACAAACTTGCCATGGCAATAATTGCAACGCACTTAAAGCGTTGAGACGTTTTGTTTCGCAAATAAGTCGGAGCCTCAGTACAGTGATGCCGACATTACAATTAAACAGTCTATAAAGCAGGATACATACCTGCATGAATGGTAGACATGTACACTTCAAAGAAGTTAAGTTCCTTCAGAAACCCACGGCGGGATCAGGATATTCAGCATCCCTCATGTAAAAGAAGTTATCTCACAGTCTTCGATGCTCTGTTCCGATAACCTTCAATTCTTCTTTAAAAACCTCTTTACTATGATTGCATCCTACCTGCTCTCCACTTGATTTTTTAAACAAATCTCGTCCAGTATTTAAGAGGTCTCAGTTCATGACAACCTATGCATAAGGCTGCCTTTATCTGATCTTCACTGTGGATGTAACATCAAGCAGTGCTGAATCGTCGGCATCTGCGACCCGTTAAGGTTAAGTACCGCTACTGGTCCCAATGCATTGAAGCTTTTTCTATATAGGCGCTCCTGTCACGTGGAGACTCCGCCATCCGTGGGACTCCTTTGCCGAGTTCGGAGCCCCTTGGCCAAAGTCAGCCCTTTTTTTTCTTGTTAAGATTTTGAGATGACACATGCCGTCTAGTTCGCTGCATCTGTAGTACACATGAAAAACGCCTTCTGCTGGGTCCTAGCGGCCGTTCTGATACAGCAAATGTATATAGTACGCATTCCCTGGACGGAGAAGTATTACAGTCTGTATGTAAAGAGATGAAACGACAACATTTTAACCAGAAAAACAACAATTCAGTTGAACCCCATACTCGGTAAACGCTTGTATATGGATAGGTATTATATCATAGTTTGCGATTTGTACATTTATAAACATATTTTCAAAAGATATCTGATCCCAGGAATCATTTACTCGGAATTTTCCTCATTATTTCTTATGGGAAATAAACTTTAAAGTACTTTAATATTGTTAATGTGAAAGTGTATACACACTTTCAAAAGGCACTTTAGCGTAGACATCGTCGAACCGAAGGGGGTGTGGTTGTTAATGTCAGAGGTGTTTATACAAAGGTTAACTAGCAGCACCTGAATAAAGGCTCCTGTTCTTTATGGAGTATCTGGCACTAGAGCTTAAACACCAAAGCCTTCTACTAAATGGATTACATCACAGTTTACCATAGGGAAAAAAGAGTAATTAAATCAATCCATGACAGACTAACACCAAGCCATTGCTGTTGTCATGATCAATGACCCGTTAATTTGAACGAACTTACAGTATTTGTAGATTTCTTTATTTCAAAATGATTTCGGTTCCGCAACGTAAAAGGAAAAAAAAACATTTAGAAGTTTAGGAGAATATACATGAGGTAGGGTTATTCAGGAGCACGTATCTTTTTGTGATTAAGAGACGGCTACCTGCCATTATGCTTCACAACAAAGTACAAACCTCGTCTCCAACACAATAATGCACAGGCTGCACGGTAGGGTTCATTATATTTCACTCTGAACTGTTATTGTGAAGCAAATGATGTTTGTTTGCCGGCTGTTTTATGATTTATACCTTCTATTTTGTATGTTGCGCTGTAACTGGAGCCGAGCGCAAGTTGTTCTCGCCGGGGCGTCTTCATCCGGCTAGGTCTCGCGCTAGAAAATGAGATGTTTGTCTTAATTGGACGCACTTCGTTACATAATCAAAGTATAAGTGTATAAATAGCCTAAATAAATTATTCTGAAACACGATTCGTGGAGTTTTATTTATTTGAAAGTAAAGGAAATTATTAAGTGCGGGAACGCCTCGGGTTCAGATCGGCCTACGACGGGGGATGTAACGCATTACCGTTTTTAGCCACTAGGTGTGGCACTTAATCTTTTAATTTCTTCTTTTTAATGCGCGTCAACCGAGACCGGAAAGTTAATTAAAAGGGCTGTCATAGGGATTTTCTGCGTTACTCTAAATAGCAGTAAACAAAGCGCACACAATTCAATGTCGCTTTTAATCAGCGGGGAACATTAAACGACCCGATGGAGCTATCAAAAAGAAGGGAAGGCGCTGCTCTCTACCACATTAACAAACCGTCACCTGTGACAGGTGCCATTCTTATAATCATTTTCAACTAGATAAACTCTTGTTATGTACGGCCTATTTAAGTTAAAAATATTTACACCATTTGATATTGTGAAGCATGATAGTAAATGTCTTTATTAAAAAGTAAGTACCATTAGTTGAAAAAACACCTTGCGTCTCTAATCAAATGACTAGTCAGTTTTAAGAGAAAATTATCTAAATGTGTGACAAATTAAGGCTTATAAAAACTATGACAAGCCGATTTGGAAACTTTAATTTGTCGAGGCAATTTATTTGGGTGAAAACAGTAGCCCAAAAGCAATTAAACCAAGGTAAAACCATTTTTTCCTTTAATTCCTCGGCTCAGTCTGCCAATGTCATCGTTACAGAGAATGGAAAACACCGTCTTCAAGGGCCAGTCCACACAGAAAAACCACCGCTTTATGTCATCTGGCTTGCAAACGCAAATTCTGCATGTAGATGTGTAATTACTTTAAAGCAGGGGACCATCATTCACCTACGGAGGTGGGGGCGGGGGTAGTTTTATTCACGGACACCTCCGCTGAAGGGGCTGCCAAAGCCGGGCTGCACCGGCCGCATTTCCCTTTACTGGCATGCGTGCAGGGCAGTTAAAGCCCACAACCTTAAAGGCGCTGAAAATATGGCAGGAAAAAGTGTGCCAAAACCAGCCCTGACCTTTTTCCCCCTAACTTGTTTATTTATTTATTTTTTATAGTTGTGACAGACTTCGCGGTTAAGGCCGCTGGCCACAAGTCTGGCATCGATCCGACAGTCTGAGTAAGGCGACGTCCGAAGGCGCTGCTGAGCGGATGCGACAATTAAGGCTCAGGGTTTTATTTTTGTAAAAGTGTCGCGGCCAAGGATCTCCTGACCACGCTGCAGCAACCTCCCCCAGGCCCTCCGGTACGGGGAGGGAGGTGACGTCAGCCTGCCGCGCGTCCGGCTTTTAAGGGTTTTAAGGCTGATGATGGCGCCCCCCCCGCCCGCAGTAAATGTGTCAGCCGACTCCGTGACGAGCAGAGCAGGGCAGGGCGACTTTCCAGAAAGAGCAGCGCTACCTCAGCGCCGTGTATCGGAAATTAAAATAAAAAAAAACACCGTGGAAAATGTAAGATTGCAACGCGGACGGACGCACCGGCATGGCGAAAAGCAGCAGACTAAACATTTATTCACCATTATGCGACACAAATTCGCCGCATCACAACAGCGGCGCGGCTCACCAAGCCGATGAGTCGGGGTTAGACATTAGAAGTTCAGATACGAGGAGGGAGACCACTGAAGTCCGGACCTACCAACGAGGCAACAGTAAAAAACTTCTGCAACGATTTATTAAACCACAAGGCTTTAATAATTTGCAAAATACATTTTTATTTGCAGTTCCAGCAGCTTGAGAGGAATTTAATCGGCGGTCCTTCTACATTGACTTAATAAAAACCAGAATCTTGGGTCGCCCAGTTCGGTGTCTGAAATAAAAAAAAAAAAGAAAGAAAAATATATAATTAAAACAATTGGGATCCTCCAACACGAGGATAACCCAGATGTCAGAAGCCAACCTTCCCCCCCTCCAAAAGGAAGATGCATACTTTTTGGGAGCTCAAACATCAATATAGTTGTGTAAATGTATTCATATACACACACATACGCTTACAGATGCCTAAATTAGGTCTCTTATTGTGCCACATTACAGATCTCTCCCCATACAACTTCAGAGAACTAAGGAGAAACTGAACACATGTAATGATATCCACCCAAAATTATACAGAGGAGACGTTTAATATTCAAAATTACCCCCCTCCACCCAAAGCATCTCTAGATGGGACCTGTAACCTAAGGGTGAATCTGTTGGGCCCCTGTGGTGCCAGATTCGAATGGGGGGGGGGGGGGGGGTGTGTCATATTGTGGCATGTCCACACCGGCCCTCAGCACATCAAGGACCACCTCTGACCACCCCCCCCCCCACTTTAAAAACTGCATGGCCACTTTCAACATGAAAGGGACCTGTGTGAAACATCTGCAGTGGACCTGCAGTTCTGAGCTGGGGCCGGCTCTGGTGCTGAGTCAGGTCCTAACCAGCCGGGCCGGACCCAGCGTAATTAATGCCGACTTGGAGCATTACGGACTTTTACAGCTCCACTGACAGACACCTTGTCATTAGTGCTTTGAAGACCAAACGGCATGGAATGATGAAAGCGCTTCAGTCCGTCATGCCGCCACACTGCCTGAGCCGGCAGGGGGCTATTACAACAGGGCGTACTTCAGCCATCCTCAGCACCGTCGGATGTCGGACCTCTAGACAGCGCTTCCTGGGGCTGCTCCAGTCCGCCCTTCCCTCCCCCGGGGGCTGTCCTCACCTCGTTTCTGTTACTGTGGCTCAGCTTCTTCTCGATGTTCACGGCCAGCATTTGGCTCCGGAAGGAGAGGCTCTTCGTCTTCTCGATGACCTGCTGGTACAGCGATACCGCGTTGTTTCCCATCACTACGTGTCCCTGAAACAAGTTGGGACAGGGGGGGCGAGACCCCAACTTCAGAAAGCCAGGCAAACACATACAACGGCCAGTATCACCCGAGTGTCACCCGCCTCTCCACGGCAGCTGATAACATTTTTGCTGTGACTGGGGAGAACTGGGTATTAAACCCTGAGGACTCTGCTGAAGGCTTCTGGTATGGTTTTTCAGGTATCAGAATACTGAACCGAATGCATTTAAGACCTTTTTATTGCCGCTTTTACGGTTTTTAATGTCACTCTTAGCATTAGTTAATAGAGGGTAGCCCTAATGTTTTGACACTTGGCATCTTATTCTTATCAAGACTCTTCTTGTTTACGCTTAGAATGTCTACAATCACACAATCATAAATATAATTGGGCACATGACAGATGACACAGCAGTACGGCTAACCAGCAATGCTCGCTCCAGCACACTTCCAGGATAGTAGGCAAGATTCATTTACTGCTTGGGCTGCATATAACCTTAACACCCATTCTGTCCAGCTTGAACGACTTCTTGCAGACAGCACAATAGGTTTCTAGGTCGTTTCCAGTTACTGGTTGCAACCATGTCTGGAAATATTGGTTTTCAAGCCGTTTTGGACAGAACCGACGTTTCCGCGTCTCTCCCACTGCTCCCTTCACTGAGTGTGGTGTGGAACTCATACCACAGTAAAGTCTGCTTTATATTGGAAAGTCAGTTTTCTTACTGTAAGGTTTGCAGTCACAGACTTTTGATATACAGCTGCCCCATTGGTGCAGTAACTCAAAAAGTGTTTCACGCATCTTTTTCGAACGGTGTGGACACACTGTATGGAAGATGCACTGGAACTGGTCAAATATTGAGACAGAATGCACCGATACTGAAGAGCCACATAGCCATAGGCAGTTTTGACACTCCTTGGCAGCAAATTTTATCTGTTAGGCAGTCAGCGAAATTTATCGTGAGGGACCAGGCCAAGTTTCATACTTTGCTCATACTACTAAATGCACCGGGTCCATTCACAACCAATGACTAAGCGCACGAAAGCTACCGAACGTGACGCGTACATGTGAACATTCAATTACTCAAAATACGCCCATAAAGAAACCCAGAAAACCATGAGCTGTGCAAGAATCGCTATCAATTCAAAATGCAGAAATTGCCTCTTTTCAGACGACATTTGGCACATGTAGTTGCTCGGCACACAAAAATGATTAGTGTGCATCTCTGCCTACGGACATCGAATTCCGTGATTAAAAACCTCACAGCTTTGCATTTGCTGAAAGATACTGGAGCCGTAAAACTGAATCGCTAAAATAAAGCTCTCTTTGCTACAGAATGCTACACTGCGTCTCACATGTGTCCACAATTAAACAAGTACTGCGCTTAAAATGCGAAGCTGATAAAGTACTTATTACCAACAGGAATCATATTTAAGACTTAAATGCTATTTAAGGCCTTAATTTTCACTAAATTGATTTAATGCTTTTAATGCTTTTTAATGACCCGCAGAAAGCCTGCAAGGGCCGCTCCTCGAGCAGACTTCTCGCGGTCGGATCTCTCTTGGCTATTGCTCACAGCTACTCCTTCCCGCTAAAAATGGCATGTTACCTACGCACAACCGTAGCGTTTTCGTGTATTTTTTAAAAAGCACCGTGGGAGGTTCACAGGGTAATGACGGACTTCCATCCCACTACAAACCTCCTACCAACAGGTTATTTGCTCAATCTGTACTAGCTCTGCAAACAATTATGAACAGAACTACTTTTGAAATTTTCCCAGTGCTTCCAAAACCACAATTGTGTCTGATCGTTTTATTGGCTCACAAAAAGAGGTAACATTCTGTATCATGTTACTTTAATTTACGATGCGACAGCGACGCGGGACTGCATGCGGCTCGGGAGCTGCGCAGCCTGCAGTCTGGGCATCTCACCAGTTTGGAGTCTATTTTTGCATCCAGCCTGGCGTTGCGGATGAGATTGACGATCCACCTCTCAGCCTCCTCGGGTGTCATGTTCAGCTTGTCCGCCAGCATGCTGCGAGACGAGAGCGTTTATGTGAGTTGGGGGCAGGGGGGGAGGACAGGAGCAGAGGGGGCCGGGTATGGGGCCGGGTATGGATATGGGTATGGGAATACCATCTCCTCGCTAGTACTATCAATGTTTTTCATTTTAAATTTTAAATAGCGAGATGCTTAATTCACACAAAAGGGACTTAGCCATGTTTATTATACCTATAACGCTTGAAAAGCTAGTCAGGAACCCAAACAATCAGCATCCATTACTGCACAGAACCACCTAGACCCTTCTAGCAAATTCTGAATCATGTTTCGTTCTCTATTACATTGCTTAGTGTTCCACTGCGACAATAAAAGCTTTATTGACTATGACAATTAAATTCCACTGAATCAAAGTTTACGGCCTTAAAAAAAAAAAAAAAAAAAAAACCGTTAAAATAAAAAGATTAATTGCCTCCTGTGGGACGGTATGTTTATCATCACGTTCACGCGACACATTGTACTTAAAATCTTTATCACATGGCGGTGATTATGGCAAAATGGGATTAGCAGAGGACACAAATGCAACAGCGACACGAGTTGGCCGGCACTCGAGACAGGACAGACAGACGAAGGAGGTAGTGCGGGGGGTGGAGGATGTAGGGCTGTCAGGCTAACCTATTATAACCTATTATATCCTATCAGCGACCAGCACTCTCAGTCCAGTGCTCCTGCTTTTATGTCGTGACAATGCGACTCTGTCCTATCCCTAAATTGAAGTCACATCTCCAGTCTTTGACAGTGTCGGGAGAGATGTGTCACCTAGAGAGTGACACGGGCAGGGTAGGGAAGTCTGATGAGGCAGCCTGGGGGGGGAGCTCCCCCCTCCACTTCCTGCTAGAATTCATTCCATTTTGGCCTAAAGATTACCAACGTCCCACCGGCAGGACCTGAACAGTCACACCCACGCGCAGGCAGGACTACGCGCACACACGCACACGGACCCATGGCCGTCAGCTTATAAAAACAGTTCACCCTTAATTATCCCCTCATGTCCTACACCATTAATCTCCCTTTTGCTCTCAGGAGAAGCGAACCTGTGAGCCCGTCTCGCTCCTCAGAGCCTCCGAAAGTCACCCCAGCGCCAGCGAGGAGACTCTCGCCTCGCCGCCGCTCCGCATGCTGACTATCCCTAAAAAAACATCCCGCTTGGAAATAACCTCATTTCTGAAAATATTTATTTTACTTCACCAGGTCCTGACTGACAGAAATGACTCTTCCATTCGTGCCCGTCGGGCACTGGGCAGCATGGCGGGCCTTTCCCCCCAGTCGCCGAAGTAAAGGTCATGATTGCATCACCGTCTGAAAGGAAGTTCTAGCGTGGCTGACTGAGTGGCCCAGGGGCTTGGAGACCTAAATGGGAAAAGTGAGGGTGGGGCCAGGGATCTGGGATCTGGGTGTACAGGGACGGGCTGCCTGAAAATCTGGGGCTGATAAGAGGCAGGCGGCCAGAGGGCGCTGACTGGCACAGAGCGTAAGGCCAGAATGTACTCATGTGCAACATCTATAGCATAAAGGGCGGTGTACAGGGGTCACAGTCACCTCTCATGGAGGCCCCCCCCCCATTCTGTCCCAAGGGAGACTCTCACCCACTGTTGAACAAAATATGACCCCCGCAAGGCTGGTTTAAGACCATTTCACCCCCCATCCTTGAGATTGCATCAAGGGTCATACGTATTTGTTTGGGAACTTGAATCCGAAATCACCTGAAAACAAAACGGCTCCTTCCATGAACTGCAGGCTGCATGCGATAGAGGGGACTTGAGACAAGCTGCGCTAACCTGGGCAGCCGGATTGGATTAGACAGGAGCTAGAGGCAGAAATGCAAAACATGAGCAGGTTCCCATGTTCCCGGCGCAGCCGATCCAGACCACCTGAGCAGGTTCCGGCTTGAGGTCAGCGCGGCTCCGGCAGAACCGCTAGCAAATTGAATTTTGGAATTCAATTTAAAAAGGGGAAATAAATCGTACAGGACTTTTCACATTAATGACATCTGCTCTCCACTGGTAGCGAGATTGTTAGATTACGGGACAGAAAAAGTCGCTGACATCCTGCACCATTCTTGGGCATTTCTATACGCACGCGTGGAGTGTTTGAGAGAGTGACCAGAACAACAACCCCAGTTTGCAGCCAGAATCACTCGGACAAACAACATGTCAACAAAGTCCTGTTATAGCAGTTAGCCATGACAGGGTAATAATTAACCCCCTCTGAGAAGTTTCCAGTCACAATCAGGCACCCTGAGTCCAAACCTCTATTCGGTGTGAAAGACCCTGATCAAAATATCCCCCGTTCCGCACTGAGCTGAAACAAAAGGGACCACGCTCTGGGCACCGTTTCCCAGTGCTGTACCCACCTCTTATGGGGTGCAGATATTTTCACTCCATTAACCAAGTTGCCACATGTGCCTTTCAAGGAACTTTCAGAAACTACTATCAGCACATGCTATGCAGAAAAACACGAGGCAATCCTCTTCATTATCCCGCTAGAGTTTAACAACTGAACCGTTTCATCCTTCCTTGTCAGAGCCGCCGCTTCGATCTGACCGTATTGAAGAAAGGCTGTTTCTACCAAAGAAAGTTCCTGACATTTAAGTCATTAGACAGAACAGAGAGGGTTTACAGATTTATCTTGAGAATCACTGGACTTAACTTATCTGTGGTCTATGATGGCTGAAAATGAGAGGGTTCCACGTAATGAGCGCGACCAATCGCCGTTGCCCACCTTCCTCACAGGAAGTGCTCCCCGCAAGGCTGAGGCAGAAGGTTACCCCTATGCTTGGGCCAGCCGCCAGGAGAGGGTCAAGGCAGCCCTGACAGCGTCATGCACATCTGCAGTGCAAAGCGAATGCAGGTAACGGACTTTAAACGCGAGGAATTCAGTCTAGACAGACGAATTGCTGCACGATTACAGAGAGGCTTAAATCACTGGGTCGCATTTGAACTTAAAACTCTTTTACATGAGCGGTTTGCATAAAATAACTCAATTACTTTATGCTCCAGCTCTGAATCTGGCCTGTGCTCTGGGCAAAACACAAGCTTTAAAAAAACAGTTTGCAGAATATTCATGGCCAATAACCGTAAAAATGTCCTCATTAAAATGAACTTCGGATTCATTTTAATCAGCGCTTGGAACACAAGCTTGGAGTAATTTACTAATGACAAATGGTAACATTCCTCAAAAAGGCACACGCGCAGACGCCAGCGTCGCTCCCTCGCTGTCCGAACCTTCATTTCCTGTTGTTAACCTAAAGCCCAGTCTGACAGATGTATTCAGGGTGGGGGGAGGAAAGGGCGAGAAAAACATCACAATTCAGCTTCCTAGTTCAGTGTTACCACTAACCTTTGTGGTCTTTAACACGTATTTGGATCCCGCTCGCAGGGAGGCTGCCAAGAGAGCAGAGGGGAGCGCAGAGGCTCCAAATCAATCGCAGACTCTTCCTGGGCCGGCATGCGAGCCCGGCTGCGGGAGAAGCTCCGCAGAGCCGCGATCGAGTTCCGCACTGCGACCTTGACGGCAGACGGTGCCCCTGGCACTGCGGGGCTCGCAACACCAACAACACACACAAACATGCCGCTGGAGGGGGTGTGCCAGTCAAGGGGGAAGGGGGGCGTCCCGCTCCGCGAGAACGAAAAGACCTTCTTATTATTTTTATTATTTCCTATTACTATTGATTTTTAAATTGCTATCATTCTTTTAAATTTGTATTATTTTGTCCGTATTGCTAGTTTTTACTGTTCTCTTATTGTTTGTCTGCTCTCTGTAAAGCACTTTGAGCTACAAAGAAATGTATGAAAAGTGCTATATAAATAAAATTTATTATTATTATTCAATGTTTGCAAAATAAAATACTGTAGCGCGCACACACACACGTCATATATCAGTGAGTGTTTTAAAGGAACGGCATCCCGTCAGGTGACAAACACGTAAACAAAAAGGTGACAGAGATAGCGTCTCCGTTACACTGGAGGATCACACAATCCTCGAGGGGCCGCCAGCGACCAAGTGACAGGGCAAAGACGGCTATAGATCACTGTCAATCTCCCCCATTTTTCCTTGGATTCGGGGGAGAGCAGCCCATCGACAGAAGAGGCTTCCAAACGCTCTCGCTCTGAATATCCATCCCTCCCCCGACGGCCACCTCCCCCGCGGAGGCAAAACAACCGCGGACAGTGGACCCCTTCGGGAAACATGCGGACGCCCAGCAGAACCACAGCCTAAACACAGACACCTGTGTACACCGTACAAGGCATTCTGGGTGACGCACGGCTTCCGTTAAACAATACAGCGCTGAGATCTTTATTTACAGATACGACCTTCCACAGCCAGCAGCCTGATCAGCCGCCCAACACCGGAGTGCCCCTCCCTCAACGATCTCTCAATGGGAATCAGGAGGGCAGCCCATACAATTCTTACACACACCAACAAGCGTAATTTCCATGAGGAGGTTCACCTGATACTCAGCTGTCCCTGCTTGGGGGCGCCTGACCCTGAATCTGACCCCCTCCAACCCGGCCACGGATCCGTCCCCCGAGTGTCACGCTGGCGGATTCCTCAACCCATCTGTACGCAGGTCCTGCCTATGGTTGACTTTCCCTCTTAATTACAGACAATTACTTTAATCTCTCTCTTCCATCCCCAAGCACAAAGTAATTAGCATCAGCAAAGTCTCTCGGTTTTGGTCGGCGTCCAAGCCAGATTCCACACGGATGCGACAAATTTTTAAAAAAGGCAGAACGGGTCGGAATCTCCTCTGCAGAACCGCTGAGGGGGCTGCGCAAGGGCATCCGAAGGCAAACCGGAGGCCACTGGAATTCAGCGGCAGCTGCCAGCCGGCTCTGAGCTCACAGGGACATGGATACCCAAAGGAAGCCGACTGCGCACGGCGGAGGGTACAGACACGCGCAGGGGTGTGGTCAGACGCCGGCGCGACGCGCTTCACAGCCTCACTTACACTTCAGATTTCTGCCTCTGTGCGAAAATGGTCTGTCGGTTCATGACAGAGTAGGGGGGTCGCAAGTCAAGCCAAGACAGATGTAATTTTAATCAAGGTCTGGCTGAAGAAGCATGACCAGCCTCCTACTGATGCGTCAGGCTCGGGTGATGAAGCTTGCCGAGGCTGGGGGGGGGGGGGCACACCCACCCGATACTGATGCACTGATGAATCCGGCAGAAGGTCTCGAAAATGAAGAGTCGGGCGTTCTCGATGAAGTCCTCCAGGCAGGCCACGAGGAAGAAGTCATTCACCAAGACCTGAGAGAGTAGAAAAACAAACTTCATTTACCCGTCAGTCCCCCCCCCCCCACTACAAAGCAGAACCAAAGTCAAAGCTCAACTGATCATTACAGAATCACTCATTCTGCTGCTTTATTTTTTGGAAAGGATCAGTCGAAAACCACCGTAAAAGACTCGCGGCGACAGGTTTGCCTTCGGGTTCGATTGCGGGAAAAGTCAAAGCAAAGAGCAAATTAGAGACGAAAAGTAGAAACTGAAGTTATCACTGCTCTGCAGGACGGTTAAGCAGCCACATTTAAGCCATGAAGTGGTTCACTCTGGCTCTCAGCCTTTAACCCTATCTACAGAAATCCCGGGCCATGCTCGGCACGCCGCTAAAACCGCTATCTTCAAATTCCGTTATCACCACATGAAAGGGGGGGTGGGG
>JAABNX020000151.1:6916081-6938504 GCA_015163995.2 Mormyrus lacerda
GCCCCTCTCCCCATCCACTCCGCTCTCCGGTCGGCCGGGAGCCCCTCTCCCCATCCACTCCGCTCTCCGGTCGGCCACGAGCCCCTCTCCCCATCCACTCCACTCTCCGGTCTGCCACGAGCCCCTCTCCCCATCCACACCGCTCTCCGTTCGGCCAGGAGCCCCTCTCCCCATCCACTCCGCTCTCCGGTCGGCCAGGAGCCCCTCTCCCCATCCACTCCGCTCTCCATTCGGCCAGGAGCCCCTCTCCCCATCCACTCCGCTCTCCGTTCGGCCAGGAGCCCCTCTCCCCATCCACTCCGCTCTCCAGTCGGCTGCGCTATCCTCGGCCGCAGGCCTCTTTTCCCAAACACGAGCAGAAGACTGATTTCACAGATCACCTGCCCCCAAATCGTAGGCCTATATAAGGACAGCAAATGGGGTGGGTGGGGGGTGGAGGGGGTCCTGGCCATGACCAGTAAACCACAAAAATACCACCCCACAGCCGTGAGATGAGCAAACTAGTTTCACTGATGCATGCTTATGATAAAGCTGCTGTCCTCTACCGCATATCTGCGTCATCACACTGCCTGCCTATGGACAGATGCTGACATCGGGGAACGGGTCTGGGGGTTAGTCCATTTCCAGCCATCTAGAACGTGGACAACATTGTGCAGAAACATATGATATTTGGGGGGAGGGTCATTATCTCCTGTAAGACCTTCACAGGACACAAGGAAGGGAACGTCCCATATATTCTCTTTGATAGTGCATTTCAATACCACTGTGCCACCTTCTGACTTGGGGTTAAAAATCCAAACCACCCTTTCTCCTCCTCCCCCCCCACACCACCATATGCAAAAAAATCCACAGTAGCCAAACTCTCTGTATTTTGAGACATTCAAACATCAAAATCACCGGTAACAAAAACCAGACGTGCAACCCGAGCGGAGCAATTAAAACGGCACAAGCTTTCAGTTCACCTCTGTATCAGAGAGCGCAGGAAACACATCCTAACGTGCTCAGGACGGATCGCTAGAAAGTTCAGAACGATAGCTCACTTGAGGAGAGACACCGAGCCGTGCTGGGAGAGCTGCGGCCAAAGACAGACAGCACCGCAGCAGCTTGGTTAGGGTGACAGCTCATTACTGCGGGGCACGCCCAGAGTTACAGCCCAATTTACATTTATTCATTTACATTTAAATCTTGACAGAAGCACCTCTTTATAGGCAAGCATTTATTTTAAGCCTGAATGTTAATGAAAGCAGCTTCCACATTCAATGTCCATCTGGCATTTCCCTCCATAGCACATAAACTGCATCAGAGAGACAGACACGATTATGTCCTCTGTCCTGACTGCCAGACGCCAATCCTCCATCAACACAGCTAACCTCGGCTGCTTTCCACAAGTAATTACTCACTCAAAGTCGTGAGAGGCATTCAGGATCGCAGGTTTGTGTCAGGCGGTAATTAAAAGGCTTCTGAAAGGATTGCGGCCGCCGCAGGCTTTCAGCACCCTAGCAGAGAGGTTACCACCTCCATCAAATTGTCACCAGCTGGGTGATGAGACTCGGGTGACATTCCTGCCAGAAACAGCAGCCTACAGAGCCTCCTGGTCACCATGTCAACTGGACACGCCCCTGGATCACATCCGGTTCATGTTCCGAGAGTCTCAGCCACCCGTCAATCAATCTGGAAAACGGCCACCAACACGTCACAACCAAAAGGTCAAGTGGCATCTACTGAAGAAGGTGGGAGTGAATGTCTGTGACTGAAAGGGCAGTCCTTAAGAATAACCGGGATTTAAAGTATGATGGCAGCATTACCAGATAATGAATCATGCTGTCAAATGCTTGTTTGCTTTCATCGTGGTTTTTAAGTTCGAGTGATTCTAAAAACCACAAAAAGCCCAGCATTGTCTGGGAGATTAAGCACCAGAAAATTAAACCTTGCAAAACAACACAATAATAGATACATCCTTCAGAAAACAGTATGAATTACTGCAAGTGCAAGCTGGCTGGGAGCTAAAATGAAAATTGCTTTGTTTCTAGGGATTGAAAATGGATAATTAAAGACTAAATTCAATAAAAATTGACAAAATTGCATTTATAAAAATTCTGGTTGCAGCATAAACCAACTAAAGGCCGAGTGTAGACCAAATGAAGACCAATTGAAAAAGCAAGAGCCGTGAGGGAAAACTGCCAGCGCACAGATGTAAACCATGGGACCTGAACACTCACATCTTGTAGGTGAAAGGAAACCAGTCTAAGCTCAGCCCCGCTACACTGAACAGAAGATGGGGGTGGGGGGAGTCCACAACCCCACGTACCGAGTGGACTGCATCTGCCTGGTGGTCTCCGGATCCTCAAACATCTTAACAATGGGCTCAGTCTCTGCCTGAAGCTGCTTCAGCTGGGCCACAACTTCAGTCCTCTTCTCTCGCAGTGCTACATGAAGAGAGACAGAACCATGTCACAACGACCAAACTCCAACCTGGCCCTTAGAGACATTTTCCAAGACCTTTGCTCAATCACCACTTTGAAGGACTCAGGAAATCATTTATCCCCTTTAGCGCAGCATCAGGTTTTTTACCATTTAGTTTTATATTGGAAATTCAGTGTAAAGTGCATGTCAACAGTCTAAAATGAAAATGCTGATTTCTGAGAACTAACTGCAGGACATTGCAAATATCCTGCATGAGACGTTTACATCACAGGATATTCCACATATAAATGTGTCTTTTTAACACCCTAAGCTCAGACAAGCATTTTTTTAAATATCAATATTCTTAAAGAAACATTTCATCAAGAAACTGAAATGTTCTTGCTGCCATCCAATGCTGCTATTCTGGGACAACACAAAACACAGAATCCAAGGTGTAAATCATTTCCAATCCAAAGCATTTCTACAGTAAGATAAGCTTAAATGAACAGCATGTGAATATTACATCTGGGTGACTCAGCATGGAGTTTAGAACATTGTACAAAGTGTTTTGTGCCAAAAGCAAGTTCTGACTGTTGTGTTTTTTTGGGGATGAATGCCAGGTTCTATCTGGGAGACTTGCATACAGTACAAATTGCAACGTGACCCGATTTAAAAGCAGACTCACAGTTTGGAATCTCCTTGTCGGGATACAGGTTTTTGTACACGTCCATGGCGAAGTCCACCATGTTGGTGTCACTGAGGAGGTCCAGCTTACCATGAAGGAGCTCTTTTTCATTGTATATCTGAAAAGAAAAAGAAAAAACTTGGCCGGTTGTATATCTACTTGCATAGAAAACAGGGTGTGAGACTGGGTATATCCCAAAAGGAATATTGATTTATAAGCGGACATCCAAACAGACAAACATTCTTTCACTACTTGGGAATTTAAAACCATGAAATTAACACGCTGGGGTTTCCAATAGATTAGAGCGGCATTCCTCTAGATTCCACTAAGAAACGCGTTGGGTTAGTTTTTGTGTTTTAAACATCTCACACTTTACCATCCATAAAAGTAAACCTACCGCCGGCTAATACCCCCCACCACTTGGACAAGTGCTGCAATATCTAAAAGAAACAGGTACATTAATGAAATTCTGAAAATCTTTTTAAAAACCGCAGATATTGAATTTATGGCAAGTGAGACTTTCTCCAGTTTCTCATTCAAATTCTGCCGGAACTGCAGGGTATATAAATAAATCATGCGAAAAGAACCGAGAATTAAATAGCTAACAGTCAAGATCAGTTTATATCAGAGACTGACGTTTTAGATGGATTGGGTAAAGGGTGAACTCGAGAAGCTTTCACCAACATTGCCTGACACACTTCTTTCCCCACCTTTTCCCAGACACTTAGCGTAATAGTGACCATTTACTGACAGACGCCGGTATTAAATAAAATACACGCTCAGCATCGAGACAGAGCTAGTTAAAATCAATACTACACTGAAAGTTTTCGTTCTTACTTTATTATTTCACATAGTACAGTTGACTATCACAGTAATCGTTTTAGCGACAAGCTACAGATTCCAATCTGACACAGCCGTTCAATTAAATAAAGTGCAAATCGTGCAGACATATACCAAAAGCTGTCATGTTACTGTAGTGTGTCAAATCATAGTTACGATTTAAATGTTTTAATCGTTTTAAAACGAATATGACGCCTATCGACATGGAATGAGGCGGCGCCGATGAGGGGAATAAGGGTCGCGGCCTAGTCGGTGCCTTTTAAAACTGCTTTAGGGACGATTAATGCGGCTCTCAACGTCCAGAAAATGGGATCCTGAAGTTAAACGAGATTTACGAGATGATACCTCTTTGACAGAAAGGAATTCCAACAAAGGGAAAACGAGGTGACGGTCCAAAAAGTGGGCGATTTTGGCGGTGAGATCGTATTCCGCCATCTTGCTGAGCGAAAGGAAGGAGGTTCAAACAGAAGAAACTTTATTAGTGTCGAACAGAGACGAACAGTGTCGGTGCACGTGCTCCGGAGCCCCCAGTCTGAACGCTATGTTCTTCCCCCACATTTAACGGAGTCTCCAGTGTGCCGCAGAATACCGTAACAGGGACTGAATTATTTCGATCATTACGGTTTGACAGATAAGAACTGACATGTACCAAACGGTTCACAGTACTGAAAGGTCATTGTGAAGAAAATGGGGGAGGGGGTATTTTCATTCAGTTTCTTTTTTGCTGCTTTTCCTAATCAAAAGTGACAGTTTATACCAGTTTCCACAGCTGGATAGTTTACTGGAGCAAGTCACAGTTAAGTTTGACAGCAGGGTCCCCCCCCTGCAAGCCTATCTACGCACCTCCTGCGGCACCTTCTGCTTGCAGTAAAATTGTGAAGCTCAGATCCGTGCACGTTTATTTTATCCAACATTTACTGCCAGATCCTTTTATGTCCGTAGAACTGCCCAGTGAACACAATCTTGTGCTGCAGAGTTTTAATAAATCTTTATATTATTCTTATGTTCGTGCGTGGAGACGGAAAAGTTCTCTTTACTTCGTTAGGAATTGCAGTTACGCAGTAAAAGTCTTCGGGACTGCTGCAGTTTTACTGTGGTGTTGACACAATGACACATTTAATTTATACAGAGAGCCATTTGCCCAGTTAACATTTATAATTTTTAAACACTGGAATGCTTCCAGGGTCTGCTGAATTTCACACAGACGTGACCCTTTCTTCAAATGCTGTCAGACTCTGACAGTAATGGCTGAAGACAAAGTGATAAAAAAGAACACAAGAAAGATTAAAAGTTCAGGGAGAATTCGGGAGGGGGGCTTGGCAAAAGTAATAAAGATAGCTATTATTTCAAAACATGGTCTTTTCAGATCGTCTGTTTAGTAGTTCACATTCTGACAACCAGGCTAAACACGGACTGCAAACTGGTGCTGTTGGTGACAGATGCCCATGTGCTGACCATACCCAGCAGCCCAGAGCCAATAACATCCACCAAATGGTCTGACAGGTTCCACTGGCCGCTCGTTAGGCTGTCGGGCACACGCCGCCGCGTCCCGTCCGCTTACACAAACCCCCCCTTTGTCCCCGCCGATCGCGTTCCCCCGCCCATCTGTCAGGTAGGAGTGAGTCACAGGCGCGGCCGCCTCGCCATGGTGATGCCCGTCGCAGCGGCTGCCCTCGACGCTGGCTGGTCAAACACGGTCAGAGCTCCGGAAAAACAAGGGCACAGCATGCAAGACTTAAGTCTTTTGTTATTCCTCCCGCTGTGCTCAGTTTAACTGTAAGGGGTGAGTGAGAGAGAACACTTTAACATCACGGAATACGTTTAGCCTTATTTATTTGGCGTTTATTTATATTCTCAGGGATTTTTATTGATACGAAGTGCAACAGTCTCCCCACTTGACTTATCAGAAATGATTATCTGAGGGTTGACTTAAACCTTACCACTTTCTTTTCTTGAAACTTAAAAGCTAGAATTTCGACCATTGTAATTTCATGCTTACTTTACTGTGTGCCCTGCCAGGTTTGACAGTCGGAATTACAATGAAACGGCGAAGCAGTCATCCTAGCTGAGCGGGGAATTCTGAAGCCGCGCTCCATGTTCCAGAGAAGCTTGCTGTCTTCAGACCTGTGCACTATAAAAACAGCATTTCATTTAAATTAAACATGGTATCCAATTTTTTAAAATAGATTAAGTGCCATATTTTGCAACTCTGTTGAACGATATACCCTAAACGGGCCATTCCTTTACTTAATATTTCTTATTTTGCATTTTGAATGAATATCTAAATATTTGGCTTTCATGATATTGGCAGTTGGAAGTTTGAAATTATTACTGTAAAGCAGTTTAGTTTATTCTACATCAAATGTATTCCATTTAGTAGATTGTGGATCTTTTTTGTTTAAAAAATAATTCATTTTTATTTAAAAGATGGTAATATGTAATACACGAGTGCACTGTCCAGTCATCCAATCAAGACTTTGTTTAGATTATAAAGGGCGGACTGGACGGAAGCGGAGAGGTTATGCTGAATAAAGAGGCACCAACCACAAAGACTAAGAAGGGGATTTTCTTGGGATTTTTTGGCCTTTCTTTTTGTTATAGTTTGTTCATTTATCATGGTTTATTAGGTTTCCTAAAAGGCCGATTTCCCACTGCTTTTGGAAAATAAAATTGCAATTAGTTTGCGTCATTGTATTGTACATTACATACATTTTAATATCATGCCTTGTTCCAATAGGGTTTGCTTTTATATATCATTGTATGGCTTAAAAATAACGGAAATAAAATACAATACCATTTTTCCTGTCATACTGATGACTTACATAAAACAGCCAATGCGTACATTACTATCGTAGATTAAATATTGTGATTGTATTTGACACGGAATCTTGAATTACCAGGTTTAATTTCAATGCTAAATTGCTTGGTTTCTCCCATTACAACCAGCTAATCATCTTTAATTAGGGAAGCCTTGAGTTTGAGAGAAATCCCTCATATGGAGCTGTCCTTAACACATAACAGCTTTTAGGGCAAAAAATATCTGCCTTTCATGTTTTCACTTTTGATCTAATATCATTCTCTGAATTGTGTATATTGTAAATCGTAGTTTTGTAATTTGGACTGGATGTAACTCATGTCTGCTATGACTCTTCAGAGTTTTAAGACTGCAGTTGCTTGCTGTGTTTCCCATTAAGGGACACCTTCTTTGTTTAAACATTCAGCAATGAATCAACGTCAGAGCAGGGACTGGACTAAACTAATGAAGCATTTTATACTGTTGTAAGTCACTGAGGTTAAGTAATTTGTTTTAGTTCCAGTGGCCGTTGGCTAAATGTTTCGTCATGGTGGTTAAACGCTGGTCAGTGAATAGCCTCTCTGCTGTGGATACATGCTGACCCACACAGACAGTGTCCAGTTGTCTCCTAGTTTCAGAGCAAATGTCAGAATCTCTCCCAGCCGATGTGTCTGTGGTCAGTCAAGGTGAAATATTAAAGAGCAATAACCTTGATTCAAAGTAAGCTTTGTTCACAGGGAACTGGAAGCATTTCTGTATGAATCGACACCAAAAGCATCATAAACCATGTCTGGATATACTGGAGGACATTTGTTTACAAAGAACAGCCAGTTACAGTTGAGGTATCTGTGGTTGAAACGAAATCAGTGTGACGATTTTACTGCCATTTTAAACATAGTTTAGCAGCACACAAACATCTCGTGTGCTTTGCCTCATAGCCTTTTCTAATTGGTTGTGACCCCGACTAGCGATATTTTTAAATAAATGTCCTGTGAACACGTACCTCACGTCGTACTGTAGTGAGGCTCGAGCAGACTCAGCGAGGCCACGCTACCCGCCCGGTCTCTCTCTTTACGATTTCACCCGGAAAGCCAGCCATCTGGCCGTAAGCGACGTGATGCAGTGAACCCGTCTCCCACGCCATTCCCTCTTCCCGCACATGCACCCCCAAGGGGGGTGGGGGGAAATGGGCCGTCACAATTAAAGTATTCTGTTGCAAAACAGAAACACCTAGTGATGGGTTGAGCGCATACTCAGGATCCCGCAAAGAAAACAGAGAGAGCCTGATGCAGATTTGCATGGAAAACAAGAGATCTAGCCCACTTGTGCAAGTGCCCCAATCGCCCCGGCCACAGACCACAGCGCCCTGCTGCACGGCGTAGCGAGAAGCCAGCCGGGTCATTCACCGACCAAATGAAAAACAGCCCCCCCCATAGAAACACGTATAGATTATTACCTTGTAATCATGAATTAGCCCAACAGGATCCTTCCAGGCAGAATATTCCAAGTTGTTGTCTGCTTTCTTTGTCTCTTTTTTAAGTCTCTTTGTTCATGTTTTTTTTTTTTTTTTTTGCACAGAACAGAAAAGAGCAGAAAAGAGGATGAGTGAGGCCCCGGAGCCAGTCCCCACGTGGCAGACCGTGGGAGAGGGCACACTGGGCGACATTACCAGCTGCCATACCTGGCACCCGTTTGGGCACTGGCCACATGTTCCATGGCCCTGCGGACCCTGCCGTGACTGTGGGGGTGTTATTGTTAAGCCCGGTGCTGAGGAGTGTCACACAGCGCCCCCTACCTGATGAGGGATGCCAGCCAAGTGGCACAACATGAGATGGGATCTGGGGGGGGGGGCATCTCATCACCTCAGTGGCCTCCTGGTGCTAAGTGCCGACTTGCATTTTGTAGGGGGTGCTGGTGGCTTGAGGGGTGAGGAAGATCCCTCCCACCATGAAGTGGGCACTACCAAAGACATCACAAAAGCGTGCTAATGGACAAAGTGGCACAGAGTGAGAGCTCATAAAACGCAGTCCAGCGTTCGGCATCGTAAATAAAGTATTTTTGGCCCCTTAAAATGGGTTGATAGCCGGCTTTAGGAAGCAGGAGGATTGTAAGAGGTCGCTAACAGGCATCTCCCCAGCCAGCTTTATGGCCATATACAGGAAGCTCTGTCATAGCCCCGTCTGGAAGGGCAGGAGGGGCCATTTTAGCAATTACAAAGTAAGGCTAATGTCACGTTTACCGCTCCTGGTCAAATTTCCTATGATGCATACATGCGCTTGCATGGAAAAGCAGAAGTGACGAAGTTACAGGTAAACAGGCTCAATCCAAACTCAGCGAGGATTCTGGGAAACTCAGCTCTCCATTAAACTCTGCGACTAGACGTGGAGACGGTCTAGAGGGGCAGGAGAACTCTGCCAACAGCCAGTCCGTCATTCTCATATGCGGCCTGAGGAAGTCGGCCAGCCGGGTCCGAACTCATGAGAGTTCCATGGATTGGAATTGCGGCGCGCATGGCCTAACCAAGCCGAGGGCGAAGTCAGCGGTCACCGCTGGAGCCCTGAAACAGAGCCGAACTTGTCCTATAGACAGCAGGCATCTGCACGCCACATGTTAGGGCCGTATCCTGAAGGTGACACGTAAACAGCGTCTCACCTCAGAGACCCTCCAAGGTGTGCACACATCTGAGCTGAGGAAGCCTGTTGGAAAGCAGGGTATTATTTCTTTTATTATATAAACATTTTTGTGGTGGTGGTCTAATTCACTTGCTGCTTCACAGCTTTCTTAGATAAAATTACTCCCACAAACACTTCAAACCATTGATAGATTATTAAACGTACAAACTGAAGCTCACTGAGAAGGAGGTCCTGTTTATAAAACTGTCCTGTTGAATTTTTCTCATCATGCCAGTTTAAAATATTTTATAGTGCTTGGCCACATGGGAACAAGATTAGAGGAAAAAATATTCCTTTGATTACTGTCAAGTCTCTTCTGTGTATTGTTTGTATTCTTATTCTGCTCCTGGGAGTTTTACTTACAGAAAAATGTTCTGAGGGCAGAAAGAAAAATTCAGGACCAAGACATCTGATTGGTTGGTCCCACCTCCTTTAGTTGCTTGGACCCACCTCCTATACGATCTGATTGGTTATCTCTCTGAAACAATGATTTTTTTCCTTCTGCCCTCACAACATTTCTGCGTAAGAAAAACTCCTAGGAGCTCTTATTCTCCTCCTTGTGTCTGTTGTCCCTGCTAAATAAATGTCACACTACCAGCTATGAGCAGAAAGGCTGGTTACGCTGACAGATTCTAACATTGCCCCTGTAATTGCCTGAATGGCAATGTCTGTCAGATTGACTTCACTTACATTGTATTCCATTTTATATGATAAAAGCTTCAAAATATTCCTCCTGTTAAAATAAACTGGGAAATCCTTCCAAAAAAACCCTTCATCTTGGATGAGAAATGTGATTTATTTTAATCCCCTCTTTGGTTTTTTTCAAGATTTGGGAGTGATTTCTGTTAGCCAGTATTTATGTTACATTTCTACACATTTGGAAAGTAGCAGGGGAACAGTTTAAAAGAGAACCAATAAAACAAATCTTTAAATTCGGAGCGGGGCTGGGGGAGGACGGGGCCTGCCTGCCTGCTTCTGCACATTATTCATTTAAGCCAGCCCTAGGAAAAAATTTCCAGATGGGTAAGTTAGGGTAAATTGCTGCCTCTCATTTGTAATACTTATCGTGCTCCTTTTGTAGCATCCATGGCAGCCTGTACAAGTCTTTCAGAATCAAAGGGAAGAAACTGGTTATAGAAGCTGAACTATGACCTGGACTTTTCTGTGCAAGACAACCTTCTGAAGGAAGTCAAGAGATGCCACAGACTGGGGGTCACTGATCAGATTGGATCGGATCAGATTTTTTTGCTCTCACAGGATTTCCTGTCTGGAGGGGCTTAAAGGCTCAGATATCCCAGATATCCCAGCTAGTGAGCAGGTCTCTATCGGGGGAAATTCAACATCTGAGACTGGTCCATGCTACTTAAACCTCATAAATTACTAATACAAAGAATGTGAATTCTCCAACTTTGGCAATGTTCGGCATATATTTAACTTTTAACAAGTTCAGCTGCTTGTAATAACACTCCCACATATAGGGCTTTTCGTGCTCAGTTGGTGGTGCACAGACACCAAAATCAGGTCCTGGTCAACGAATATGACCATTTGTGGTGTTGGGAAAGTGAGAAAGATTTTCAGACTGTCAGATTTAATATAGGAGCTCTGACATATGGCTCACGTCTTTACCGCACGAGGGAAATTTACAGTGCGCACAAAAACCAGGGATTAAATCTTGCTGAGGCAGTGTACCTTAATGAAAAGATATTGTCTACCTTAGAGTTAGTGCATTTTTATTTTCAGCAGGGGACAGCGGAAAGAGAAATAACAGGGAAGGGAATACGGTTGCCCTGGCAACCCCCAATATTATTGGGTCTTCCAAGTGCTATGGTACCTGTGGTTTATGATAGTGTGCGTGTGCGAGTGTGTGTACTTAACTGCCGTTTATTTTAGACCTGGGAGATTATTTGGAGAGTGAACGTAACGGGTCCAAGTCGTGAGGTTTGTCCCATGTTCCGTGATGTTAAGCCTCTCGTTTGAATGGAATCTAATGAGATGGAACAGCAGCCATTTAACACAGCCCCAGCACACATAATGCATCGCACATGGCTAAGGGGCTCCGAGAGGAGTGGCCGGCCGTCACGCTAGGTGCTGGGGGGGCAGCCCAGACCCCCTCTCTCCCTGCTCAGCGCTTATGGGCACGCACGGACTAGCCTCCAGTCTAATGTTGTTCTTGGAATTTTGGCTAAAACAACATGGGGGGGGGGGGGTAGATTGGAACATGCCATCATTTCCTCTTCTTGCCCCCTGTCCTCCCAGGATATGAGGAGGTCAGGGCGGCCATGGATATCGCAGGCTACAGTCACCCACATGAAGTCATCCATCCACTGACAAGGTAATGCAGTCGCCTGGGACTTATAATCACCTCTCAAAGCAGAGAGGCAGAAACAGGCAGTGCGAGCTTCCAGCGGTGCAAACCAAAACCTTAATTGGCAAGTCTCATATCCGCAATTAAGGCAACCTTGTTTTAGAGAAATCCGGAAAAGAAATCAACGGTTCACATCCTGGAGCTGCAGCGTCGGACGTTGTTGACTGTGAGATAGCTTATCTCGATTGTTCTCGGCCGGCTTCAGAACGCAACGCCAAATTTATTTCGTTCTTATTCAAAATGGGCGGTCATGGCCCCCCCACCGTGGCATTTCTGGCTAGAAGAGTGCAGGGAGTAAAACATGTAATTTCACAACTTTGCTGTTTGGCCACGTGGTGCCCTGACACAAGATAAAAGCTGGTAATTTCGAGTCTGGAGACAATGCCCAAGAAGTTGGGTTCCGGGCAATCGCCACACAGTTACCGGGGCCCATTCTTCTGCTGTCCCCAGTATGGAATTTTATGGGCACCCCGTAAGTTCATGCTTGCTCAGTGCAGTCCACGCCCTGTCTGTCCACAGCTGCGGGATTGTCGTTGTGTCAGCGTTACACTAAGCAGGACACAGCACGGTGTGCTCGAGAATAACTATGGCTTCCTGTAACAGCACCACGGTGCTGACTTGAGTAGATCTGGACGTGACGAAGTAGTGGAACTGTGTGAGTGTGTGCGTCCATGTGTGTGTGTGTGTGTGTGTGGGGGGCATAAGTTCCTTCAGTAGCTAAGCAGCAAGGATAGAGACCAAGACCACATATGCTGTCATCTCCGTTCATTGTCACTCTGTGTGACACCCAATTACCCGACCCCCACGTGCACGACTCCCCTTCAATTTGTAAAGAAAGATCCAACTGTTTTTGTGTGACCTTTGACCCCCTCTGCCTTAATGTCCCCCAACCGCACATCCAGCCTCACTTCAAGCCTGCTAGGTGTAACCTAAATATAAATTACGTAGCGCAAAGCCAAGAGGCCCTCGTCTCCAGAGGGGTTATAGGGTTGCAGCCCAGACCACATTTGGGAGTCAGGTTTGAGGTCATTTTAGGTGTACTTGCAGGAATAATAATGGGGAGGGGAATGTTGATGAGGCCTGTCAGATATAATGCTCCGGTTGGGGGGGGGAGTTACATACAGAGCATAATTTTGTGTACGGCCACGTCCAGGCCTGTCATATTTCTTGCACTAACCAGCTCATTCCTTAAATCCCAGCCCTCATTTGCTGCGAACTTGTGAATGACTTCTTTGTACAGAGACACTGGGGGCACTGGTAGATGATATGGTAATTGACAGAGTTGGGAAAAGCAAACCTTCAGGGTACATTCAACAATAATTTGTTTCCTCCAAGGCATTTAACCTCAGGCTGTTTTAAACGACAGAGCTGTTACCTTGAAGACATATTTATTTGTACATTAACAGCACATATGTTTCAGTCTAAACTGATGTTTTTTTTACTGTTATAATCAGATTCTGTTGTTGTAAAGTAAATTACACTTCATTAGAATTATTTGTGACTGAGATCATTCAACGTTATTCAGGTTTCAGGTGAATTCTATTAAATGGGAATATACATTCATCTTGTTAGCATTTCGGTGAACTGGGAATAACACTGATTCAAGTTTTTAGCTGGTTTCAGCTAAGTTTGATCTCAGTCCATCCATCTTTCACCTGCATCTCCAGTACAAAGCTGAAGAAAATCTGACATTCAGCTCATTATTATTACTGCTATTTAAAATGTTTGCTTATAGATCTTCTTGGGTATTTGCGCCATATTTCTGTAAAGCGTTTTAATAATGTACAATGTTGATTTTTATTTATTTATTTAAATAGTTCATTCAGTTAAATGCACCTGTAGCCACGTTGTCAATGTATCAATGCAGATATCTTCTGAGAAGTGCTGTACACAAGTATGCCTGGCAATCTCCGACCTCTATCAGCTAGGTATAATAGTGCAATGATTATGTTACATTTTACAAAGCAGTTTTATTTTGGTGTTAACTTATACGAGCTTCCCGAGCATTACTACAGTTACGAGGCTTCATCACATCACATACCCGAAAGTCCCTAGACAGCTGTTAATCGGGAGGCCAGAAATTGCGAATGTGCCCACTCCCCCAGCCTGCCCACACCACGTGATTTCCGGTAAGCCCGTGACGTCGGCTCGCGATTGTAACAAAAATGGCGTCGGTTTCAGAGCTGTACGATGTGACCTGGGAAGGTAAATGCAATATTCAGTGCTCGCGATGCAGAATACATTTTTTGTGCGAGTCTTTATCAGCGGTTAAGGTTCCGAAGCAGCCGGCTCAGCTGACACCAGACGGTGTGGGTCGTGAAACGCGGCTGATTTTCGAGCTGCTGCGGGAGTGCTAAGCTAGCTATCTTTTACATTTCAGTGGGGAGCTGCGGCATATCCGTCACGTTTCAATGTTAACAGGCCACTATTTACATGTATTAGCTATTATTATCAACATATTTAATATCAGTTTGTTTAGCCATTTTCCACAGTATATATTGTAGTAACCGTGACTTTTGAGATACGCCACTTCTTCCGGTTGAGCGTGTGGTTAAAATAATACCCACTATCTGCTAGATGTTCGCTTTGTGAGAAAACTGCCCAGATGTAATTTATTCTGGGTGGACAACAGCAGAAATGCAGACTGATAAGCACATTCTTTTCCGCATTTAAAAGTGAAATCTTTGGTATTCAGCCAACTGTAAGCGGCAGCAAAATTGCGAACAGTAATGTTCTGCCTTTAGGTACAGTGCGTTTGCTGATGATTTATGTAATATATTAGTGCGAAATGTGACTAATATTGTTATATACTTACCATTGGGATCAGGATGCAGATGTTATACGTAACATTAGCTAACCTATGTTTATCAATCTCTTATCTATTGCAATTTTTAAATCACTTCAGCTTTATTACAGAAAGTGGTATTATACAAATGGCTTCCATTAGTATTTAGTCTCTTGTGTGTGTGTGTATATATATATATATATATATATATATATATATATAAAATGTATGTATAAAAAGTTGGGATTATTATTGCACCGTTTGTTATGCTTAGTGGCCCACAGCTGACTTATAATGGGCACTTGAGGTTGAAGTTAAATCAACTGGTCAAAAACTATGACGAAAAGGTAAAATGCAGGGAAACTGTGACCTGCTTGGCACTGCTGATTCATCAGTGTTTGCCTTGTCCAGCCAGACATTTTCCTTGTGATTATTCACATACAGGTCAGGCCATTCTGCCCTGTGAGTATTCATTGTATAGATCTGTATTTAAAAATTGGCACAGTGCCGTCTTACATTCTGTAAACATTCTCTGTTTTGACAGAAATGCGAGACAAGCTGAGAAAATGGAGAGATGAGAATTACAGAAACAGTGATCAAATCGTGGATGTCGGGGAGGAGTTGATAAATGAACACGCCTCTAAGCTCGGGGATGACAGTAAGTGTGGAGCGTAAGACAGTGTCTCTGTTTCGTACTTCATGTTTGCAAAGCTTTCAAGTGATTATATCAGCACTTGGTTATAATCTAGCCTAGATAAGGGCTGTTCTGTGCCTTAGTGCTGTCAGGCGCTGACGGGATGAGTCGGCTACTTGTGGGTCTCTAGAACTTTCCGTTTGGTTGAATTTGGCAGTGATTGACAGCTGATGTTAATCTCTCTTCACTCAACATGCATTTGAATCCTTGCTTGTTTTTTTCCTGTCAGTCAGTTGATTAATCTGGGCAGCAGCAGCAGGCAAACGGGCAGAATCCACATACTTCGGGTGAACTGTTCAGTCTGATTGTTTGTTACAGTGTTTACCTCGGGAAAAGAAAGTCTACAATTTTTTTAAAAGGAAGTAAAGTCTTTCCTTTAAAGACTGTAGACGAAAAACGGAATTGCATAGAATGGACATTGCTTTTTAAAAGCCCCATTGTGACCATGTCAAAGGTAAGAGGGAGCCCACTGCTGGAGCTGATTCTAGGATGAGGGAGAGTCCTTTTTCTCTGCAAAGGATGCGCACATAGTATGTGAGCTTTATGCACTGCAAGTATCTCTGTGTCAACAGCAGCACGGCTGCAGACTTGTCAGTGAAATTGCATTTCATTCCAAGGACACAGAATCTTTCATTCACTTCATTTCTTCTTATTTCGGAATCCATGTGATTTCTATCCCGCGATGCTCTGTAAACTCAGGGGGTTTTCATTAAACATAAATCACCAAGGGCATTGTGGATATGTTTAAAGGAGTTATTTAAGACCATAAACAAGTTCCCCCGCATTTATAGCATTAAGTATATGTCCACACTGATTTGGCAAGATTACCATATTAATGTGGGAAAATTTCTCGAAGCTTCCCTGAAGAATGCAAAAGGTGTATTTTACTTTGCTGCATTGTAGCTGGGAGGAGAGCCGCCTTTGATGCAGAAGGGCAGTTGCTTTGCACAGCCGCCTTTTATTGAAACCAGCTCCTAAATTGGCTGTGAAATGAGATAGCAATTATCAAAGCTGGGCTGGAGTCATAAAACTGGCGAGAAAAACTCTGGCTGTTTTGTTTGCCTGTATTAGTTTTCATGTTTGAGAGGTTTTATTGTTCTTTCTCAATTAACAGCTCTAAGCTTTTCATCAGCTCGGTCTGGCAGCTGTAGTCAAGCACATTTCTGAGACTTAAGATAATCCCAACCATTGGATTAATTAGCCTATCTGATTAATTCTGATTTTCTGCTTCGCAGCGGTGTGAAATGAGTACGTTAAAACCAAAACCTCTTTCACAGGGGATTATTTGTTTGAAATGTGCTATATGAAATCTATTAGCATTTGAGTTATTTGTGAGTATTGTGTTATTGAAGTACATTTTAGCACCAGCAGGGAGGCTGCGGGAACCTAGCAAATGGTAATCGCTCTATATGTCAAGTGCTTATTGCTGGTGGAGGTGCAGGCCCAACGCTAAGTGAGTGCCGGGCAGCCATTACTCATGGCAAAGCATCTGTAAATGTCTCTAGTGAACTTTTGCGGAGAATTAAGGTCACCTTGGCAGGCCGTGAGATACCGAGTCCATGCAGCACCCGGATTTGAGAGTGCTGCTTTTTAATGAAGACTTGTAAATCAAGAGGGTGGCCGGTTTATCAGTTATTCTCAATATTTCACATCAGGTGCAGCCCTGTAGAGCACCAAGCTTGTGCAATGTTGCATTTGCTTAACTATGTACATGGCAAGAGTGACTGCAGTACCATCTGTTGGCAGCAAGGTGGCACACTTAGTGTGGTGGCATTCCCACCTCTGATACAGCCAGGTCAGTCGCGGTCCCCTTTCCCATCTGCCCGGATCATCAAAAATAGTCACGGATGACACCTTTTCCAATATCCTGTACACCTGTTCCAGAAGCTTCTTTATGCTGAAGCTAGGTTCGAAGGGGATTAAGAAGCTCGTCATTTTACGTGCAACATTGCCATTGGAAACACTGAAAGAGCATGTTTAATGCGTATCTTCTCTCCTCTGTGTTCCTTGCCCAGTTTGGATTATTTATGAGCAAGTGATGATAGCTGCGCTGGACTGCAGTCGCGATGACCTGGCAGTGGTGAGTTGGCCCCGCCCCTTTCTTGTAGACACTGGAGCTTCTTAGTCTGCGTTTCCAAGATGGCTGTGCCATGTGGCTCCATCACAGTTGACTTATATGAAAAATTTGGCCAATTTCTGCACGGTGTGTGTGTGTGTGTATATATGTCTGAGGGTCTTTGTTCGTGCGGCCTAGTGTTTCCAGAGATATTAAGAGATTCGTCAAGTTGTGACCGTTTCTGCAGACCGGTTTGCTCTTGTGTGGTTGATTATACCACAAAGACGTCATCTGAAGAGTCTTATCGTAGCCGACGGAAATATTTGCTAAGTTGTGGAAGCCGTAATCTCTGATGGGCCGGGCGGACGGACGCGCTCCACGTCGTCCTCTGATGGGGGCGGATCTCCCGCTTGGCAAGGCTCTGCCATCGGACGGTTCACGTCAGGGTGGGACGTGACGAGGCAGCTTATGGTATGGGGGGGGGTTTCTGGGAGCTTGAATAGCTGCGGGTACCCACAGAAAACCGTGGAAAGTCTTCGTCTCCTGGTGTGGGCCTCAGCGGAGACGCTGTCCCCCGGGTTCTGCTTGGAGAGGTTAATAGGCCACCTAAAGGGAAGCTTCATTGACAGTCTATGTTAGATGAGATACAGAGGCTGCCCGTTTGGAGTCGGCACTGAATATGTCAGGCTGTGCAGGTATTATAGAGAATAACGAGTAACCAAGCGGAGAAAACGCACACACACCGGTGTAATTGAGGAGGGGGAAATATTTACGGTATGATGTCAGGAAGCACAGTCCCAGGACGGTTACTAGATTAAAAACCGCTGGAAAGTGCTGGAACGCTGTACTTTTCTCCTCAGAGGTTATTAAAACACTGCCTTGCCTGTTTCAAATATGTGTGCGTTTAGCAAAAATAAATTTCCCCCCCATATAAAATGTGGCATGACTGAGGAGGAGAGGAATTACTTCTGTAGCGTGCCAGCTGTCCTCCTCTACCTCCCTTTGCAGAGCTGTCTACAGGAGCTGAAGAGGCAGTTTCCAGGTAGCCACAGAGTGAAACGTCTGGCTGGTATGAGACTGGAGGCCTTGGAAAGGTAACTTTCTCTTCTCCCTCCTCCTCCTCTTCCTGCCGCCTTCCGCCTTCTCCGGTAGCTGCCGGCTTAACCGCATGGGGGGGGTCACACCGTGGTAAGCAGATGCTTGGACTGTTTGTTTTGGATCGCACTGTTCCTCACTGATGGGGGGAACCATCAGGTCAGGCCCTCCTCACTGTCCTTTCCCATATGCGTTTGGGGATTCCCCCACCTCCCCCAGGGAGAAAGCGGTTTGCGCTCCTTTTTATTTGGGAGTGGGTTTGGGGTTGTCTGGGCCCGCCCCCGTGCAGGAAGAAAACATTTGACGTATACATGAATGTGACCCCCTGCAAGATTTCATGACATAAATTCAGAGATGAAGTTCTAAGACTGTAATCTGTGGGGAAAATTAGTCTTTCTTCAGGAACAAATAGCTGTAATGCACCAGTCAGTGGATCTGTGTCTCCTCTTCTCACTGCATGTGCATCTAGTCATCTGCAAATCATCCTTCTTGGATCATTCTGACTTCACCAAGTGATCACTGCATCGATTGCTTAAATGTTGGAGGTTTTAACTTGCATTTATTCTCTGTTTAAGGTATGAAGATGCCACCAAGCTGTATGATTCCATATTACAAGACGACCCAACTAACACGGTACAAGCCGCCTTGGCCTCCTCCTGTTTTTGGAGAGGTTTCACTGTACTGAAAGGGCCTTTTTACAGTTCTTTACATCTGCAGCTGATCACGAATTAGTGGGTTTTTTATTTTTTTTGGATTCAGCTTTATTTTCCCTGAGGTCTTAACCCAAACTGCTGACCAACCGCTGTACGCACACATCTGTCTCAATGTTCAGAAGACGAGGAGAGATTTATCGCCTCGTGGACTGTCCTGCGTGTCCACAAGCGCTGGAGAAAAAGTAAATATTTTACACTGGAACCTTGATTTACTTTACTGTCTGACAGCAGCTGAGGAGCAGAGAGGTACCTCTGTCCTCATTCCTCTCAATTGAGAAGCTGGTCTAGATGGAGTCGGTTGATCAGCTGAAGGTCCGTTTGTAGAGCCAGGTTAGAGCCTGTTCTGCCCACACGTTGGCCCTTCTCAGACTCTTTATGCTGTTGTTTCATTTTTGTAGGCTATCAATTTTGTATCTCTCGTCCAGCGAGATTCGGTGTAAAAACACAGCGGTATTCGTATTTATTCAGCCTCTCGCCAGCAACCCCCCCCCCCCCCTTCAAGAAATACTCCATACCTGCTGTTAATCGCTTCCATAAGGACATGCGGCTATGCAGGAAAATAAACGTCTAAAGGTGTTTTCAGAAGAAGCCGCGGACTTGTTTGTTTTGGCGCCCCGAGGGCGTCCGGCAGCTTCTTGGGTTGCGCGGACTCAAGGATCTGCTGGTGTGCAGTCGACGGTTTGCAGAGGCCCGCGTCTCTTTCCCGCGCCTCCCCACGGGAGTTCCCCACGGCACCGAAGGCCCCGTTTTGGACAAATGACCGGTAGAGTTGACTGACTGGTTCGGACGACTGCGGCATCTTCTCTGCCCTCCTTGTGGCTTTGTTCCCTGGGGTGAAACACGGCCACCAGTCGTCCTCTGGGTTATTTATCGCTGGCGGTCACGTGACAGGAGGTGGCACCACCTCTATCTTTTCTGATAAGTCAAAGGTAGTTTGAAGCTGCCAGTGTTTGGCTGCAGAAGATGAGGTCTGCTCTGTTTGTTTTCCATGTGTCTCAGCTGAGAAATGCTACCATTTCCTGTGAGCCGAGCTAAATTGCAAGCACATTGCGTAGTGTAAATGGAGGGGGGGGGCACACACAAATGGATGTCTTCAGCGGTGCGGTCAAATTATTTTGGAAGCCTGGTAATCGCGCCTCCCTGGAATCTCTTAAGGCTCACAAAGGCTGGTTTGAGGCATGGAAACGATACCTGCCCTCGGGAACCTCGTTCTCTGCATTCAGCTGCCTTCCAAGCTAAATATGGACATAATTCACCATTATGCAAAAATGTCCTTATGAAAACTAAGCGGTAGAAATAATTTTTAAGGTCTGAGAAGCACAAGGTCGCAGAACAATGCCAGGTGGGTCCCTTCCATGTCATTAACGTTATGGGATGAAGTGTAATGACTTTCTGCAGGATTTCCTTCCGGCGAGAGAGTTTATGGATTTAAAAATGGTAGATTGCATAAGACCTGACGGAGAAGCCAGAGTAGAAGAGCCTTGCCCTTTTTTAGCAGAAACAAACCCCTTCCCTCATGGGAATATGGGGGGTTCCCTCCACCAACCGCGCGGGAAAGATGTTTTTACTTGCTTTGCTTGTCTCGTCGGGTGGAGGTACTCTTGCGTGCTTCGGGGAAGGGTTGGGACTGTAGGGGGGGATTCTCCACCCATCATCCCCTGGGTCGTCCGTGACAACGAGAGCAGCGGGAGGGACGGGAACCCCCCACCTTCACTACTGACATCACCAGGCCACCTGTCTTAAAGGGGGGCATTAAGTAGCAGTCATCCTTCAACAAGGCTTTTATATGTCCTGGAAAGAAATGTCCCAATCGGGGGAGGTGGCTGCTGGAAAGTTGGCGAGCCGGCGGACGGCCCACGAGGCCCAGCCTGCAGTGCTCACTGGAGACTCGAAACTGAGCTGTTCTAATTACAGGCTGAGGGAATGTGTGTGGGACCTATTAACCAAAATTGTTGAATCGACAGAAATTGTTCAAGGTTTTTTGCCGCGGCGACGTCCAAAAATGTTCGAACCCTTAGGCCTCCAGCGTCGAAGATCCAGGACCTACTCTGATGATGGCGAGGGGTTTCTTCTGTTTGTTTTCTTGTGTCTCTCTGTCTACATAAGTGCACACATCGTGACCTGTTGTTTTAATTATGTGTCGAATTCTTAGCGTAGTTACTTTGTAGGACAGGATATCCGTCGAAATAGCGCGTGTCATTAAGCAGCCCAATGGAGATGATTATTCGCAGGCTCATTTATATTCGGGCATTGCCGTAACTTCTGGCACCACGCCAGACAAAGCTCTTCCAGGGTCCCTGTAGCGGATGTTTACAAATGATTTTTCTTTTTTGTAGTTTTGAGGCCTTGCAAAGTGCTGAAAAATTTCTCTACCATAAACTGGAGGGATAGTAACTGTTTTCTGATGCTTTCTGTTGCGTGTCAGTGTTCTTTCTGAAAATCGGGATGGTGATTGAGGACGATTTGATGGTCCGCGCGCCTATTATCCGCCTTCCAGTGGCTCTCAGCGGAGATTTAAAGCACACGGTTTTATTTGCCTGCTAAGGGCAGCATGGCCAGCATGTCCCGAAGGAGGCACCGTGAGGTTTCTCCTGTGCTTTTTCCATGTTAAACCATCACCTAGCAGCCACCTGTGCCTCTGCTGCCTGGGAAGCGGCGGCTTTCAGCCACATGGTACCTCCAGACGTCTGCCAGGCTCAGATGCTGTGCCTGTACCTTCCCGATGGGAGCCCCTGACGGCTGACTGGGCAGTCACGGCACTGAGCGTGCCCGTTAGCCAAAACAGCTAACCGCTAACGGGCACGGTGAGTGAGTAAGCTGTGGACCTGGGGCATTTCTAGCTATTGAAAAAATTAAGTCGTTTACTGGGGACTTGACTCTTTGTTTTTGAAGGAGGACTGGTTTCGGGGCTAAAATACTTGGGGCTATAGCCCTGACTGCTCGGACCTAACAGCACGCATGCTGTAAACCATCCTAAACTGGATTGGGGGGTGAGAGCTTCACCATACGCCTCTCTGCGGGAGAGCCGTGTGTCTCTGTGAGCCAGCCGTGCACACGCCCATCACGGTGAGCGGGCACGTGAGGGCCGTGTCCAAGGAAACGGCCAGCGCGAAGCTGGGCCCCGGGGCTTGGGAAGTGGAGGGTAGTGGGGCACGAGAAGCCGGGTCCCCTCTCCCACCCATCCACCCCCCACCCTCAAATGGTAATTAAAAAAGAATCAGGGGGACTTGGGGGCCGGTGCTCTCGCCAGCGTTTGGATCATTAGTTTAAAAAGAAGCGGTTTGGAACAAGTCCGCTTTTAATAAAGTGCCGTGGGATGAT
>JAABNX020000151.1:6942985-6977662 GCA_015163995.2 Mormyrus lacerda
GTGCCCTCCCGTGACCCCCGCCCCCCCCCCCGCCGCAGGTGAAATCCCCTCAGGGCGGACTCGACAACTTGGAGCTGTCCAGGAAGTACTTCGCTCAGGCTCTGAAGCTCAACAACAGAAACATGAGAGCTCTGTTTGGGTTCTACATGGTGAGGCGAGAAACAGGCCGAGGGTCCGTCCAGGGATGCGGAGTTTGTCTGTAGTGACTGTTTGTAGAAAGGATTAGTCACCGCTGACTCAGACAGCTCTCTTGGTAAAAGCCTTTCTTCCTTATATGCTGGCTTTATGGTGCCCTTTCATGTTTATGGCTAAGCTAAATAAATCAGTGTCTGAGCAAACTGCCCTTGGGAAGGGCTCTCGTTTGTCAGGCATGGGTCTGCTTATGTCAGTATTCCTTTCGCCTGTATATTTATTTAAACCGTCCGCTGACGACCCCGCGTGGGTTACGCTCGGCCCGACGTCAGAGCGCACACGGAGGGTAACGAACAAAGATGGGATGCAGAAGCACACCGCGGTTTCCCGACGTCGGAGGGTCCGCGGCACGGCGGGGTCCCCGTACTCGCCGGAACGCAGTTCTGCATGTCAGGACACGGTCAGCGGGTTGACGACCCTGGTGTCGGCGCTGAGTCAGTTGGCTAGTTTCACTGATGGCTTTTGCGTTCGTTTCAGGTGAAGCGCTTCCTGTTTGCAGCAGGGGAAGCCTGCTGTGCTGCAGAAGCAATTATAATGTAGGCAGCTTTACGCTTTAGAAAAACGCAGAAAATTTCAGCAAGCTAGAAGCTCAGCGCTAATATAAAACGGAAAATGTGTAAAAATTTTCATTTAATGTGTGTATTTAGTATGCTACTCTAGTATGTATATATCTTAGCTGTCAGGTGTCCTGAATGGTATGGAGGGGAAATCTGACACGAATAATGTCTGACGTAGAGGTTTGTGGGACAGCTTTCTTCTGAGCGTCGATCTGCCTGTGCATTATAATAATGTGTCATTAGGTATAAGTCCAAATGTGTGGCCCATGTTATTTGTGCTCATGCAGCTTGAGCGAGCGATAGTCGGTGGGAGCGACTGGGACACGCGGCCCTGCGGGGCCGGCGGGGGGGCTCTTTGACGGCACTGTGTTTAAGGCTTCAGCGGGGCCCCGGGACTCCTTTCATGTCCCGTGAGCACGGACCCTCGAGGCCGGGCCTGTGGCTGGCTGAGCAGCTCTTTCGTGGCTGGAGAGCATGATTCACATCTCGCTCTGCTCGCCGCATGGCCTGTACGCCATCGTCAAGCCTGTCAGCGCGGCCGTCGACGACGGAATGACTGGGGAAGCCAGCTCTGATTAAATTTCGTTAATTTATTATTTTTTTCCCCAGCCTGGAACGCATTCCCTCTGTAATGCTCGCCTCCATAAATGTGTCACCCGGCAGTTTCCGTGGCAGTTCTTGGCGGCCTGTTCAATGCTTGTGGTCTTTTACTGCTGCAGTTTTGGACGGTCCTAATGCCCCCCCCCCCTGCCCACTTCCCTCTCCAGTCTGCAAGCCACATCGCTGCCAGTCCGAAAGTGAGTGCTAAGGTAAAGAAGGACAACGTGAGGTACGCCGCCTGGGCCGCCAATCAGATCAACAGAGCCTATCAGGTGAGACAGTGTGCCGATCCCCCTGCCCCTATCCTTGGCTGGGCGTGGCTTGTTGTGGTCTGCATTGAATAGCGTGGACTCTGCAGATATTTTCTGTCTGTGCTCGTCACAGAGTCAGCGCTTCCTCCGTGGTGTTTCTCTGACTGCCAGCAAGGCCTTAGTTGCTCATTAGAATCGACTTGGAGACCAACTTGTGCTCCTGTACTTGTTGCCAAATCATGCAGCTTCTCCGTACAGTTACTGGTCATCACCCTCTGTCTGTTGTAGTGTTTAATTATAGATGTTGTCTGTAGTTAATTGATCACCCTGATGTGACTGATGCAGCTGCTAGGTGGACGTGCATTTTGAGAGCTTTCAGGTTACCATGTTGCTTTTTAAAACGCCCTCAAAGAGTGATGTAAAAAAAAAAAAAAACAACATATTGGCTTACTTTCTACCTGTCGCTGCATTATCATCAGCCATCTCATACCATCGCTACGATGTCTAAAAATAGACAAATGTAGCCCCCGATAAGATGACAATTTCACTATGCTGTTGTTTATTCGACTGAGAAGGAGAGTTCCTGTGGGAATATGTACATAAACTCTTGCTGCTTCCATAGAAATTAAGAAGTTAATCAGTGGCCCGGCATTACTAATCAAATGTATTTGATTAGTCTATCATCAGAAAGTGTGACCTGCCTCTATAAAAGCAGGAGTTTTGGCAGCTCGTCGGTCTGGAGTTTCTCAGGTTTATTTTAACATCATGCCAAGGAGAAAAGACATCAGCAATGATCTCAGAGACGCAGTTGCTTTCTGGGAAGAGTTATAAGGCCGTTCTCCTTGTTAGACATCATTCTGGAGTGAGATGGATTATTAACAAATGGCAGACAAATTGCGAAGAACCCAAGAGCTACATCCAGGGATCTACAGGCCTCAGTTAGCATGTTAAATGTTAAGTTCATGACTACCGTAAGGAAAAACATTGAACAAGTATGGCTTCTGTGGGTTGGTAATCAGGGGAAACCCTCTTCTCCAAAAAGAACATGTATCTGAATAAACTATGAGTTTTCTGGAAGTGTGCTTTGGCGGGTGAGACTGAATTTCATATGTTTGGTCAGCACAACGTTTAGCGAAAACCAAATACACAAGCACTTCATAGCAGTTGTCCAGCATGGGGTTGAAGGGGTTATGAATCCTGAAGGTCCAGGACACCTTGCAGTCATCTCCTCAACCATGAACTCCTCTTTACACCAGAGTGTTCTCCAGGCAAATGTGAGGCCATCTGTCCGGCAGCTAAAGCTGGGCCAGAATTAGGTCATGCAACCATACAGTGATCCCAGGCACCCAGCAGATCTACAAGTGAATGGAAAAGAGAGGAATCAAGGTTCTGGAACGGCCAAGTCAAGGTCTGTAGTTCAAAACCCATTAAGGTGCTGTGGTGGGACCTTTAGAGAACTGCATAATAACCGCGGCATCAAGCTAATCAGCCGTGGCTGGTGTTTGTTCTTTCACACACGGTTTCTGCACGTTGCCTTATTTTTTAGATTAAATCCCTCATGTGTTCATCAGCTGAGATTAGAATTACCTCATTTTAGGACCTGGTAAGGACCATATAATTTTTTAGTTATGTCCCGGTACATAAAACTATGGAATTGAAGAAAGGTGAACTTCATTTTTCACACACTGTACATTCATACCCCCATGTACTTGATATTGTTTTATCTGACATTTTTTCCCTGCTTGTCAGTTTTTCCTTATGTTTGGTTGGAATTCTGGTGAACTCCCCTATCGTTTTTTTTTTTTTTTGTCAGAACAGACCCCAGTGTCTTCACACAATATGATTATGGAGGAGCAAGTTTCTGCATGAAATAGTCCAACAGTGTCAGAAGTGAAGACATTCCTATCTTTTGGGGTTTGTCTCTCAATCTGTAGGGAGCCATACTGAAGTCATGCTAAACTTGTGCGAAACCCACACTACTCTCCCGTTTTCATCTGACCCACTTGGGTGGTCCCAAAGTATTAAAAATCTGGCCTTAATGAAACTTTGAATAACAAAAACAAAGCAGGGTATAAACAAAAAAAAAAAAAAAACGGAAAATCCTTTAAGTTTGAGTTCATTACACAGGTTTTTAGAAGACAAATGGTCCTCTCCCTCTATGAAGGAGAGACTCCTGACCCGCACTGGTGGTGCTTCAGTGATGTATATCTGCACGTTCCCAAGCCCTGGGGTGGAATTTAAGCTGTCGCCCTCACGCTCTGCATCAAAGCTGCTCCTGGGGAAGCTGAGAAGAGGGGGTGGACTTGCAAGAAAAGGCCCAGTGTTTGGTCACAGACACCGGCAGCTTTATCGGGCAGCGGAGGGAAATAATCAGTTACCTTAAGTCCTGGCTGCTCTGCCTTGTGCGCTGGGAACTTCCGCACCTCCCTCTGAAAAGGTAGCAGAAGAAGGAATTAATGGCCACAGGATATAAAAAAAACAAAAAAAATGAGGCTGCTCTCTGCTCTGGTTTGGAGAAGGAGCCATGGAGGTAGTTCAGGTCAAGGAGCACATGATCTCTGCTCTGGGGGAGGGGGAGGCTGGGAGGGGGTTGGGGGGGTTAGGGGAGTCTGGCCACCAGCATTGATGTTACGTCACCATTAACATTTGTGCAGCTGGGCTCATGTTAGTGGAGGATAGATGAACTGAATATTTTGGAATTAATTGAAGAATGCAGCATTGATTTGTAGCAGGAAGATTGTAGGTGTTGCTGTTTTATGTTTGATGATGGCCTTTAAATTTTTTCCTACCCATGAGTTGCCAACTGTGCTTAACCATTCCGGGTCACTGTGTTCCAGTGCCAGTGCTGGGAAGCGAGTCACTCTTCACCTGTTCTCCATGAAACATCTGACTGCAGTGATTTTTTTTAAATGATCTTGCGGAGAAGCTGCCATTGAATCAAAGTCCAATTTTATTGCCAGTTCCAGGGATGTTAGTGACCCAGGCCCTTGGTGAATCAGGGATGTTAGTGACCCAGGCCCTTGGTGAATCAGGGATGTTAGTGACCCAGGCCCTTGGTGAATCAGCTTGCCTGTTATGGAGCTCTCTGGCACGTCGGGTCTTGCCGTGATGCCGCATTGTGATTCCCAGGGAGGCTGTCGCTATGCCGCGCTGAGACCATGTCGTAGCCATTTTGTGCTGCACTTCTGCATGACTCAACCCAACCTTTTAGGGTCATGGGCTGCCAGTAGCACTGGGTCAGAATGATCCGTTTTGAGGATGGACTCTACAGCCTCCGTGCATCAAGTTCCGGCCGTATCCATGTTCTCTTCTTCGTTAGCGATCATGTTTAATTGCTGCCTATTTTCATAATACAGGCTATTATGTTCCGTATTGACCGTTATTCCGATGAGTAGACTGAGGTTGAGTACATTAGCTGCCTGATGTCCTCTTCCTGTAAAATATGCAGGGTTATGCATGGCAAATGTTTCAAGGAAGACAAGTACAGTTTTGTTTCCATGAAATGGCAATTAAGCATGTAATAGATCACTACAGAAAAGCTGTAGACGCGTCTCGCCGAATGATGCCTCTGCGGTAACGCGTGATGCTGCGATGGGTGACGAGCTGACATGTCGTCCCTCTCCTGTGGCAGCTGGCAGGCCGGGGAACAAAGGGGACAAAGTGCTCCGTCAAGGCCGTGGAGGAGATGCTGGAGTCCCTGCAGATCACCATGTCTTGAGTCTCCGCCCCCTTCCAGTCACTCAACCATGACAGCAGCTCCGCCCCTTTCCTCATCCTGGCATCGCACCCCAAGTCCCCCCCGCCCCGATGAGTCATGGTCTAGACAAAGGAGGGTTTGTACCTGTGTGTTGTATGCTATACAGACTGTGTCCGTAACCTTTAAGGTAGACAGAGGACTTTAAAGACCCCATCGCATTGCTGGGACCTCACATCGAATCACGGCGCTTCTCTTCAGAACAGCCATCAAACTGGACTCCACTGTTCATCACAATAAACTGTTTAACTGTTTGCAAAACCTCCTTGTTCAGCTTAACCCGGTGGCTTCCCTCAGTTGAAGGAAGGGAATTAAAAACCACTTTTTGGAGTTTCCTGCCCCAAACTAAATGTACGTCATTTGCATCATTGTTTCAGCGCAGTGGCTCAGTGTACATCTTGCAAGCCGGAGTGTTTGCAGCACACATGCGACACGGGACGTCGCATGGGAAGCAATGTGCAACCAGCATGTCAGCATCCCGCTGTGGACTCCTCCCTCACTTAAAGAACACTATCGCAGCTCCTTTGACAAGCTTCGCAAAGAGTCTGTAATTTGAGTTCAGGGAGAAATTTGTAGCACATTGCCAGTAATTAAAGCAACAAAAAAAACATGAATCTGGTAACAGTTAAGTAAAGTTAACCCCTGTGAAAGGTCTTCCTTCCTACTGCTTTTGCTTGTAAGAGTTGAATTGGTTAGTCTTAGACTAATTAACCGTCCTTATTCATCCATGAAAAATCAGCTGTTACTTCCAACACCTTTGTTTATTACGTCTCTGTAATTGTTTCATAATTTCAGTTACAGCTCAGCGGAAAACTTGAGTCCAAGGTCCATTTGTCGGGGATGTGAGTGGCTGTAAAGGACTGAAAACTTAAAAAATAAAAAACAAAGTGACTTTTTTTTTTTTTGGACGTTTAGTGTTCTGGCAAGCATGTGATTGTCCCTGGCGGGCCAGGGTACTGACTGTAAGTGTTAGTTATTGGTGGGGGACAGAGCTGTTTGTAAAAGTTCATTAAGCAGCTGTAAATGCTTTTAAAAATACATTGATCGCTTAATGTGTAACGTAAGGCTGCCGGAGTCTAACCTTGTGCAATAGTGCCATCTGCTGCCCAGAGGAAGGACTGACCTCACTATAGTGCCGAACTCTTAACCGCGTCTCGGTCGCACCTTTCACTGAACGAGTCACAACTCATGGCCCAGGAGCACAATCTGTGCAGCTGATTTCCATCTTCACTCGCCTGTAGTTATTCTCACTGGATCCTTGCTTAGCTTGCCTGTACCTACAGCTCTGAGGCCATCCGGCTGGGAACAGCAGCCAGAGGTGTGTGCGCTATAAACACATAGCTGCAGGCTGGATTTGGATGCTGCTTCGCAGAATGACATCATTTCTGCTGACTGCTCTCATATTGTGACAGGCTCTGTATGAAGTCATCGCGATACCACATGGCTTTTATGAAGTCTGTCAAACGCCAGAAATATTTGTGTGCTGTTTGCTTTCTCCATCCATCCATCCATCCATCCATTCTCTTGAAAACCACTTTTGTAAAATATGTGAACTCTTATGTCTTGGACCTACTAAGTAGATACATAACTTTTCTCCAACTTGTATTTGCACAAATTTTGAAATAATGATAAAATAGACCAAAGGGGAGTACCGTTTCCAGAACCTTCTTCTCTTAGAGTTAAAGCAAAATGCAGTTCCATTAGCAGACTAATGATTAACTGTTTGACTAGATATGAGATTCTTTTTTTGTTTTTCTTTTAACATCATTCAAGTCAAAAAATTCTTCTGATCTAAACCTTCTTATATATAACATATGAACACAAGCTGTTCAAATTTTCTGATTAGATTAGTTTTTTGTGCAGAAGACAAATGTGCAGCAATCCGCTATTTGTATCTGTTAGATGTGCAAGCAGCTGTCACATAGCAAGAAGGCTAATGGGGGACTTAGGTCTTATAGACACTAGGGTAAACTACTTTAATAAGTTATGGCGTCTGCATCCACACGTGCCAGTGAAAGTGAGGGCTTATGTGAATGACAAGGGAAAAAATTGCTTTAAGCTGTTGGCTGTAGTTGGAGTCAAAAACATTGTAGTGGATTAGCTATTAGTGTTGCCTGTAATCTCCGATCCCCCAGAAGATTATCTCGTGCCACGGTCTTCTGTCCGTCGACTCAATTCAAAACCAGGTTCTCCCGGTGACCGAGGAAATTAAACAACGCTGCAAAATACCTTGGCATTTACCTCTGTGGTAGAAGAAAAGGAAGGCGAAGAAAAGGTGTAATTAATCACGTAAAATGCTGTCCATCCAGGAACCGTTAACGCTACCACAACGGAGTCATTCAGAAGCATTTCACAGAGTGTTTGTGGCGTTCACACTGGGGTACATGGTATAATCATCATCTTCATCAACTTGGATGAAGAGGAAAAAATACTGAAGGAGCCTTAGTAGCCTACCAAATTCTCAGGAGAAGGGCTTCTGCAGCTCAAGTAGACGAGAAGAGAAGGTCACTCAAGGCAGAAGAAATGCTCCAGCAAGCTCATGTGTCCCCCCCCCCCCACCAGAGAGCGTGAGGTGGATGAGGCCCGATGTTGATGCCTCCTAACCCTTCTTAGCTGTATGGGGGCATGCTGTTAAAAGAATGGCCCACTTTGCAGATCGGATCCTCTGTATTCTCGAGGGAGTGGAGAGATACTCTCACTTACAATGGAGTTATATGACAGGTAAAAGGAAGGGAGGTGGTGATTCTGGAACGTTCTGGGCTTCAGCTTGGTGCTGCTGAGACCAGAACAGGCAAACAATTACTGGTAGCGGCACATGAGTGAATCTAACCCAAGTGTGCGTCCATGGGGGTATGACCAAGACGAGCACCTATCAAGCATCATAAATTCATCATTTCTTGGTGTGACTCAGGTCTTCAAATCAAATATAAGGAATTCTCATATTCCCACGAATCATAGATGAAGCTATGCCTGCCGTGCTCACGCAGGGTGAAATGAAGCCGACTGAAGATGAATCGAATCAGTCGGTAAAATGTGGTCTCTCACAGGATTTCAGGTTTTACGAGAGTGCCTTGCATTCTTATCATGGCTGAGCGTGAGATCACTCAGTCGATACAGGCAGGTTTTTGGTGTTCATTTGTACATATATAGGGACTCGGACTTCACTTTGTTTGCTGAAGCATTCCGGAGTCACTGGTATAATAACGAAACTACACAAATCATTTTTACTACAGCCTCCTGTAGATGACCAGGATATACTGGGCTTCTTTCTTGGAGTGAATTACATGCAGTCTGAGACCAGCAGGACTGGAATCGGATACCGCCCCCCCCAAAAAAACTATTCTGATGTTTAATAAGCATATTCCAATTTTTCTTTTTCTCACTTTTTTTTAAACTTTAGCTGAACCCTTAGACAATAACTCATTGTCTTGTTTTTTCCTCCCTCCCTTCTTCTGCGACGGTTCCCAGAACACTCCACCAGGGTTACCCTAATGAGGAGCCTCTGTACGCACAGAAGGCCACTAAAAACATGATTGTTTGATGATTTAAACGTCTTGCCTGCCCAGATATTTAGACCTGAAGTCTCTCTGGTGTTAAAAAGGAGCTGAACTGCGGAGCTGAAAAGAAAGTGCGGGGTGCGCGTGCATGTGTATGTGTGTGCGTGTGTGAGTCTGGGAGCGGATGGCATTAATGTGCTCATACACACCTCGTTTAAGACCATCTGGCAGCAATAACTGCATCATCGAGCAGTCATCTCCCATGATCCTCTGCTGCCCTTGGGGCGAAGGGGGAGCTTGGGGGAATTATGGGATGAGGGACCCGTGGGGCCCACGCGTCCGTGGCAACGGGTTCAACAGAGGGCTGCCATCCTGTGCGCCACTGCAGACGGGACGTGGCACGTGTCAGATTATGGGGGCAGCGGGCTCAGACGAGGGCGCACATCGCTTACTTCTGCAGACAGTTGTTCTACCCAGGCTGGTTAGCGGAGACCGCAAACCCCCCCCCGCCCATGGATCGCCTTAGCAGCCAGGAGTCGTGCGGCTTGCTCCATGCATGTCTTGAGACCTAATTAGAAAGACAAAATCGGGCCTGGCTAGTTATAAAGCTTCCTAGGTGAACATTCTTGGCAACCACAGGGGGATATTATATGCGCAGAGCTGGTTATGAGGCAGAGAGCCGGCGCTGTGGCATCATCCTGTCACTCGCTGCAGCTGCTACCTCCAGCTTGTGTTTCTCCTTTCCTGTCGGCCGCCTGCGATTTTGTGTTTTGTGTTTCAGACACTGTGTTTGCGTCCGTAGTTTGCATAGTAGCATTTCATAGATACATGTTTTTTTCTTTTTTATCCTCAACAATGTTCCCTCTAAGCGAGCAGACAATGGAGTCTCAAACTCACAGTTGACGCCGAAGCAGAATTTCCTTCGTTATTAATTAACTTTTCAGTTTCTTCCTAGACGCGCATTTCCTCCCGCTTTGACGACCGTCTCTCCTTGGCTCCTGTATTTGGATCCCACACGTGTGCTTTCCCCTCCGCCGTCTGACTCTGCCGTGATGATGCTAGTCACACAAAGCCCCTTTTCAGTCAGACCGTTACCCGAGTGCTTGAGGGGATTTGCGAAAACGCTGCCAGAGCTGAAACCCAACCCCAGGTGTTTTTCTTTAACAATTTTATTCTTAGATATAATTATTTTAGTCTTATCTTAAACCAACACATGCATGGCTGATGGCATTCACATGTGCCATGTGCACACTTCTGAAGTGATTCCCATGTGAAGCACATCTAGAGCTGTTGAACTTGATGGTTTCTACTTCATGTGGAGTCGTTTACAATAGCGAATTATAAAACGATCATTTGGAAAGGTGGAATGGTTTAAGGAACCCAAAAAGATATCATTTGAATATTGTAGGCACCCCTTTTGATTGAAATTACGCACCCACTTCTGCAGGCAGCGGTGGATAGTTCAGGTCCAGAAAGGAAAAATCCAGACCAGGATTTTGTTTCAACTAACCGGTTGAATATAAAGAGTCACAGTCCCAGAGCACTCACCTGGTTGGTTGAAACAAAATATTGTCTGTCCTGCTTCCAGCAGGTTGAGTATGGTTTCTTGGACGGAGAAGTAGACAGATCGTGTCACTATAGCCTGAGGCTCTTACCCAAGACTCAGTCACATGACGACAAAGTGTGTAATCTAAAGATCTACTGCTAGATCCACTTTTAGCATGGCACCCCAATACCCTCAGGGCCCCCCCCCCCCCCACAAAACCCACGCTGCAGATTGACAACCAGCAGAGATTTAGTGCCTTTGCGCTTTCTCCAGCAACACATTTGGACAGCACCCGTGAGCCGTTGTATCCATTATAGACACATGGTCGTTTTTTGAGATAGATCAGAATTCAGTACACAGTTCTGTTGGGAATTTAGTTCCTTGCTGAAACAGTTGTAAGTTGCAACACTGCGGTTTGTGATCTGCTTCTAATATATTGAATACATAAAATAGGAATTTGATTTATTGGCTGCTCTGAGTGCCACAATTCTGGATTTTATTTTTTCAGAAATTTTCGAGTCCAAAAGCTAATGTTTTACATTGAGGAAATGATAAGCATGGTCTCTGCGCATTATAAATAATGGGAGATTCACAGGGCTGTCAAATTACAGGTCATTAACCACAGGAAGCTGCACACTGCGTCTGTTTGCGGTGCGTCATTATGCCGTGTGAGCTTTCAGTCAAGCAGCACGCAACTGCCTCTGACAGGCACCAAGGGGGCAAAAAAGCCGGACAGACACTGAGGCTGAGGCAGGGCCTGGCTCAAGCCGTGCTGCCTGCGAGAAGAAGAGAGGGAGGAATAAAATAAATTCGCCCGCGTGCTGTTCTCACCGGTCCATTCGACACAGTCAGCAACCTCGGGTGTCTGGGTCTCATTATGGGATGGCAGGAAAATGCTTTGTGCTGATCCCTGTGTTGTCTGTGCTCCTTATGCAAAGGAACAGCAGGTGGCGTGGCAGTGAAGGCTGTGGATTTAGTAACCTAAAGGTTTCTGGTGTAAATTGCACGGGGGACCCCTGCTGTACCGCGGGAAAGGGACCCACTCCAACTGGTTATGGATAGAAGAATCTGCTAAGCAGCTAAACATAACGTGTGCGTGTTGGTCTCTTTGACTCTCACAAGCTTGGCCAGAGTAGCTGGACAGCGGAAGGTAACACATATTTCTCAAAAATGCACAGTGTTTAAAAATTCTTTGTATCGCGCCGCTTTAGAGTAATGAGTTTTCGCGAAGGGAGCCAGGTTTCCTTGCCGCTCCGCTGCGTGAAAGAGATTAATCATGAGGTTGGGCCGCCGTTCATGCCACGGCTCTTCGCAATAAATACTCGGCGGTGGGCAGACATGACCATCTGCTGACGGGGAGGGGGACGACCGCGTGCAGCCGCCGAGGGCCCAAGCGGGTGCTTAAGGGTTTCCGCTCGGTCTCTGTCAGAGGCCCCGCTCAACAGAAAAGGCTGATATGTTTATTGACAGGGTGGGGGGCATTTTTACTGATGTCATTAATATCCCCCTCAGGGTAGGTATAGACGAGGTCAGGTCACAGCCCTGTAACTCCAGGGGTTCTCAAAGTCATTTAGGGCAATGTTTCTCATTACAGGTCTCGGGACACCCAGGCAGTCCACATTTTTGCTCCCTCCCAGCTCCCGGCCAATCAGAAACCCTGAATACCAAGTGCAGGTGCGGTGTGAGCTGGGAGGATGCAGAAACGTGGACCGTCTGGGGGCGTTTCCCATGATCACTGACGTGAACTAAGACATGTAATATTGACAGATTACGACATATAGGTGTCACAATAAACACATTCCACATAAAACTCAACAGGTCTCTAACTACCAATAAGTATCACCCTTAATTACAGCCCATAATACCACTCCCAGTGTCATTATCTAACCACAACGATAACCGGTCGTCTATAAACATGGGAGATTTAGTATTTGTACTGAAAAGCTGTAATGTGCACTATCTAGAAATCAAGAACAGGAGGTCATGAGAGGAGCATGTTACAGAGCTGAGTAATATGGCCAGCATGCGGGGGGGGGGGGGATGACCCCCTCCAATCCGAAAGACAAAGTCACCATCGACCTTTGGACCTTTGGTACCGCTGTCAAACTACTGCATCGCTTTAATATTTGATTTCCTCTCAGGTATTTCTGGCTCTGCTCTTTTATGCACGATAAAAATAAATTCTTTTGAATTACATAAAATTTAAACTCAAGGTCATCCTTACGCGTAGCGTTCAGACGCCGGCTGCAGATAAAGTTACACGAATGGGGTGCAGGCCGTTCGGCACATTTCATAGAGTACCAATGTCACCGGAGCAGTGGGCGTGAGGCGCCCAGTGTAATCGATAGTTAAAAACAGGAGGTTGCATTTCAAAACACCTATAAAAAATTATATCAATTAAAAAAATGAAAAATGTAAACAGCATTGTGCCCTTATTTATGTGTTTTCTCTTCTTCTGCTTCAGACTCCTTTCATTCTTTTTGTCTTCATCATTATTCGTCACGTAGTGCCTGGTTTTTCTTTCTTTTTTTGTCGTTTCACAGACGCGCGTGAGGTACTTCTCTGATCTTGTGTTTGGTGTGGTTAGAACAGCGACATGTATGGAAGATACAAGTTTCCACGTCGAAGATCGAGACCCTGCTCTTCAGTCTGAGAGCCCGCACCAAGTCTAAGCTTATTCTCCAACCCCAAAGTGAGCAGATTTCAGGAAAAAAAAGCTCGCATTAAATCTGATCAGAGGGCTAGAGGGGCAGTACACTGGAGCACATCTACCTACACACACATCAGTGTCTCTTTAGCTGAGCTTCGGGAGGTGTTCGGAAGCTTCTAGACCTCCCGCATGTAACTAATAAACTCGACCATTAAAAAAGCCACAGACCATTTCAGTTTGCGTCAGCTGTTTACGGCACCCTGCTCCCACCCCATTTCCAGCCCTATTTCTCAGTTTATGATGCTCTAATGGGGATCTACAGCCTTGCCCTGATAGCCAGGTGTGACTAAGGCGGAGAGGATACGGTGCTCGCACAAGCATTTCCGTGCTGTAGTGACCAAGACCACCAGGCTCAGCAGAGTTTGCATATTCCCTTTACGGGGATGGAGGGCAGTAAAGTAGGGATGGCACAGCAGAAGAGGTCAAACAAATATGAACCTGATGTTGGTGGGTGGGGGGGGGGGGCAGTCACGGCGCATGCAAAGGCGTCATTGATCTGGCTTTGTGGTCTGTTAATTCTGGTCCAGGTTTATGGGTAAACAAAACAAAATCTCAGAAATGAACTTTCTCCGCCTCCCACAATGGAGTTTGACCTCATCCGCAACCCCACTCATACCTGCTTATTTTGCCAGTAGAATGTTTATATTCTCAAAGACTGGGATTAATTCACAAACAGGTCCATCACATTACAGACGAATGGCTAACCTTCACATGTTTCCTTTCACACGCATTCCACAGCGGTCACGTCAACGACACTGAGATCCCACAATGAGGCGTCACTTTGACACACGTTCCTAGGATCCAACTCCAGGAATATGTCGCCTTGCTCTCCTGCCTAAATGACAACAGAAAGCAAAACAAGCAGAATCTTGGACTGCACCATGCTGTATCTGCAGCTGAAGTCTGCTACACGTGGGCAGGGGAGTTGTGCTGAGCGAGTGGTTTCCGGTATAAAATAGCCCCCCATCCATGAATCAGAATCAGAGATTAATGGCGCAGGTCCTTGGACATCCGTCCCCCCCCCCTTAAAGACTTGCTACATTCAGGCAGAGGCTCCGTGATGGACTCCCTGCCCCAGTTTGACAAATAATTCAAAAGATCCCAGAACATGCCCAGGTGTCCCTGCTGAGCCCGTCTTTAGGCATTAATAAAAAAATCTGCCAGTTTCGAGTTGATGGAGGATGTTTTCTGTCATGACGGTACCACAGCAAATGATGTCTGTACTCCTAGGAAACTCTGGACAACCTCGAGACTATGGGGCTGGTGCGTTGACCTCAATGCCAATCGGAGCCCCCACCAGGGCTTGTGTGCCAAAATGAAATGTTTAAGCATACACCTGAATCCGACTCGGGGAGTCCATTTGGCATTTGCCGGTGGTTCCGATGTCGTCCTCACCTTTCCCAGACTGCCCCACAAATGTTGACCTGTGTTATGGCAGGCCAAGGATTTGATGCATAACAGTCAATGCCGGTCAGGCTGCCTGATCCTTCACAGTTCATAACAGTCAATGCCGGTCAGGCTGCCTGATCCTTCACAGTTCCAGATTTCCTCTGCAGTTCTTTGGTTGGCCATAAGCGGAAAAATCCACCGAGCTGACATGATTAACGAATGACGTCGTGTGCAAAGTCAGACGCTAAATGGGATGGACTCAGTGGATGGTAGAGTCTCATATTCATCTCTGAAATGACTGAGACAATCCCAAATGAGACTCGAAATCACTTTGGCTATGACTCACGCAGGCAACAGCAAACATGTCAAATCAATTGTTTCATTTTCCCCTCCTTTGCATCCTATTGCTTCCTGGATTTATTTACATACATTTTAAAGTATCTGTTTATTGTCACATACATGGGAACAGAAAACCAAAACATCTACCATTTTTAAAAAGAGGGACTGGAAAGGACTTCAACAAAAATAAAAACTGAAACAGGTAGAGAATGGTCTAAACTTCCGGGAAAGTATATTCCCTCTTCCTGGTTCCTGGCTGCAGCTGGTTAGTTATTTGTTCTGTAATGGAAAACCAACATTGAATCAACAAAAAAAATGCATAGAAAGAAAACCTCAGACTTCAGATGTTCAGAGCTCAGTATTGCTCTTTATTGTAGTGGTACAGTACCAGTCCAAAGTCTGCAGACACCTGCTCTTAACGTATTTGTTTTATACAGACACTCCTCTACTTACGTAAGAGGTACGTTCCGAAGGGCCGTTCGTAACTTGAAATGTTTGTAAGTAGCTATTCAACATCATTTTAAGGGTAAACGCAAGTTCAAAGAACTAGGATGCTGGGAATACACATGTTACACTGCTGCGCGGCGGGAGTAGCGGCCGGAAGTCATACTAGGTGGAATTGGCGCTCAGAAAAATAAAATTGATGGCGCAGACAGGAAACGGGAGCACAATGAACAGAATTTGGACTTACAGTCCTCTTTGTTCGTATGTCTGAAAGTTCGTAAGTTGAAAGTCCATAAGTGGAGGAGCGTCTGTATTTGTTATTCGCCTTATAGCAAAATTTTCTCAAGTTTTCAACTCTTCAACTCTTCAACCTTCTTTTGCTTCAATGACAGCATTGCAGACTTTTGGCATTCTTTCAATCGGCTTCCAGATGTAGCCACCTGGAATGCTTTTCCAGCGATCCTGTTGGAGTATCCACAAGTTCTTGGCTCAAGTTGGCTACCTTGCACTTTGATAAAACTCATTCCAAACCAGCTCTATAGGGTTCAGGTCAGGGACTGTGGGATCTAGCTCATCTGTCACAGCCCTCCATCTCTTTCCTTCTTCATAAATAGTCACGTGACCTTGCAGTGAGCCTGGTGTCCTTATCTTCTTGAAAATGATTTTCAGTAGGTGTGTTCAGATGTGTCACTAGTACTGAACATGTTTTTTTGTAAATGAAAATTCATTAATGCTAGTCACACTTTTCCAGCGGTTGTGAGAATATTGACATAAACAGATTTATCTCTCAAAGCAGCCTGGTGATGTATGTGCGCTCCTGTATGCATGGCCAATGATTGCAGGTCTTTCTAAAACATAGATGCATACATGTGTGTAGAAATGAACACCTTCACAATAATACCATCAAAATCCTACAGACATGGGTGGTAATGGCAAAGAAAAATGGTAACATAACCTAAATAATGGTTTTGACAGCCAATAGACTTTTGCATTTTTTGGTCAGTAAAATTAGAAGTAAATAAGTAATAACTCAAAGTTCATTTCCAAAAGCAATATTGATACCTGATAAACCATCCTGGTTTACAGACTAGGATGAACACAAAGTGCACATATGCCTAAACTTTTCAGAATGCAGCCGTATTTTAAAATACCCAATAAATGAATAATACATAATTTAAATGATTTTTTAAAGGAGACAGTCATATTTGAAAGCAAAAGGATAACTGCATTGTTTTACATCAAGACAAAAAGAGCTGTGTTCTGCAGAGGCAGAAAATCAGAAAATCGCTTCCAGTTTTGAGAAAGACCTTAAAGCAGTTTTGGAAATTCACATCCAAGTGACCTTTGGGCTGTGGAATTCCATTCATTTTAAGGGCTTTTAACCAAGTTCCTTAGAATTCATGGATGTTGCTTCAAACACAGACCACATGTTTTCAAGGGAGGTGGAAAAGGGCCGCGACCGGGCGCCCGAGCTTTGGGAGAGAGAGCTGTGGTGGAAGAGAAGCCAGCTATTATGTTGTTGACTTTCAACAGCACAGGTCCCTTTGTTGCACTTTGAGAAGCTATGGGCCACCTATAGGAATCGGCATCAGAGGGTGTTTCCTGGATCTGGGCCACAGTCACTCACATGTGTTTCTGAGTGTCGATCGCCGGGGCTGTGCGTCGGCTCCCGCTTCAGCTGAGCGTGAAGAGCCGTCCCGCCCGTGCCGTTCGGCTCGGGGACCTCCCGGGTGATCTGTCCCAGGGAGCCATCTCGCCTAACGCCGGCTTTTTGTCAGCGAGCAGGCTGGCTTTGCAAACTGCGCTGTTCTTTTTGTGCCGCGTTGTGTGCTTTTAAAAATTGTGTTAATTTTACTGCACTGGCACTATTTATGCAAAGGGTTTTCCAGAATTTTAGACAGTTTGAGCTACTTTTACAAAGAAAATATCCTGAGGAGCTTCAGATGGGGGGGGGCACGCTTTGTTTGAGGCAAATACTTGTATGTATGTGACATACAAAAAATAATTTAAAAAGACATCTGATTTCTAACAACTGTTAGGCTGGCTACTCATTGACTCTCTGTGGTCGACGCATTGGCGTTTGATCGTTGTTTCCTGCCTCATCATCCCTTGAAGTTACTTTAAAGAAATAGTGACCCATTTAATAAATTAATTTTAACAGCTGCAAGCTGACCTCTTGTTGAACCTCAAGTAATTTAACCCACTGACTTAAACTAGTCAAACCTAAACGCAACACGTTCACCCAACCTAACCATAACCCTCATATCCGTAAGTAAGGACCATCTAAATCCAACCCACTACTCCACCCTTGGTGGTCTGTAATATCAAAGTAACTTGAGTTGAGAGCAATAGTTTCCCATGTGGCATCACCTGAATTCAGTTAAAATATCCATCTCCAAAGACAGGAGGGAATGTAAACCCTGGGGCTGTATGAGGTCACCTCATAGAGACATGCAGAGAACACATTTAGTGGAGGAGAGAAGCCCTTGTCTTCCAGAATGTGAGGAAAGGACATGTGATGTGGGAGATGTCGGGTAAATATCCCAGAGGGCAGTGCAGGAGTGTCGAGGGCGTACCCATGTGATGTGGGAGATGCCGTGTAAATATCCCAGAGGGCAGTGCAGGAGTGTACCCATGTGACGTGAGAGATTTTTTTGAGCTCCCGTTTCCTGTCGCGCTTTTTTGTATGTTCATTAAAAAGTTAGAGTCTGAAAATGATATATCGCTACACATCGGAAACATGTTTCCTCTTTGTAATTAAATGCACAATAATAATAATATGATATTTGTAATGTCTAGTATGTCCTATTTTCTCTTATTTTGTCTAATATATTGGGTAATACGAGTGTAATTGTTATGACCTGCCTGTATGATCCTCTTGTGTGCCACGCCCCCTTATTAACCACGTGTGTAACCCCAATTGTCACCAGCTTTTTTCTGTCAGTTTGATTCGCCCGATGTATTTAAGTCCACATCAGAGTCTGTAACCCCAGGTCTGTCATTGACGTTTTTATGTTACATGTTCCTGTGTCCTGCATTTGGAGTGATTTCAAATAAACCCTTCGATCTTGATTCTTCGTCTTCCTGTTCCTGCTCCCGTGTCCAGCAATCATAACAGTAATGGTGACTAAAGAGTGTTATTTCATGTCTAGAGGGCTCTAATAATATTAAAAACTGTATTTAGAAGGTTGTAAACAGGTTTTGTTTGCTTCAACTATGAAAATATTCGATTTATAAATAAGAAGAATCCTACTTTGCGGAAATTCACTTATCGCGGAAGAGTCTGGAACTGATTAACCGCGAACACACAGAGTCTAAGGCAGAAGTCAGGGAAATAAAAAGGGGCTTTATTTGAAAGTGCACAAGAGCAGGGCAAAACAAAGCAGACCACAATGGGTCAAACAGCCAAGCAAAGGCAGGATAAACACTGGAGTACACATAGGGAATAACTTCAATGACAGGCTAGTGGGTGCTCTTATGCAGCACTGATGAGGGAGCAAACAAGAGGCAGCTGGAGTGATCCACACAAGGGCTGAAACGAGAAGTAAGACAAAGCAAGCAACAGGTGTGGACCGCTAGAGCCACACTAGGGAGAGAAGGGCAGGAGAGCATGTGTAGTTCTGGGTCAAATTCGGACCCACAAGCAGAGTTGATTTGCCAGGGCGGTGTGTACAATCTAGAATCATTTGCTGAGATGTTTATATCCATTTTATAGTTCAGGATAAAACCATGTACCAAAAAAGACCCGTACAGTATCTGCCCCATACAATTCTAACATACACCAGTGGCCAGAATTGTGGAAACACTTAAAATTTATAAAGATTGCAGAACTTTATTCAAGTAACTCCAGTTACTTATTTTAGCCACTTGTGTATGTAGCCTTTTTGTTACCTGATCCTGACTCCATACAATTGGGAAGAGCACTCTTAACGTGGGAGGAGTGCTAGAGGTATATCCAACAGCATTTATTCCTGTATTGTGGTAGAACTGGACCCAGTTTAACTCACTAGGTCAGTGATGTCAATCTCCATTCTCGGAGGTCCGGAGCCCTGTGTAGCTTAGTTCTTTCCCTTTTCCACCGTAAATGATTCACTTCAAATGCTGTGTGGTAATTAGCATAAGGAGGTGAAAGGGATTGAATTAGGTGTGTTAAATGAGGGGAAATTGAAAAATGTGTAGGGCTTCGCCCCCCCCAGGACTGGAGTTTGACACCCCTACACTAGATACTCCGGAGGTTCAGTGAAAACATTCTCTAAGCCAAGGCAAATTCCAAGAAGTGCAAATTCCATAACACAACAATCACCTTGCTAGGCGATGTTCTAAGGAGCAGCTACTGCATGAAAGTAGCTTGAGCTAAGAATGGTCAAGGTTCAACAATGTTTCCTGGGCTTCGTTAATTTCTACTGAAGGTTTATCTGAAATTCTAGTGCAGTTGTTGCACCAGTAAATTCCCTTACTTGCAAAGCAAAAGGATCAAATGGAATGACTGAACATGCACTGCATGTTCAGTCATTGATAATTCATCATTCATCTGATAATTCATCATTGAGGTACATGCTACCGGAATCCCCTTGTTTCACAGACAGTGGGTCAGGGTTTTCATTCTTTAAATTCCATCTTCCTTCCAAAAAGTTCAGTCTCAGGTATACTGGCCTTTTTAAAATCATCTGAACTTCCCCCTTGTTGTTGTGTTGTTGTGCACCTACATATTCTGTCTGTTCCCCACTGGACTGTAGGCGCTGTGTGGGGCAGTTACAGTACCTGGTGGACTGGGAAGTCTGTGGTCCTGAGCAGCAGTTACAGTACCTGGTGGATTGGGAAGTCTGTGGTCCTGAGGAGCAGTTACAGTACCTGGTGGATTGGGAAGTCTGTGGTCCTGAGGAGTAGTTACAGTACCCGGTGGACTGGAAAGTCTGTGGTCCTGAGGAGCAGTTACAGTGCGTGGTGGACTGGGAGGTCTGTGGTCCTGAGGAGCAGTTACAGTACCTGGTGGATTGGGAAGTCTGTGGTCCTGAGGAGCAGTTACAGTACCTGGTGGACTGGGAGGTCTGTGGTCCTGAGGAGCAGTTACAGTACCTGGTGGACTGGGAGGTCGGTGGTCCTGAGCAACAGTTGTAGTCATTGGCCTTAATGTCTGGAATACTTTGCTTATTGTCAATTTCCCTCATTCTCACTCAGAATTTTTCTCTCCTCTCCCTCGTGGTTGCCCGACTGGTCACTCACAATTAGCTTAGGCACGTTCTGCATCACCAGTTTTAGGGCACCTGCAGTTAATGAATTCATTTCCTAGGGGGGTAAGGTTAGAACCTTGTTTTTATTCACTTCTTTACAAGGTACTGCTTGTTCTCACTATACTGGCTACCCATTTTTTGTGTATGACTTTGGGCTCTTTGTTTTCTCATTTTCAGTCTCTTGTCTCGAGTTTGATAACCTTCTCTGTATTGCACTGACCGGGCCCACGGACTACTCTGTGTGCTTCAAATACAGATTTGATGATTACGACTTGGATTTGAGCCCTGTTCTGTGACGTACTGCCTGGATTTTGTACCACAGTTTTGTATTTCAGTTTTGGCAGTAATAGTTTTTTTGCTTCCTCATTTGGATCCTCTTAGCAAGGTCTGAGCTTCTGGGCCTCCGTGCACCATGAGCTTTTGTGAAATAAACACTGTAAGTAAAGAACCTGTAAATTTATATTAAATTGTAGACAGGAATTTTCCTAAAAGCCTCTTGGTATCTCCCATTTCCTGTATTGAAGTTAACAGTCTTTCCTTTACACCTTACATTTATGGAAAGTCAATCCTACCTCTGTGAAAGCTTTATGGGCCTTGTAAAATGTTGCTGTATAAAACCTTATAGTCAAACCACAAAATATCCAATTATGGCATAAACTTGAATGTAATCGTTGGTATTGACCTGTTTTACTGGTATGTTTTCGTGACCCCAGATCAGAGAGCAGCACTAGCCAGGCTGGACTGACCAAGACCTTATGATCAGAGTGGTGTGAGTCTGCAGGCCTGTGTGAAAGATCAGAGGCCAGTTGTAGTCTGGTTCTGATTGAACTTCTTGGCTGTCTCATACAATCACGTCGTCTCATTGTCAGGCAGTGGCGTCTTTAATTATCCTTATGTGACCTCAAATGCTGAGAAACTGAGGAAAATTATTCAGAATTTCACATGCTTTCCAATGTATGTCTAAAGAGAATGATTAAAGCATTAGGAAGACTATGGTGAAATCCATAACAACCTAGGGGGGAGGGGGGGTAGCTTAAGGAAAAGCAGATGGGAAGCAAAGTGTTAAAATCCATGTATAGAGAAAATAAAATCCTCCAAAAGTTAAGTGTGATTAAAGTCAAGGGGTAAGACACTTGTAGATTTCTGCCTTGGTGACCGCAACAGTCAAGTAAACTGTGTGACCTTTACAAATCCACCAAGTAGGTCTCAATATTTTTGCATAGTAACCACGGTTTCTTTTACTTCTATATCATCTCCAAACTGCTGTGTTTGCATCATGATTTTTATGATGTCATCTCCTCAGGAATACCAATAACAATGGTCTTCAAAGCTTCTGTGACTTTCTGCATATGACTTCCATGCATTCTGAGGCAGCTTAAAATTCATTATGTATTTTATGCTTAGGTTGTCAAAAATTGTACCATTGAACACAGGAACTCCTTGTAAAGTCATGGTTTCTTATGAAGTGGATGGATGCAAACAGGGTCAACTGTATTAAAAAGCTGGAACTAAATTCACCTCTCAGGCCATTGTACCAATTACATCATAATTTTCCTTCACTATAAAAATAATGTTTCAAAAATCCAAAAAGAAGACTTTAAGTCAGAATTTTGAAGGGCATTGGCCTCCCCAGAACTTGAGTAACCCTCCACACCTGGGAAAAAACCTTGAACGGCGGATAGCTTAGCAATTACCAACAAAGTCTCGTAACTCGAAGTTCTTTCACTTTTACCATTCAGTGTGAGCCTCAACAACAACTTAATTTTGTTGATGAATTTTGTCAGATCCCTAACGGGCCTCTGCACACCTGGCACAGAGCCAGTGGGGCTGTCAGGCCATCCTTACCACCTTTCCTGGACTCCCAGTCATTACGAGACACTGCTGCGGGTCAGGAAGGCTGCAAGCAATGATTATAAGGGTCTTGGCTTTGAACGGCCGCAGCTCTGTCGTCGCTGACTACAGTTTTACTTAGAGAGGAATCGGAAGAAGAGTTAGTGAGCTCACTGGCGGCATCCAAGTACTAATTCAGAAAAACGACAGGAGAAATTCATTCATTAGGACAGCTTTCCAATCCCATAATGGGCGAGGAGGATTCAGGCTTTACGTCACAGGGTTTCTTAATTAGGGAGACATTGTTACGTGTGTGTTCCTTTGGAAGACGAACATCCATTGAGGAAATTGTTCATTTCAAAAAACCTTGAGGCCTTGTGATGACACATACTTACTCTCTCACTGACGCACCCACGCACGCACATGCACAAAGTCATTTTATTTAGCAGCGTGTTAACACCCTTGAGATATCTACGTAAATCTATTATTCTTCAGAAGACCAAAAGACATTATAGAACTTTCTGAGGGGCAATTAGAAATTAGGGCACATTTTCCTAATATAAATCAATTACAGTGATAAAATCTGCTCCAAGCTCTGAGAGGTAATGTCAAGGCTTGCATGAAAAAGTGTGAAAAACGTTTAATTGCAGTGTGGCGGTGCGTCACTGCACTGCAGCTTCACTGGAGCTTACCTTCACCTTCAGAAGTGTTGGGGGGGGGGGGGGGTTAACTTTGCTTAAGAATGAGGTAAAATGGCTCTTGAGTTCAGGCATTTTCAGTTAGGAAACCTGCAAGAGAGGGGGCAGGAGTCTTATTTCCCACAATACACTTAGGGGTTAACAACAGTTGTTTTTTTACCCAGATCAGCCTGTGGTTTGCTGCATGGCTTGTGTTAGTTGTCATTATGTCATTAAACACCTGTGATAATATCAATTATGGGACTTTAGCTAGATAACAGCGGCTCTGGGTTCACCGCATAAGTACATTTTCTGAGTTGGAGATTCAAACCTTGCCCCTGATCTGTGTGTTTGGGGTTTGCTTGTCCTCATTAGCTTGTTGGTTAGTGGGGGTTTCCTCCTGCAGCCAGATTAATTGAATTTCCATCCTGCATACCCTCTGGTATGGACGTCAGACTGGTTCCCACCCTGTGTTGGCTAGGTAGTAGTGGGAAATGTATTTAAAGCATTTTGAATAGTTACAGTTATCGATAATCAGTCAAGACCATGCACACAAGAGCAATTGGAAGGCGGCCTCACATCGTTTTGAAGAGGAGAATATTTGCTGAGATTGTCAAGGGGGCCCTTAGCCGGCACAGTCACAATGCTGAGCATTCAAGCTCCTCAAGCTTGACCCTCGAGCTTCAGAAGACGAAAGACTCCTTGGTTTGTGTCTGGAGCTTGTTAATGGTCATGCTGAAATGGGAAAAGCACATTCACATGAGTACAAATGAATCAGTCAAACATGTAATAAAAGCGCTAAGATGGGGAGCAGGCTATAGAATGGACAGACCTACATCTCGTTGACTTTACTGCCGCTAACGGAAGGGCGTTTTAGTGCTCTGTCAGTACTCACATTCGCGGCGTGTTTTAGCTCGAACGGCCTGACACGACAATTGCACTCGGTCAGACAGCGATGATGTCTTAAAGATGCCGATGCTTCACCGTGCCGAGATCCGTTTTGCACTCCTCGTGGAAGCAGGAGGTCAGGCCGGTGGCACAGTGCAAAGGGCGCGTGGAGAAAGTTGGCGAAATCTGAAAAAGAAACCCTGAAAAACAAGTCAGGTGCCCGTTGCATCAAAGCACCAGTCTAACGTGGTGGTAGAATCTTCCATCTGCACTGGCTGTGTCTCCGGCCTCCGCGTATGACCTGATATGTCCTTAAGAAAATGTCAACTATAACAGTGGGGTTCGTTCTGAATTCCCAGGCCCTAATTCCAGGAGGCTCATTTGTGATGGAACCACAGTGTGATGCTGTGATTAACGTCCCAGAACATCATGCTGACATCCCCATGCCATGGGGGATTTGAGATGGACGGATGGATGGTAATAGTAAGTTGTTTCAACAGGTTTTGAGTTAGAGCTGGAATTCTCAAATAAAGCCTTTAAAGTAGGTAATGTATAGATATTTTTTCAAGAAACTGATTAAAAATACGATGCATGTCAGGGATGGAGAGGAATTCTGAAATGATCTCATGCCCTCCGCTTCTCAGGTAAGTTAAATTCAATTAATATATATATATAGCACCTTTTACAACAGAATCAGCGCAGGGTTACATGGGTGTGTTGTGATGCATTATAACATCATGTCAGTTGCAGGCTGATTGAAGAATCACTGTTTAGTCACACCAGGCTGAAGCAGATGCTGGGATAGAATTTTTTGGTGGTTCTAATTCCTGAACCGGAACACAGAATCAAAAAGAAAAGTCTGTCAGATCTTTCTCTTTGCTGGAAAGTCTGTAATGTTTTAAGTAAGCCTATAATTTTTATTTTCACTTGACATTTCCGTTATTGTAATCTCATCTTACTGCATGTTAGACTGTATATGACAAATTAAACTACGTAATATATAAAATATCGGACTACTGAGTCTCATTAAAGAGCAAGTAAATCCTAGGCACATTTGTGCAAGTCCACACTGGGCAGCAGAGAGATGCTGAAATGGTCTTTCATGCATTTTCTGCTAAACAGATGGGTATTTAGTTACATCTGAGAATTCCATTTCATCCAATTTCAATTGCGATCATACGCGACCTTTCTGATGCGCGGAGCCCCATGGCAAATCGCACAGGCCCCTGCCGCAGATACACTCGAGCAGAGCCCCAGTACACTCCCACGGGGAACTGAAAAGGACCTCTCACTCTAACATCGCTCTATTTGCATTCAGGCGTTGAGTTCAAGAGGTTTCAATTTTTCAAGTGCAAACCTTTCCCATGAGAAAGTGAAACTTTATCCAAACATTAAGATTCAATTTGAGTGGCCTTTTGTTATGACCCTTATTGACTTGAAGCTGATATGGAAACATTTAGCGGTGAGTAGTGTTCAGCCATTCATCATCAAATTGCTTTACACTGTATATCAGTTTTATGTCTTTTTTCCTTTGGTACATTATACAGAAATTGATAAATAAGGACTCAATAACTTGAATAAGCTCCTTTTTCCTGTAACATGGGATTCGTTTTAGTGCTTCCCATTCTAATTATGTGCAGTAGTCTTCAATAAACTTAAATTCTGCATTTTATTTGATTTTACATCCAAAAATATATTAGTAGCCTTCAAAACCAGTCAAATGTCACTGTCTGATGATGTCATTCGCATCACACTTGCCAAGATTCTGATTCCTGCATGTCCAAAATAAAATGATAGTTTTAGGCTTCCCAGGTCTCAGTATTAAACCTTGGTGGATGATTCGCAGCCAGTCCAGTCCTTTTGATAATGTCGAGCAGCATCAGTTTACACAGGTTGAGAAATATGAGCTCCTCCCTGCTTTGGGGGCACACACCTCATCTACTCTGCTCTCCCTTCCCCAGTGCCCTTGTGGAGCGGCTCTGACAGAGAAGGGCAGGTACTTGGTGACGCTAGAGGGCACCTGTCAGGACAGGATTGGCCCCGCCCCTTTCTTGAAGATGTCGCCCAGAGCGATGTCATTTCCTGTTGCCTCTTCTTTATCGTGGGGTGGCATCGTGAACAGTTTCTGTTCACAACCTTGCCGCTTTAGCCAGAACTGAAAGGTTACCATATGAAAAGTGGGTGTCCCAGTGCTCTAACACACGATTTCTCCTCTCTGCCATGTCCGTGGTTGTCCTCTAGATGCACCAGTGCGTCGGCCGGCCTCTGCGCCTTCCTTGTACCCGGTTTCAGCACCCCCCCAGCTGAGGCGGCAGACTGTGTGTGGTTCTTGGTACTGCGGTGAGCTTTTGAATGCTACCCCTTCCTGATTCCCTAATAATCCCTCCTTTGTGTTTGTCAAATCTTTGTTGCCTTCCCTGATTGAACGTGTCATTTCTGGCCTCGGAGGCGTCAGTATAACTTAAACAACACGGTAAGTTCTTCTGCCAAAGAAAAGAGGGAGGGAGACAGGCAGGGGAACAAAACAGATGCTTTATTTGGTGTGGACATCAAGATATTTGAGGACAAAAATGCACTGGGAGTAAATCTGCGGGAGAGAGGCAGTCAGATGTGGCAGCTGCTGACCCCTTACGGTTCAGCTGACAACCTGGGTGGCTGATCAGACCATTGCACCCCCTTGTTGGGGCACGACCGGGCAATAATTCTTGGTTTGCAGTGCTGGAATGCCCACTGTGAATGTGAAATCACAGGCTGCAGAGCACAAGCACAAGACTCAACTCTGAGAGTCAAAAAATTACTTTATTCGAATTTCCTGTTATTTTCTTAAAAAGATTTTTTGAGTGCATCTGTGTCGTGGAGCTCATTCTCATTTTCAACTTAGTAAAAAATGTTACATAATAACATATCATTTTCATTCAGCTTAGTTTATTGTGCAGCACGTAAAAATGATTAATGACATTAATCATATCTTGGCAAATCAAATTCAAATAAAAGGGAGTGTAGAGTTTGGCTCATGCCAGGCAGAGAATTAAGCAGTAAAGCGTATGGCGGGTGACTGCAAGCCGTCACCCACCCTGCAGGTGAATGCAGTCAGCCAGTGTGGGGTTTTACTGTCGCTGAACTGTTGACCTCAGGAGGAAGCCATGTTTAACCTGGATGAATCAACCCCGGGTGACAGATTTATGGTGAGTTGAGGACTGACATGAGCGGTACATTTCGTCATATTTGATCTACTTTGGGTTTATTTTTATTTCTGTTTTAAAATCTTGGTAAATGGAGTGTGTATATGTGTGTTGGGTGTCTGGGCTAACGTTGAAAGCAATGAAAACTAATTGTGGCATTCTGTATTTTTTTTTTACCTGGGGCTTTTAAAATCCCTTTTTGCTTTTATTGGGTTTCCGAAGGGGACTTGGAAATCTTCTGGCACGGCGTCTGGAACACTCCGCCCCGGCTCAGTCACCTCCCCTGCTGACCGCCAGCCCACATGCTCATTTTATAGTTCGATAATTTCATTTTTAGTTAAGATGACCTCATAGCTGTCGACCAATGACCTTTTATTACTAATGAGTTCTCACTAAGCATTAGCAAAATTTTATTGCGCTCGGGATGCCTTCTGTCTCATCCTCTGCATAAATAAAGAAGCAGCTCTTACAGTAATTGATCACCGTGCCAGTTAGAGGTGCTGAATGTAGATTGCAAGCTTTATATTGCAAAATGAATATATAGCCAGGCTTGCATATGAGTGTAAATGTGTTCATAGCTGAACTGGTGACACAGTACTGTCCTTCATTGTGAGCTGTGCACATCTGTCAGCGAAAGCACGTGTCCGTGGGACAGTCTCTGTAATTATGCCTCCCCTCAGTGTGATTGTTCAAGAAGATGGCAGAAGCATCATGGGACGCGTGTTCCAGAATAGATGTAGTAACTGGTAATTTCTACTGAAGCTTAACTGCAACTAAAGGAGTACATATACTGAAGCTGAAGTAAAGCTGAGAGTAATGTCTAACGAAGCTGAACTGCAACTAAGGAGGTACATTTACTGAAGCTGAACTGAAGCTGCGTACAGTTTGGAGGTCAGGAGTGGATGGCATGACCCAAAAAAGGTGAGAAGTGCATGCCAAGGGTGAGTCTGAGGGAAATGCCCAGGGGAGGGGGGGCACAGGGGGGTCCCAGGACGGGTCCTCTCCACTACATTGAAACTGGCTTGTGGCTCTGGCTTTATTGAAAAATCAATGTCCATTTGAGAGGCCGGTGCGTGTGGCTGCCTGCCAGAGTGCCTGAAATCACCTAATGAAGCCTCCTGCCGTTATCCAATGCCTGATTTATCGTGTCAAAGTGACTTTGTGGCCACAGTCATTGCTCTGGGCCTGGTCCTCAGCCTATTGTTCCCTGCATACTCTGCGCCGACTCCTATACTCCATGGCGGCCTGTATACTCCATGGCGGCCTGTATACTCCGTGCCGGCCTGTATTCTCTGGCTGGTCTGCATCCGCTACGACGGCCTCCATACTCGGTGGTGGCCTTTGTACTCTGTGCTGTCCTGCATACTCCACACCAGTATCCATACTCCGTGCTGGCCTGCATCCACCACAACAGCCTCCATACTCCATGCTAACCTATATACTCCATGGTGGCCTGCATACTCCACATCGGTCTGCATATTGTACGGCAGCCTCCATACTCCATGCCGGCCTGCACACTCTACAGTGGCCTCCAAGCTCTGAACCAGCCTGCATTCTCTGTGCTGGCCTGCATACTCTATAGTGGCCTCCATACTCTGAGTCATCCTGCATACTTTGCATCATCCTCTATACTCCATGCTGGCTGCCATACTCTGCACCGGCCTGCATACTCCACACCAGCCTCCACAGGTCATTAATTAAGCCACGCACCCCCCATGACACAAAGCAAGGAGTGCTTGGTGGACCACATGTTAGATGCTTGTTCAAAGCCGTTTTTCATCACAGGATGTGGAGGAGAAGGGAAATGTACTCGATCGGGCCTCTCTTTCCTGTCTCGAGTCACACGTCAGGAAGGATTTTGCACTCCCTTTGGCCCAGAAAAGAGCACAGACTCTAAACTGAGACAGAATCCAGTGGTCCAAGGTGAAAAACCACAGCAACTCTAATAACACCAGTAACTGTATATGGGCCATGAGGCCCAGCAGCAATTATGAGGCAGAGAAAGCCGATCCCTCCGCTGTACGCCGTGTCCTCATCTCTCGAAATGGAGGGACTTTAATGATGCCCTTGGGTGCTGTCTGCTCGCCCGCCACGGGAGCAGCTAAGGTAGAAGACACGCCGGTGATCGGCGGTGACGTTGCGCCGTGAGTGATGATGGCTTGGACAGAGGCAGAAGAGCACGGTGATGAGACGGGACTTTGGAGAGGCCCGAGCGAATGGCGGCAGCCCTGCATCTCAAAGTCAATGACAGGAAGACGGACACGTCGGTGCTACGAGCTTCATCCAGCCTGCCCGTCTGCCCCAGCGCTGACGATATGGGGTGACGGTGGGGGGGGGCGGGCAGGGATGAGTCACCGGCCGGCTGCCTCCCCCAGAACCATTTTCCCATTTCACCTAATATCATAAATGCCCAAGAATGCCCCCACCCTGCTACCTCGTGAGCCGTGTGGCATTGTATAATGCAATTTGGTTGATTAAAAGAAAACATTAAAGTATACCTTATTGAATTTGACAGCAGGCACCGAGTCCGAGTTTCGACTGCCATTTTCTTTATTGGCTTGAATAAAGGGGATCACGTCATCCCCCCACCCCAGACAAACCCAGATGAGAGGATGTCCTGTAGGACAGAGATCTGTTTAGGACCCTGCCCCTCCCTCCCCCTCGAATGTGGCCACTCTAACCTTGAGCACTTGAGGAGAACTGGAAAAAAAAACCTCTTTCGCATAATCAAACTGAAGCGATTCATTTTATTTATATCAATAAACAGAGAGATTTGTCATTAATCTAATGGGGGGGGGGGGGCAGCTGAAAGTACTCACCCCTGTCTCCGCCTTTTAAAGATGAGTCATCCATTGTTTTAGAATAGTCACCATAAGCAGGGAGAGCGTCCACTGCGAATACTAAACAGCGGCCACACTGCAGGGTCACTCGCTGCGTTGCCACGGCGCTCTCTTGTTGCGTCGATGTCTGGAGGGAGGACCATCCAGGTTGGCCCACCAAGAATGGGGTGGTCATGTGACCATGAAGTAGGCGGAGTTACACATTGTGGGTTTGTTGATAGGAGAGCACGGGCAGCACTGAGACTGATTTGAATATTAATAAGGTGTGTGTGTGTGTGTGTGCATGTGTGCGTAGGTTTGCATAGATCACATTTCGGAATGAAAATGCCCCCAAAGTGGTAAAACGTGAAACTTTTGAAAGTTTTGGGAACATGTTTTTTTTCAGGTCGCCATTTGGATGACCTCAGTTTATAAAAATCTGGGAATGCAATAAAAAAAGTAAAAATATCAAAAGTCCTATATTGTTTGGTTATTTGTGGTTAAGGTTACGGCTGGGTAGGAGTTAAGGGTGTTGAGATGAGGGTTTTTCCCAAAGAAATTAATGAAGAGTCCCCACAAAGATATGATTACAAAGCTGTATGTGCCGAATAGCAGCTAAACTAAGATGAGCTCAGCCTGACCAGGCTGAGCTGGGGGCACTCAGAGGGTGTGTCTCTCACATAGGATGTTCACACTAACATGGTTGAATAAGGCCCTTGATTTGTGATACGATCCAAACATTTTCAAAGTCGAGTCATGCAGTTGTAATAATTATTTTCTAGGCTGTGGGATTTTAAAAAATGCAGGTTAACAAGAAGAAAACCAAACCAAACAAAAGCCTTGATGTTCCAGAGTCATAAAAAGGACAAATATAGCCTCTATGTCCAAACAAAAGAAAGACAACCAATGTTAAAAGTCTAACAATGGAGATAAAAAAGTGAATCTCTTACATCAGACGCCTGGAGATCTAGACGGCGCTAAGCACTAGGGCTCATTCACACACGGGATTTTCTTTATATGGTATAAAAGATGATTAAACCTGGTCGTCCGAAACACTAAAAGCTCCCTCTACCTGAAAACAAGTTTCATTTATATCTAAACAGTATTCAGACATAAAACAGTCTGAAGAAGTAAGAATATTCATTTTATAGCTGGTCGGTGGTGATGAGCTCCTGCAAGGCAGTAGATATCAAATTGGTTAAGCAGGTAAAACAACATCAGATGTATATATATATATATATATATATATATATGCCTACTCACATCTACTTTCCTGTCACTTTCATCAGCTTCACATCATCAATGAGACTTAACACAATTATAATTCATTGTGCAAACTCTGGTGAATGGTGAGGAAGCCCTTCCCACTTCGTAAGCATCCATCAGCGTTCCTGTTCATGTCATAATGCTTCGCAATGTCACAAAGTTCTTATGTAGCAAAATCTGTTCGTTCTAGACGGAGTGCGCTTTCTCGAAGCTTAAATAAGCCTATAACGGACATTGCCGTGCCGCCTATTAACACAGTGTAAAAGTCTCGCATTGGATTTTTGGTATAAAGTGGTATGTAACACAACACAAATAACCTTTCAACATCAGCACCAGTACTCAGACAATTTCTCACAGTCACATTAAAACAAAAATAAAATTATGATTATGTGTATCAAATCACTTTCTGCACTATTTGTTCGTGGACTGACTGGAATGGCCTTCAAAGTGAGATCATTTTCTCATCTTCTCCCATGAATTATTGCGACTGCAGCCATCAAGCTGTCCGCGCAGCTGGAACAGAGCAGGCATGCAGAGGCTGATTATATAACGTGTTATTTTATAAGCAGTTAGCATGGTCTCAGTTGTATCTTTCTCGACCAGGAATGAGATGGAGATGACGGCCTGAAACCACAAGCTCTGCTCTTCTGAGGGTAGACAACCAGGCTGGGTGGTTATGCAGAGCAGGCTGCAGACCTTAGCTTTCTCTAACTCAAACACCAACACAGTGCTTCTTGCATAAAGCTCACAGATGTGTCGCCATCGCCCCAGATGCACTTTATTGGTTGATGTGGCCGATTCATCAGGGTGAATCTTGTCTCTGGCCAATAGCGATCCATGATGTCATGACACAGACATGCCGTCGGCCCATTGAACTGTTTTTCTGTACAGAACATGTCAGTACACGACCACTTTCTGTCCTCCTGTGATTGCAACACAGACAGCTAGGGGAGTCAAGGTTAAAGGAGATGATTACACATCACATCACCATACACAGGGTAATCTGATGCCTGTGTTCCACCAGTGTTGACCTCAAAGAGCTCTTCACGGAGAGTGGGAGGACAGTGACTTATGGCAGTAGGTGCCTAGCTAGTTCCTGTGAGTTCCAGTGGAGGAGAAGCTTATGGTCCCTGCTCTCAGGTAGGAGAGATGCTTTAGCTCTTTTCCGAAAGTCCAGAGGTGGATATTTCAGGTCCAGAAATGAAAAATCTAGACCAAGATTTTGTTTCAACCAACCAATTGAATACAAAGAATCACAGTCACACTCAACTGATTGGTTGAAACAAAATCTTGGTCTGGATTTGTACTTTCCGAACCGAGACCCTCCACCTCTGAGAATGTCCCACACAGTCCTGAAGGTACACTAGTATCACAGAAGATTCAGATTGTGTGAACAATGTGAGATGCTTTAGATGATGCTGAATAAGAGCGAGGGCGGTGTGCTGACTGTTACCTTATATGCCGCTTTGGTTCAGGACACAGCAGAATCATGATGCTAAAATCTCAGGGAGAAACAGAGTAATATCTGTCCATGTCTGGCACCTTTATCTGAAGACAGCGCTGTCGTTGACAGTGATTTTGAGCCAGGAGTGTTTGTTCAAGACCCCTGTCAGAGGTCCAGCAAACTTTCCCCCACTGAGTTTGAAGTCCTTCACTTGCTGTCCTGATAATAGGATAACAGTGTTACAAGAGCCCTTTGTCAATCATGGCAATGAGTAAGTTGTTTAAACGGCCTCTGATCTTATTCCCTTCCACTTGTTAAATGCCCTGATGCTTAATGGCAGGTATAATGCTTCGAAAAGGCCAGGGTGTAATTCCACTTATGACACACTCCTGAGGATCCCAGACTGGATCAATACTTTGACTGGAACTGGGCCTTTGCTTGTAATGCAACTTTAATGCAGTCGTCTTTCAAGGGGGGTGTGGCTGCTCACTGGGGGAGTTAAAGCTTCACTCCTGTGGGGCTGGGGGCCAGACTGTGCCCCTCTCTCTGAGCACGTGGAGAAGCAGTGTGTGTGTGTTTGGGGGTGTATTCTGTGGGCCTGTGAGTGTCGTGGGGAACAGGAACTGTGGGTAGGCTTCTTCTGAGTTCACTAGTCAAAGTGAAATGTTGACTGTACATTGCAGTGAATTGACTCTGGATCGTCTCAGCTGTGTTTGGGTTGAGGACAAATTTGAAGAGGATTAGTTAGATTTTCTTAAAATCAAGCGGTCAGACTCAACAAACTCATTTAGATAGAGTATTAAGTACAATCGAGGTAACGTGCGCTTAGTCCATTTCATTCATTCATTTTCCAACCCACTTTATCCTATTTGGTCGTGGGGGGGGGGGCTGGAGCCTATCCTGGAAGCAATGGGCACAAGGCAGAGAGCAACCCTGGACAGGAGGCCAGGCCATCGCAGGGCACACTCACACACTGTCACCATTCACTCACACATGCTCACCTATGGGCAATTTAACAACTCCAATTAGCCTCAGCATGTCTTTGGACTGTGGGGGGAAACCGGAGTACCCGGAGGAAACCCCACGATGACAGAGGGAGAACATGCAAACTCCACACACATGTGACCCAGGCGAAGACTCAAACCCGGGTTTCAGAGGTGTGAGGTAACAGTGCTAACCACTGCACCACCATGTCGCCCCCTAGTCGAATTTCTGAAATCTTTAAAAAGCTATTTATGCCAGCACAGATTTTGCAGAAGCTCGATGCTGCCATCTAATGGACGCTATTAAAAATTGGCTACTTCAACAAATATTGGCGTCCCCGTGGCTGAGTACGTAAGACTTTCGCCTCACACCTGCTGGGTTGGGTTCGGAGCCCACCCCCCACTCTGTATCTGTGGGGTTCGCATGTTGGATTCCCTCCAGTTGCTCAGGTTTTCCCCTGCAGTCCAAAGGCATGCAGGCTAAGCGGATTCTCTTAGTGGCCCATAATGTAGGATTGTGTCCCTACCATGGGCTGGCATCTCAGTCAGGATGCACCCCAGCCTTGTGCCCTGTGCAGCCTGGGACGGGCTCCAACCACCCTCCCCCCCGCCACAGCCCAGACCAGGGTGAGCGGTTGGAAGATGGATGGTTGGAAATAACCTGACGCACTGCTTTAAATTAATAATTGCACATCTGCTATCACAATTTCTATCTTTTTTATGTTACGTTTTCACTTGTGTTATTTGTGTATTTTATATTTGCTTGGCAACTGCACTAGGGCATTTCGATATTACTTTCTGGAACATTCTAAAGACCCGACACCACAGCCTTGCATGCTTGATAGCAACGGACATGGCCATGCGCTGAGCGCCCCCAAGAGGATGTGGGGGGATGCACGAGCCTTTCTGTGCTTCCTGCCTAACCTGGACATAACTGTTGCCGCACCACCCAGGGGCCAGAGGGCGAGGATGATTAATGTGATGTGTGCGGGTCCGCGCGTGAGCGGGTTCGTGCCTGTTGGAGAGAGAAGACAGAGACAGAGAGGCATCGCCCAAAATCACAGCCTCTGACGTCCCC
>JAABNX020000151.1:7003706-7019499 GCA_015163995.2 Mormyrus lacerda
TGATGAGCAAGCCAAAGGTGACGGCGACGGTGGCAAGGAAAAACTCCCTGAACGGCAACAGGAAGAAACCTTGAGAGAAAACTACATCATTTGATAATGGCATATCTAGTCAGGAAGGTAGACCTCATCAAGACCATACTCACTTTCGGACGGTATTTTAAGCACTGAATTAAAAAGAAAGTACCTTCATATGATTACACAATAAACTATTTTACACTACTACTGTACTTACAAACAAAGCTCGTTCAGCAAATAATCGTTTTGAATAATTCATTGCATTGTTGATCTGTTTAATTGTTGATTTCATACATATCCTCAAAAATTTGGTACTATTTTCCAACGTTAGTTTTATATTGTTATGTTTAGTCAGTATCAACATTGATCATGGCATTTTTCTGGTGTACTTGCACTGTAAACTGTATTTAAAATTTGCGATGTTAGATGTGTTTAATGTGTTACAAACTGCAGTTCCGTCTCACTGTTGTTGGGTGGCTCTTTAACATCTCAGTGTTTGCTTTTTGGTTTTGTTCAAACTGCTCAAGGTGTTGCTCAGTTGTGGACTGTATGGTGAAAATCCTGACACTTAAGAAGACAAAAAAAAACATTGTGGCCTAAATGCTGAGTAGTGAAAATAAATTATTACTGTCTGTTAAGGGCTGATTGTCATAGGTTATGGTGTGATATTGAGATTATTCAGCTGTACATGTTCTTGCACCATATTTTTGTGCGTTATAAATGGATGTCATCTTTGCTTTTGGAAGTATTACATAAATACTATTCAATAAACAAGCTAGTTTGTAAGGAGCTTTCTGTTGTTTACATTGTGCTGCCAGAAGAAGGATTTTGTAGGCTTATATCATAGATTGTGTGTAGTGTGTACTGTATGCCTATAGGACACATTATGCATAGGCCTATATCATAAATTGTTTGTTGGCCTATATCATACAAGGTGAACCATAGTTAGAGTAGCCGTCAGATTTGTCACTTAGAGATCACAGACCTCAGAATGGAGAATTAGATTGCAAAAGTGAGTTACTGATCATCATGAATCTGACAACATGGAAGCATCATGCTGAAATTCAGTAACTTTGTTTTTGTATTTGTGGTATTTATCAACAGTGGACCAATTAAGAACACTTTGATAAATTCACCAAGCTGTCATAATGATTGCAGCACGTCACACAAACGGGGACGTGTGGTGACGGCACTCCCGGCACGTCACACAAACGGGGACGTGTGGTGACGGCACTCCCGGCACGTCACACAAACGGGGACGTGTGGTGACAGCACTCCCGGCACGTCACACAAACGGGGACGTGTGGTGACGGCACTCCCTCCCACCAGAGTTACTGGGCGCCTAAAAAGTTTGGGATTGGTCTGGGTTGGGGGCCCAATATCTTATGCTTTCATTAGGACCAAAATCTATTTACCAGCAAATATTAATTAGTTTTTGAATGCTGGCATATGCACTTCACATTCACTTACAGTCTTGGTGCCCTGAGTGTAATAGCTGTTTTAATGACTCTCATCAAACACGAGACAGAGATACCTACTGTAGTAAGGTGTGAGCTGTGCTCTGAACAGATGCCTGTGGGGGACCACGCACACGCCTTGGCTTTTCAGATTTTGTATTTCCATATATAATTATTATTCATGCACTCTATTACTAAATAAGACTCACGGCAAGTATATTGTGCTTTAAGCAGTTCATTATGGGACAGTGCACGACATTAAGTGGCCATTTTTTGCATAATGGAAATAGTAGAAGTTTATCTTCAGGAGCTGGACTGGTAAGCATTGCTTTAAAGCCTGGCTGATTCTTTGTTCACACAAGATGTAAAAATGCCATTTTCAGGACTTCACAGGCATCGTAGTTGTCAAATTTTTGATCAGTTTCTCAAGCATTCTGTTTTGATCACAATTTTTTTAAGAATGCAGAACAGCTTTAAATCATATTCTTATTGGATATGAATTCTTTGTGTACTTATTATCCCGCTACACAAATGAGTAAGACTTATGTAAGCCATTAAGCAGACACTCAAACCCCAAGATTTCAAAGTGTTATAATGATTAAATTGCAGAATTAATGTTCATTGCGACACTATGCAGCTATCTGATCTAATTAATTCAGTTCCATATGTTGATTATAATTTCATTGGTGTGTGATACAAATAGACACTAAGAAAAGCAGAAAAACCTCCAGGACTGGAGATCATGGCTGCTGGAAGAGAGCAGCATGATTGACCTATGTTCAGATCTGAGTCTTGATATAAGGATGACGTGCGGCCATCCAGGGATGAGGGCAGAAAGGATCTGGACAGCGTCACGTACAAAATGATATTGGCCCTATTTAACCCCGGTAATATCTTTTCTGGGACTCAGGGCTTAATGCAGGGGTGATTATGCATGGATGACATTTCGATTTGAATATAAAGTACTTCACTAACTTCAGTCTTCAGTAAACGAAGTACAGGAATAAAACCTGCCGTTTTCCTATTGGATATGTGCAACAGTGTACAGGAACGCAACATAGCTGTGTACATGCACTCTGTAAGCAATGCAAGTACAATTAGCATGGATTTACATTTTGAAAATGTTCTATTTTAAGACTCATGTATATTCAGTTTTGATAACACCAACAGTGCCATGCTCTCACCTTCTGGGCTGGAGTTTTCCTTTTTAATTTTGTGTACACAATATCCTGAATTGTGTACACAGTATAGCTTAAATGTGCCATTTAACACAATTTTTCAGTATTTTAAATTGCATTCTGTTGTCAGCATGTGAACTTGGTTTGGTTGAAAAATGTCCAGAAATGGTTATTCAAGCCCATTTACAGCCCTATTATATGGCCTTACAATGAAGCAGCCCACTTCCCCTTTTCTTGGTGGGCTCATTAATATGTTGATGAGCTCTGCTCTGATTGGCTGGTTTATAATGAGGCACTGCAATGGCTCACGCAGAATCAACATCTCTACAATTATGCTCCACATAATGATGTTTCAGTCCATGACTGGCCACATTTACGGTGGTGGTCCCATAAGACTATAACAGAGCTGAAAAATTCTATCACCTAGTGATGTCATAGCACAATGCATTGTGCTATCCCGCGTCGTGTCCCCCTGGCGCGCGGTTCCTGCCTATCCCGCGTCGTGTCCCCCTGGCGCGCGGCTCATCTTTGTTTTATTTTACCCCCCAGCTGCTGGTATTGATAATCTATGTCTAAACTTTGTGTCCCTGTTAATGGTGTTTGTGCCTATGCTTTGCGATACGAAAATAATAGAAAAAGAAAATTATATTTGTCTTGTTTTTTTGTGTTTCACCAAAAAGAGACAGATATAACCGTTTGCTGCTGTTTTCAGCAAACAGGTGATTCAATTCCAGAGCATTTATATTCTGCAAAGAAACAAAAACAAATATACTTTTTCTGAATACAGACCCAAAAGTATGTAGGTTGATGTCCTCTAAAATAAAAAATCTGCCCTGTCTGTTATCCACAATCAATTTTCTCAACTTTAAACTAAGGGCCAGGTTTGGTTATGAAGAACTCATAACTTTATATATTTATATACACATACCCCCCCACACACACACACACACACACACACTTATCAGTTCTCCACTTGCCACATCAATCTGTGTGTAGTTCAGGGACAATCGGCTGACTAGGTGGACAGCCTTGGAAAATTGTCAGGAAGGGACAAGCACTGGAATGACAACCTGGATCCAAACCTGGCACTCATGCTGGAGTCTGGGGTCCCGCTGTACCCCCAGGTACATTATGCTGCTCCCTCTCAAAGCCAGAGAGCTTGGCAGGGCCATAACTAAAAAGGTGTCTGGCATCACGATTGGCTCAGGACCTGGGTCTCAAAGGATGCCCTCTTCCTGTGGAATGACTCCCTCCTCGTCGGCTTGTGATTAGCAGATGTTATATTTTTCTACACAAAAAACAAATGGATTATTACCAAGAGCAAGCCCAGGACACCCAGAGACTACCAACAGAAGGACCTTATGTCCTCCCGGCAAGCTGTTCTCAATTAAGCCACGAGGAAAACTATACAATCTGTATCATGTCAAGCTGATTAACAAATACCTTTATATTTTAAAATACAAATCGATGCTGTATGTTTGGGTTGGGCTGAGCTTTACAGTGACACCTGAAGGGTTCTTCATCACAAAAAGAAACCCCATATAACTGAACACACAGGTTCATAGCTGAAACACTGATGTATACTGTACTGTAAGGTTTGTGGCTTTGTGTGCAGATTGGTAGACCTATTCTTTAACCTGTGTTTCACTCGATGGCCCAATCGGACTCCATCAGATGTGAAGTCTCACAGATCTGGTTAGCAGGTCTGCTTAGCAACGCTACACATTGGGTGAGAGTCCGAATGGATATTATGTAAACACGACATGGAAAGTACAACAATTTACCCTGGCAGCCTAAAAGCAGCGAAAAAATACTGCGGGAAGGAAGAACAATGAAGGTGAGAGAAAAGGTGGGCCCAACATCAAACCTGCAACCAAAGATGACCCTACTTCTGAAGAAACCGCAACATACCATTTAAGACCAAAAATAGGATTTTTATCACCTCTGAACGTGTTGCTGCTGTGCAAATATCACAGCATGTGTGGGTCCTCAGATGCCTCCGTCAGTGGAAGTGCTGCCTGAAGCATGTGGGGGACAATGTGGAAGATGGCATGTAGATGAAGGTCCGCATGTGCCAACAGGTCACGCTCCACAAATGAAAAACGCTAGAGAAGAACTAAGCCCCTCGCCCCACAGCAACCCCCACTGACCTTAAACTCAAATAAAAAGGCCAGAGTGTGACAGCTGTGCTGCGTACTGCCTGCACCCCCCATCCCCTCAAAGTAACAGCTAAGTGCTAATGGAGAGTGACAGTCAAGCAAAGGGAAAACTCATTTTAAAAGCCGGCCCCCCACATAGTGTCTCCATGGGGACAAGTGGAGCCGGCTGACCTTCTGCAGCCAGGGTGCTTCTTCTTAACCTTTTAATTTCAACTTTAATTTCAAGATGATGCATAGATTTCCTAAGGCTTTGAGGGTTATATAGAAGACATGAAGCAGGATCTCTCAGTGTGCTGGGTTAACCTATAGCTAGAAGCAGTGTTAGGGATGTTACTCACAAAAGCAATCCATCACAGACAGAAGTAAGGACAGGTAGAAAAAGTACAAATCCAGATCAAGGTTTTGCTTCAACTAACTAATTGAGTCACTCTGTGACTGTGACTCTTTCTCTTCAGCTGGTTGGTTGAAACAAAATCTGGATTTGTACTTTCTGGATCTGGACTTTCCACCTTTGTTTGTGATGGATTGCTTTTGTGAATATCTTCCTCAACAGGAAGAAGTCATGCTTGTCCAATAGGAATGCTCCTTACCTAAACTCTTGTTGGACAAGCATGATTTTTATCTTGAGTTAATCCAACCCGCTGACCAATCCTGTTCATGGAGCACCTCCCAGAGAAATGAGTAAGGCCGGCAAATCACCAATCAGTAATCTCCTTCATCCACATGTAGCACATGGATAGTGGGAATTGCTATAACTGAAAAAAAACACAGTGTACTCGACGCGAGTGAACATATCATGTGAAGGACGAGACCTTGCTTTGCTCTCATCCCTCCATATTAAGAAGGTTTAGGAGAGCAAATTGTCTGTAATGAGAGTGCCCCATTTAAGCATGAGGGTATGTTTCACTCAGGGAGAAAAACAAAACAAAAACAGACATTTCACAGCCCTGTTTTTCCCCCCTCAGGGTTCAAGCCACGTTTTATCCAAAGCTGGAAAAGACACTAATGCTCCTGTTTTATAATAATATGCATCTGCTGATAATGATGAATTTTTGTGGGTCAGACACGCGCCAGATTGTGATTAATTCAGCAGCATGTTTCAGGGAACCACACTGAATCTGATGGAAGGTCGCTTTCCCTGATCAGCATGAATACAGGTGCAGCTAATTAAAACATGCAGTGCCATGATAATGATATATATCACATAATAGCAAGATAGATTCCATGGGATGATAAACAAAGGTAATTAATCATCACCTGGGTTTGAGCAGTGACATCACATCTTTACAAATCCAATGATATTTTATTAATAATAAAAACACAAAACATCTATCTTAAAATGCGAGAGACTGCATTTCCACACTAATTATTTTATAAATGTTTTTCCTCATCTGAGGGGAGTTAAAACCTAAGCATTTTCTTGTAAACATGTTGTATTTTACAGTTTCATACCCGGAGAGCAATCCAGTGGAGAGCAGACTTTTCCTGCAGCTGCCAGTGTAATGGTCAAGACCTCACTCTTCCCCGGCAGTGTAATGGTCAAGAACACGCTCTTTATCCTGAAGGCTGTTAGTTCTGCATTAGAGGATGGACCCCAACATAATCAACTTCATCCAAATTGCACAAGCAAAATATCCAGGTGAATCAATTTGTAAAACCAACAGCCAATTGCCTAGATCAGTGTTTCCCAATCCAGTCCTTGGGGACCCACAAACGGTCTACATTTTTGCTCCCTTCCCACTCCCTACCAGCCTGCCCAGGGAGCAAAAACATAGACTGTTTGTGGGGCCCCAAGGGCTGGATGAGGAAACACTGGTCTAAATGAATTTGAACCATCTGGAGAGGTGCGGGATTCAGGGTATTTGCTTTTTCTTCAGGATACTGGATTAAAGGCTTAACCTTGGATTGCGGGGAGGTGCACTCTCCCCCGTTGTCCTCCCGTCCTTGGCCAGAAGGCTTCATAACTGCTTACATGAACCAGATCTGTACAAAGAAGGGCTCTTCTCAAAGTACTTCATACATTTGGTGAACAGCAAAGCTGTAGATTCTCACTGGCCAAAATATCTGGAGTCTTGGCCAGGATGTTAATACTCTCCTATTGTTTATATTGTAGCTCGCGGGACACATATCCCAGCATGCCTCAGCATGTCCCAGCATGCCCCAGCATATCCCAGCATGCCCCAGCATATCCCAGCATGCCCCGTATGTCCCAGCCCTTATATTTTTGTTGTTTTTGTTAATGGTTATATTTCCTTATTGTTGCTCGTTTGTTTACCTGTGTCTCACGTGTACCCTGTCCGACTCTTGTGTGTAATTAGTTTATGTAAATCTCCCACCATGGATGTGTCTTACAGTTGAGCGTCTGACAACCTTATGTTTCCTGTGTGTAACTGGTTCGATTGTGGTCCTTTTCAGGACTACTAATAAAGAGCGTGTTCTCCCCGGCAAGCAAGTGTCCGTCTCTTACTCTCCTCCCGCGACGTCTCTGTCTGCCCAATGCTACATTATTATTGCAACTCTTGTTCTAAATGTTGTATCTGCCTGGTTAATGTTTGGATTGACCTGCTGATCTACCTGCGCTCTAAGGATTTTCTGTAAAGTTAAGCTTCTTTCGACTGCCTTGCTAAACTAATAGAAAGATTAACAATTGGAGTTAAATATATTTACACAGTGGAAAAAGATGTTACCATTGCTTAGTGTCAGAGAGGTCAAGCCCCGCCCCCCCTCCAAAAAACATTCCAAATTAGTGCCAGACAGCATAGTTGCACTCCATTTTCAGCATGTGACTCAGAGCTGACAGTCCAGTGCAGAAGGCGTCAGCATGTTTAATCAGAGTTAGAATCTAGCTGTTAGCCCGTGTGACCGCTGTTTGGTCCTGACCATGGATGTCGAAAATGGGAATGTTGCAGCTCTGTGGTAGTTTGACATGGTCAGGAATGATGCCAGACACCGGTTAATCCGCTAGGAAAATTACTCAACTCACAGCTGCATGTAAATGTCCAACTAAGCCCCCATTTGTGAACAGCCTTTCATGAGCAGCCTCTCATGAACAGCCTCTCATGAGCAGCCTCTCATGATCACTGTCTCATGAACAGCCTCTCATGAGTAGCCTCTCATGAACAGCCTCTCATGAGCAGCCTCTCATGAGCAGCATCTGGTGAGCAAACTCTGAAGAACAGCTGCAGAAGCATGAGAAAGACTCAAGGTGACAGATGTTATTTATTTGTGCTATTTTCTTGTCTCAGTTCAACATATCAATCGCGATGTGCAAAGCTGGTTTCCCTGCTTAGTTCATTAGTGAAATTCCAACATTAAAAATTAGGACCCACCACTCTGAAACAGTTTTGGCTGTACCAATCTGTTTATGTCCACATCTGGAATGAGTCTCTAAATGTCACCTGCATGCCCAGATAACTGGAGTTTATGTTGCGATTTGTACAACAATGTTCATACTGTAATCGTTCCACGATTAGAATTGGCATTAGTAATATGCCCTGCTGTGGACCAGCATCCCATCCAGGGTGTCCCCCTGCCTCATAGCTCATGCTGCCTGGGTTAAGCCCTCATGTTATTGATCAGGATGAGGAGTCAGAAGATGGATGAATGGATTAATAAATATTGACTATCATTTGGCTTTGTGAATTGATTTTTTATTTGTTTATTATTATCTCCAAAGAATTACACAATTTCATTTTTATTTATAGGCATCATACTGGAAACATTGCAATGACGTTTGGGTGTGTGTCTGTGTAAGAAAGAGCGATGGGAAAAGGGCAAGCGAGATACACCGTGATGGAAATCCTCCACGAAGAGCGGCATTTAAATCAAAAGCAATAAGCTGTACTGTAGGTACCCCTGTGCCCCCTCCCCCCTCAGCGAGCACAGCGAGTGTCAGCGTGGACGGGGGGGTGAGTCCGTCACTGAGCTCCGGTGAATCAGACCCAGGTGGTCTTTCAAGGCTCTTATCTGTCAGATGGCTTTTTCCCAGGAGGAATGGAATGGGCATCAAGCCTATTGCTAGTACGAACCCTAAAGGCAGAAAGTAAATGATTTGCAAAATGGCACCACATCCCGGAGAAAGAATTACTGCTCTTCTTTTGTTTTCTACTGCATTTTTGTGCAATTTTCCACCCATTGCCAAAATCCCACAGGAGTTCACTGACCATCCCAGCTTAAGGATTTCCAGGGTCCCTTAATGATTCTTGCTCTCTCATCCATAATAGGACAACCCATCCCTAGCTGATCTGCAATTGTCCACAGGGCTAGCTAGCTGGTTTCCCTCTCAATGCTGTTATGCATTATTCCAGAGAGTTCCATGTACTTTAAGATTTGGGGATTTAAGGCTTTCATACAGGTGTTAACTGCTCCATACCGGTTAAATGTGTCCAAACTTTTTAATCCCTTTGTCCATCAAGGGTCATAGTATCTTCTGGCAGTGGGCAGTTTTTCTCCAGACACTAATCCCAAACTCAAACAGTACTTGTGTTCTCGAGTTTCGGAACTGCTCTATGATCAAGTATGCATATTGAAAAACACCCCTTACAGGTACAGTATGTACAGGACGTTTTTACCCCATTTCATGGAACCAAAGAAGTCCGTCTGCTTATCTTATGCCATTGGAAAGCTGGACAGATTTCCTTACTTGACAGGGTTTTGACCAAGATTAGAGAAGACTGGGACAGATGAAAACTTGTGCTAATGTGTCAGTTTTTTAAAACCTAAAATAAATGTTAAATTATTTACTCCAGTTTATGAATTGATGCCAAGTACTTCATTTACTTACTTTTTTATTTACTTTTTTATCAGTAGCAGTTAATCACATAATCCAGTTTGCCCCAACGAGAATATTAACTGAAGTGTTATACCTCATGTTTGGGTAGACAACTAAATACCATCTTGAGTAAATCAATAAATAAAAAAAATAAATAAAACCATGCAAACAGAACAGCCAGTTTTCAGCATATAAGCAAGTTGAAGAAACTGCGTCACAGTAAGGAAGTAACAGGAGTGACAGGCCAATCCAAGATATACAGCACATTGTTCATTGATTAAACATAAAAAATGGCGTAAGAGAAGCGAATGGTGAGAAAACCTTCAATGAGTGTGTACATGAGAGTCACCACATTTTAATAAATAATAAATAAATGAAATGCACAAGTGCAATTTTGTGCCAGCAAACAGGAATTCTGGGCATATGAGCATTACTTAGAGGTATTACCTGCCTTACGGAATATGTACGAAGTGTGCAGAAGCCTGGGAGATGAATAATGAACCATGACAGCAAATTAGCAATTAAAAGATGCTTGTTTCGTAAAATATTAGCTTAAAAGAAATGTTTGTTTTGTTGAACTGAAATATCTGAGGAAGAGATATTGGTAGCACTTCACTTAAAGCTGTAATCTATTACGCGTCATTGATACCTTCATAATGCATTATAATGGTATCTAAAGTGCATTATGGACGACAGTTTTAAGTAAAGTGTTACCAAGAGAAAAAAATGACTGAGTTCTTATTTGTTGGTGTTTTTTAGACCTCTTTAGTTATGCAGGTGAGACACATGCTTTGGCTAGTGCTCGTATCTGTGTCTGCAAATGCCTGACATTTTCATTATCAACTCAATGTGAAGCATTTCCATGATTATTAAGATTAGTATGGTATTGCTATCACTAATTTTATAATTACATTTAAAGGCTTCCATGCATGCCTGAATGGAAGCCTAGTGTAGTCTTTGTTAATTAGCAATATCATGAATGCTAATTATTGAGATTACAACCTTGGAGTTTGGATAAGTGTGGCAACAGTGAGAACTTGGTGGAAATTTTTGAAACTTTTTATTAATTTCTTTGTTCTAGATACAGTGATACATTGAATAAGATGAAGAACTTTTGTATAACAGTGGTGGACTATAAATATGCAGACCCAGATCACCGCAGGGCCTTTGCTGGGAATCAGGGGGGCCAGGATCCTGTAAAACCAGTCGACGCCCCCCCCCCCAATCTCCCTGCGGTCACTTCTGCTCTCAGCTGTAGGGGGATTCAGCAGTCAGGCTGAGCAAAGCTGCCGTCTGCTCGGTAAGCCCAGCTGAAGCTTAGGGGCATGCAGACCCCCTCCCAAGCCGCTAAGGGTGTGCTGGTAAAGGGGGAAGAACTTAAATTAATTTGCTATGAAATATATTAAATATCAGATGGATGAAATGACAGGGGGGATTTTAAAACAATAAACAAGTATATACTGACTGTCTCAGGGTGGCCAACTTTGGTCAGCTGGCTAGAGTGAGATTTTCAAATTGACACCAGTCTGCACACAGATTTACATGAATGGATGCGGTTTTATATCCTTGTAAACAGTCTGCAGGGTTTAATAATTAATATGTCATTGACCCCAATGGGAATATTGTCTTCATGCCTTCCTCAACTTGCTCTTTGTAGAGTAAGCTGTCTGCGAAGGGCAGCCACCTGTTGGGGCACCCAGGGAGCTGGGGGTTAAAGGCCTTGCAACGCTGCTGTATGCGGTGCATTCATATTTTAAATGTTTTTTAAAAGTGTCCTTCATTCAGCTCTGAATTTCATAAAACTTCTGAGCAAGGAGGGGATACTGGCGAACAAATTCCCCCATTTTAGCTCTGGATAAAACTTGAAGAGGGACACATCAGGGAAGCAGCATTTGACAGTGATCCCTTATCCTGCCTCCATCATTTGCCCCATTGGCTGTATTTTACAGGTAAGAAGATCAAGCAATAGAACCGTATCTTACCAAAGCTTCAAGTTTAAGGTCAGCAGTAAAGTAGAATTCTAAATTTATTTCAAAAACTGACTCTGTATATTCAAGTGACTTGGGTTTAGCAACATCTCTCTGCTATCAGAGATCAGCAAACAAAAGTTCCGTCTCGTGATTCTGAGACTTGCTGTCCTGTACTTTCATGTACAATCAACGATACTTTGTCCATAGGTATACTGAAACCACACTCACATATCCCATCCGTCCATCCATCGATCCATCCATCCGTCTTCTAACTGCATAGTCTGGAGGGGCAGGAGCCCTAGTATAGGCAGCACCGAACCCAGGGCCAGAACACAGATGCCAAAGCTACCGCCAACCTTCAGATTCATTTACTCTCAGAGGAAAAGGCTCATGTCCCCAGCTAAAGGGCTGAATCGGGGTCTCAGTGTCCGCTGTGGGTGGTGATGCTCTTGGGGCAGGATGTGCTCTGTTGCTTTGCTCGCAGAGTGTCAAACATCCATTAGAGGCTTTTGAACAACGGTGACACGACAGAACCCTGGAGCTGGCGGATCGATGGAGCCAGCCAGCCGGCTCTCTGTCTGCAGGACACTTTATTTGGCTGGTCTGGGGACAGCTAAGTGTTTGTCCGTCTACAGTGCTGAAATTTTACTTGTTCTTTATTGTTATTCCTCATTGGCTGTTATAATCAGTAATACTCTGGTAGACGTCACTATTTTCAAGTCTGGTTCATCTATGTAAGTAGAACGGATATGCAGGCAGCATCTGGTACAACTGGAACATCTGCATGCTTGGCTAGTGTAGCGGTGAAGGATCTGAACCAAAATGGTCTAGGATTTAATCCAGGGATGAGTGAATGCATCCTACAGTTAGATTGGATCTGATTACCTGGTACTATTTTTCCCTTGCTGGTATGTTGTGGTAGTCTTTTCCTACACTCAAAATCCAAGTTCCAACTCAGGAATTGAATCAGTCTGTTGTTCTTACTCTACAGGGGAACACCATTATTATGGTGATCTCACAAAATGACATCCCATGGCAGGTCGCTGACAATGGATGAATGTGTAGTGTAACATTGATTGTCACCTTGATATGGTCTGTAGCCTTTCAATGAGGGAGGGAGACAGCAGTCCAACCGTAATGCGTCCTTAAGACCACAGATGGCGACGTAAATGACCCATGAACATGCCTTCAGTCTACGTAGGTCTGGTTCCTTGAGGGTAGGACAGCTGTATCCAGGGACACAGAACATCCTTCTAGGTCACGGTACATGTTGGGTGTCACAGCTTCAGCCAGTATGCTGAAGATCAGAAGGCCTGTATGCAGCAGTGACCAGCCAGCAGTTACTCTCTGCACCACCATGTCAACGGAACTAACCAACTGTGATTCTGTAAATTGTAAACACAAAATATCTTTGGACGACATTCTGCTGTTAGTGACCCACTGGTGGGACGGAGACCATAATATACACAGCTAAATTCTTCTCAAGAGAAGTTGCTGTCATGTTTGAGTCACACGTGTTGTTGCTACAATGTATGTTGGCTTTTGCATCGCAATGCAATCCGTCATGTAGTCGAGGAGCTTCCTCCAGTAAATTCATTTTCTTGGGCTGTGTATGAAATTGACTTCCTGCACTCGTATTCTCCCAGCCTGTCCCAAGTGAGATCTAAATGTCTTACAGACTGAAATTTCACTCTCAAAATGAGTGTGTTATAATGCTGCTGCTGGCCCCTTATTGTGGGATGTCTCTTGCCTGCACCTTAATGTTGTCATCTCTGGTTTAATAAGACAATCTTCTTAATCAGCTAGTTCACTGATTAGCACTTCTTCGTAGTCTGCAGAAATGTGATTGCGGGAAGCCCAGCATGAAAGGAATATAGCATGATCTCGCCAGGATTATCGACACGTGTGCTCAGTCTCTGTTGTCTGCCCTCCCCGGATATTGGGAAGAATCCACCTCACCCTGTGATATAAATTTATCTGGATGATGTTGGTTTTTAATCAATAATACACTCCACTGGCTTCACTCCATTCTGTACTGATGTTCTGTCTAGTTGTCTAATTTTGCATCAATGCAGCCTTATTAAATTGACATGTATTTCATTTTTATCAAACTGCATATTTCTGTATGATATATTATGCGATATTTGCATAAATATTAGTAAGTTAAATAGAGCGCACAGACTACACATGCTTGTGTAGCATTTTTTAATAAAATTGGCAGTCTTCCTTTTTGACCTTTAAACAGATGTCTCAAGTATCCCGCTGAAGATAACATCTGCTATACTTCTATTCATCCATCCCTTTTCTACACCCACTTCTCCTGGGTCATGGCCATTGTCTTTCAATGATGTTTAAACACTTCTGTGAAACTTAGGCATCCACAAGGCTTACAAAGGATCATCCAGCTATATTTGCACAGGCAAAACAGTCAAGAATATATACGACAAAAAGCTAGGGAAAAGATATAGGTTCATAGACAATGAACATTTAAATAAGCATCAGTAACTCTCAGAGACATTCTTGTGTAGGGTGTCCCCGCCAGAATAATAAATATTGCCCCAAAAGTGATGATGCTGACCAGTGAAGGTAATTAACAGTTTTTTAAGTACATTTTAGAATTTTGCTTCTCACAAACAAAAAATGTCCATGCTTGTTATGCTTTGCTTTTTGTCGATTAAAGGTTAAGATTTATGGACACGATATGTAAAGCATGTTAATTCAGTCTTTTGGATATAAAAGCAGGCTTTCCTTTTTATCTTCGGGTGAATTTCCTGTGTACAGTCCCATAATTCATTTAGCATTACAGATATTCTGGTCCTTGCAGCCGTGTCGATGCTTCCCGGAGGAACAGAAAGACTGTGGCACCGACATGGTCTGTTTCGCTCATCCACAATACAGGCAGAAAACGACCTGAGCAATCAGCGGAACCCCCCCCCCCCCACACACACACACACACACACACACACACACACACACACACACACACTTTTCTGGCTGCTTGGGGTCTGAATAGGGCTCTAATGCTGTTAAAATTGAGTGCCTAATTAACTGAACTACAGCCTTCAGTTTTCACATCCCAAAAATGGTAGTTAGAAGCTTTGCAGATTAAGTCGTGCACTGGAGACTTGAAGTTTGCCATTAACCCATCAAGTATTTCATAAATTGACGTGGGGCAACACTTTGAGTGATGTTGCCCCGGCAACTGGCAATCAGGTGAGGCAAAGGGCCAATCAGAGTTGATCAAATAGAAATTTGTCGCCCAATGTCAATGGGAAAGTGCCGAAGCAACATTGCTAAAAAAGTTGCCCTGTGTATCTTCAGAACTGAGGAACAACAAATAAACCTGGATTTCGTGTTGCCATTTGTTTCAGAAAATATTTTATAGCCCAAGCAGCAGTATTGGATGCAATGAAATTACCCCATGAACGTCCCATTGAATTGTACCATCAGCCACAAGACAGCTGTGTGATAAATCACTTTCTCGGGGGGATTAAATGGCTGTTGACTTGTTGCAGTCATTATCCCTCTGTTATCTTCGTCCAGCAGGCACCTGTGAAGTTCTGTGCAGCAGGCTTGCAGACGACAAGACAGTTTAAAGCCCTGGGATAGAAACGTGAGGGTGATTGAAGAAATTGGCGAGATGTGACAAGCACCCATCGCTCTGCTTCCTCCCAGCTCAGCTCCCCAACCCCCACCTCGCCGCTGTTCTTCTGAACTGGTAGAAGCCCCCCCTCCTTGGAGGTGAAAAGCGCCGAAGTCCGTTTCAAGGTGCCGGTTCAGAGGGCTTGATGGCACCGAATGGGCAGCATGCAGCCAGGATGACCTGCTATTTTAAAAAACGAGTGCTTTCAAAAAGGTCAGAGTGTGACTTCCAGATAAAAAGAGGCCAGTTTTTACTGAGGGTACGCAAATTCAGTTCTGGTGAGTGGTAGGAGGTGTAGGGGCCCTCGGAAGTGGGTGAAGACGAGGGAGGGGGGGCGTTGCCATGCTCCTGTTCTGCTGGAGGCGCACATGAAGAAGAATGCCCTCCGTAACCGCAAAAGCAACCTCCATTACCTCCTGGGCCTGAAGTGGCTCCATTTCTGTGCTCGGCGTGTAAACAAAAGCCTCTTCTCTCTACTTTCCCTAAAGGTTAAGTGAAGTGAAAGTGCCGACAGCCAACCCAATGTCCACTTGGCCCCCGCGTCCCCGGTCAACCCAATGTCCACATGGCCCCCGCGTCCCCGGTCAACCCAATGTCCAC
>JAABNX020000151.1:7029412-7051684 GCA_015163995.2 Mormyrus lacerda
TAGCGGGAGAACATTTTAAAACAAATTTGAGGAAGCACTTCTTTACACAGCGTGTAGTTAGAGTATGGAATAGTCTTACTGCTAGTGTAGCGGAAGCTAAAACCCTAGGCTCTTTTAAATCAGAGCTAGATAAGATTTTAACAACTCTGCGCTATTAGTTAAGTTCTCCCCAAACGAGCTTGATGGTTCGAATGGCCTCCTCTCATTTGTAAATTTCTTATGTTCTTATGAGAAGGTGTGCAGGGAACAGTGATATGAAAACATGGCTAGTAAATGCAGACTGGATCTGGATTAATATGCAAATAGGAGAACGACCTCCATGCAATATTCCCCTCATGGAACGGCAAAAAACAGCCCGATATTGAATAGAGAAAAATCCTGTTTGTATTACAATTGCATTTATTTTGTAATTTCATTACATAATGCTGTTACATGTAATGTTATCTTTGTAGGAAATTCTTCTTTGCAGAAAACTCTTAAATATGCGCAACATTACTTCTGGAGCAAAAAGTCTACAGGTATCTCTCTGAATCTAAGCCTCACACTGGTGCGTCGTAACACTACGGGTATCTCTCTGAATCTAAGCCTCACACTGGTGCCTCGTAACACTACGGGTATCTCTCTGAATCTAAGCCTCACACTGGTGCGTCGTAACACTACGGGTATCTCTCTGAATCTAGGCCTCACATTGGACATATTAATTTTCTTATTTTACAGCCCCCTCATTCCAAAACCTTATCTGAAAAAACAGGTTCCATTTGTGATTATCATTCTTCCATTTTGAATTAGCGTAACCGGTGCCGCAGGTGGCAGACCTGCTGCTATCTGCCGTCTTTCTGTCATGTGCCGTGATTGTGGGAAAAGGCACAGGCTGTGGTCCTGTCCCTGTTAAATGTGAGGAAGTAAACGATTAGTGGCACGGCGGCACAGAGCCGAGTGGAGGGCACTGAGTTACAGACTCACAGTCAGTGACGTTCCCACGCCCGCCACAGTCAGATGCCGACGCTGCACCAGCCCTCAAAGGTGACTCTTCTGCTCGACATTGTCACTGAACATAGAGCAGCTTCAAAGCAGCTGCATTTGTGCCCAACATAAGTGACAAATTGTGATTGGTCCATTTTAAATTTGTGTTAAAACAGAATCTGATTCATGGTGAAGCAAGGAACTTGGATAAACCACACATCTTTTTGGCTCCCCAACTCTCCGGATTCACTTTGTTTTACAGGTATTTACACATAGCGTGTAGCCCTATGTATGGACTTATGAATAAATGCCACAGTACAGTAGCGCGCCACATCTAGGGCTTGTGGAATATGAGGTAAGTGCATTCCCTTTAGTGATGATGTAGCTGCATTTTATTGTGCTCCACGTGTGAGGAATAATCTCTCGTTACCTCACAGGAGCCTTTCAGGCCTGCATTCAAATCAGCACCTCCATTTTCATCAAGGACCTGATCATCTGAAAAGGCAAAGCCAGAGAAACAAAATGCTCCTATTTCATTATTTTTTTCTCCTCAGGATTTATCCATAATCCAAGCTCTATTTATTTACAGAGTACGGGTCATGGCTAATGTACTATAATAGGCTTAATAAAATTCATCAAGGCACAGATATCTAAGCATGTGGGTCTAGAAATGTGGTTGGCAGCTTAAAGTAATAACAATACCGTAAGACATAGCAGAAGTGGCATGGCACCTCACTGCATGGCACCTCACTGCATGGCACCTCACTAAGTACCACTGTCTCCTCACACCAATAGCGAAGCCATGGTGCTGGCAGGCTGGCAGAAAATCCGGTGGGCCAGTGCCTTAACAATTCACCTGGTGACAGAATCACACTACAGAGTCAACTACCAATCTTAATAAGACCTAAAGAAGAAACAGAAAAAAACACTCTATTTGTCTCTCAGCAGCACATTCCCTTTGGTTGATGTGACCACGCACACACATACCTGTCAGACATTGTTTTATCGCACTGAATCTCTCACTGAATGGGCGGGCTTGAGCTTCATCTGGGGGGGGGGGGGGGGGCAGGACCCCCCCAGGGTGCCCACCCATGCCACCACAATAGCTTCATACCTCCACAGGCTGTTTAATTCTCCCCCATGCAGCAAGGGATTCCTGCACTTCGAATACATGCAGGTAGGCTAAGTAGTGCTTCAAAATTGCTTGTAGTGAGTGCATGCATGCGTGCACCTTATGATGGACTGGCAACCCATGCAGGGTGTACATCACTCTGTGGCAATCATTCACATCACTATTCTTCATCATGGACAACATTAATTGACGACAAGTATACAAGGTCAATTTGTACCTTTGTTTGTCAATGGGGCTGTACCCTCAAGGGTCTGATAATTATACCCTTAGGTGTAGATAAATGTACCTTTTAGTCTATTTTTAGGTACAGAAATGGACTCCCCAAGGTACAAACAGCACTAATGTACCCCTACTGGTACAAAAATGTTTCCCAGAGTCCATTTCTGTGTCTTAAAAGGTACATTTACTTGTACCTACAAGGGTATAACTGGCAGACCCTTGAGTGTGACAAGCAAAGGTACATATGGCTACTCTTTTTTCTGACAATGTAATTGTATTATTAATAAATATTTTAATCAAGCAAACTTTACTTTTCCATATTAAGTTATACGGTACCTACTTATATGAGCTACCCTACAAATGCCGCTAAACCGAAATTATTCCGTGAACACTGCTTCCACCTCATGGCGGACGGTAATATTTCGCGGTTGCACTTTGTAGCGCATACATTTCCCTTTTAAACAGAAATGACACTTCCATAACTCTAGCTGACAGCGTCCAATATAATATTCTCGCAAAATTGTGTGAAAGCTGAGTTCATTTTGATTGGTTAATGTCCCACAAAAAAAACTTGGTTAAAAATGTTCAACCAAAAAGGCACCAGAGAACGTTATTTAAACATTAAGTTAATTATATATTTTTTAAAATAATGAGCGGACCACGCAGGTTGAAATTAGCTTATTTTACGCAGTTACAGCGCATGTAGGAACCACTTGCTTTTGTATAGTAACACGGGACGCAGCCGCGTGCCTTTCGGTGAGTGAAACACACCGGCCGACTTTTATATGCGCAGGGTTAGTGCTAAAATATAGCAGCTGTATGATTGCATACGGGTAGCGTGGTGTCTACAAATGTCATATATGTTTGCATACTAAAATCCTGCAATTTTCATCCGCGCTATGCAGTAAATTGCTATAGCATAGCCGAGCTATCTAACCATTCAGATGCATGGAAATGCGAAGAAGCGGTGATCATATTTATGCATAGATTAGATGAAGGAATTGATGCTATTTGGAGAAATCGGGCGAAGATAGAGGATCATTGCGGTTTTACTGTAGCTTGTTATATATTAATGCCGACGAGATACCTATTGTCTGCCGTAAATCACTGTACTGTCTTGTGTTATGGTGGATTGTAAGTGCTGGCGTGATTTGGTCTGCGGCTTGCCCAGTCATTGTTTCCCCAATCTTCCAGGGTGAACATGAGTAAAGAGTCACAAATGAGAGCTGCTATTAATCAGAAGTTAATAGAAATGGGCGAACGGGAGAGGTAAGTAAAAACATTAGAGCCAGACTGCTGTGTAATAGATATTTTTGCAGCAGTTTCAGTGTAATTAAGCTTGAAGAGTGTAATATTCCATGGAAGCCTCTTCAAAGTGTTACAGTTGTCATTGAATGGGTGGTGTGTTTTCTGTAGGCTGAAGGAGTTACTTCGAGCCAAACTTATAGAATGTGGATGGAAGGACCAGCTGAAAGCACACTGCAAAGGTAAGGGTCTTACTTGGTGAGGAAAACCATTTCATCAATCCAGCACCTCTCCCCTTTGTTCAGTGGTTAATTTCATTTAAGGTGGATCTTCTCCTCTCTCAGAGCCAAAAATAAATGTTGTGCTATTGCAGATGTCATCAGAGAAAAGGGATTTGAACATGTCACAGTGGAGGACCTGGTGGCAGAAATCACACCAAAGGGAAGAGGTAGAGCAAACCTATTAGTCTGAAAAGCTGATTATTTTCACTGTTTAACTGCATTTTGGTACTCACAACAGTTTAAATATCAAGAATGGAAACCTTGGACTTTGCATTTTGGTCATATTTGTAGTCTCCATTCTACACACGCTGGAGTTTCAGGAAAGTCTTTAAATGGAAATGGAATATGGGATCAGACGTCTTTAGTCCCCGTTCAAAGTACAGCTGCATTTTGTGTTGTGTCTTTGTGCTTCCTTACAGCTCTTGTGCCAGACAGTGTGAAGAAAGAACTTCTGCAGAGAATAAGGGCATTTCTAGCCCAACATTCTGCATTATGAAGGGAACTTTTCATTTTCATGCCACATTGATGCATCTTAACCAAGACAAGAGATAATCATCATGGCTTTTTGGATTTGGTACCTTTTTTTAAAGTTATTTTTTTCATAATCAGGCACTGGCTCTGGGATGTTCTAATGCAGGTTTATCAATAAATGTTTTTGCATTCTCATTTTTGTCGGTGTTATTTATCTTAAATATTTTTTTTATTTTTTCTGATAAAATTGGAGTATTTGATACATGTATATTATTTTGAATTATTGAGAAAATAAGTTACACCTATAATATGGATACTCAGTGGTGACAATGAGGGGCTACACACACGTACAGCATGAATAAAAATTGCAGTTAGACATTAGTTGAGAATATATCCTTACTGACACAGGTTAATATCGAAAGAATACAGTGGTATTGCTGGGCCTACGCTGTCGATAGATGGGCGCGCGCCGTAAACCGTGCAAAGCTAATTCACGTATTATAGGGGTCTCCGGTAATGCCATTACAACTTATCAAAGATACTTTTGACCGTTATTAAATTAATTTATTGGTTGTTTTCTGTACGTATCTTCTAGCAAAACCCATATTGAATACTTACTGAGTAGTGTTCTATAGTCTAAATAACTTAGTTGGTTTTTTCAGTTTGTAAAGCTATCGCTATATAACAAATAAAACGCCACAAATTCAACATTTATGAATTTGTTATAAAAAACAATTTATATTAAGGTATAAATTCTAATTTATTTCTATATATACATTTCTATTTAACTTTTATGTTTAATATTTTATACAACTCGGACTGCAGCAGAGACAGGCATTGCTTCGGACGTCTATAACTGGGTCCTACTAGGAGCATTGCACTTCCTCGTCGGTACAAAGATGGAAGCCGAAATGCAATGGGACAGTGATGAAGTCTGAATTTGGAATGGCACAGTTTGATAATTTAACAAATTTAACAAATCATGCGATGGATATGTAGCGGTGTGGATCTTAGATCTTTATGAAATACAGGCAGTAAATGTCGATACGATTCTCGGCGCGCTGAGTTAAGAGGGCTCCAGGCGGATCCAGGCAGTTGTTTTAGCTCTGTAACCGAATGCTCAAAAAGGTACCAGTGCTGTTTGCCCGGTGAGTGTCACCCCGGCACAGACAGGCATGTGGAGGTAATCTGAGCAGTGTTTTGTCAGAAAGCCGAGCGGCTTGGAATTCTGGGAACTTGACAATGTATGAAACACGCATGGTCAGCTAACTAAAAGGCCTGGAGAAGTGAATCTGAATGATACATGTTAATTTATTTGAACTTGTATGCATGCTGTACAGATAAGTACTGTTCACCTAAGAATCATCCTGGTTTCATCTTACTGAAAATGACATTCACCTTTGTTGTGCGACAAAGCATTCGTTTACAGACGATCTTTTTATTCTATGACAGACACGTTTCATTTGCAAAGATAATTGCACACAGGAACATGTAACGCTGGTTCATTTTTTTTTTCTGAAGAGTCTTAGGTTTTGTTAAAATGTTGCTCTTTTATAAGATTGATTTATTGTTCCAAATGCGGGAATGCACTCTGGTTTTTAGACTATGCAGTAATCTGTATATTCTTTTCGGTTAAAGACGTTTTTAAACAAATAAAGTGAATGTGGTTTTCAGTTATGCCTATTTCAATTGTATTTATTTATTTATTTAAATATTTAGTGTATTGTGGGTAGTCTAACGCAGACTGCTGTTTATTGTTCCTAACCCAGGTACAAGTCACAATGACAATCGGCCAGTTCCGCCTCTTTAAGATCTGCACCTGCCTGGTGACGTTACTTTCATTTTTTAAAAGGCTCATTTGTCGGTAAGCACACTTAAATACACATGAATGTAGTAAATGAAGACGTGGAACGACAAACCAATTTTGTGCTGTTACTAGTATTACTAGTGTTACTCGTAGGTTGTGGTCTCAGACGTTAAAAGTTTAGCTTTTGTCACCAGAATCTTGTCTTAACCTAAAAAGCAGAGATACAATTATCTGAGAAAATGTGAGCAGTATGTTTCCACGTTTATTTGTCTTTAGGTCAGGAAGGTCACGAAAACTAAGCGGTGATCAAATTACTCTGCCAACAACAGTGAGCCATTCTTCAGCTCCAAAGCCAGTAAGTGATCTTGTTAATAAGAGCTCTGGGATGAAGATCTTTAAATTAAACATTTAAGATTGTCAATGAAATTTATGCATTCTTAAATGAAATGCTTCAGAAGTGTTCCAGAGAAACTGAAATGGGACATCTGTAAGTAATTAGTGGTAAAAGCAGCTGTATGTTATTGCAGCATTGAAAATAAGAAGTAATACAACTGGAGTTACTTTTTGTTTTACTATTTATAACCAGCGTCAGCAGATAACCTTACAGAATACAGCAAAAATTAACCAGAAATTTGTAAATGTACAGTTTGTGCAGCAGAGGGATAATGAAGTATTTAAGTGAAGCCCTGTTGAATATGGCGGGCGTCAGGTCATGTTCTCAATCACGCAGTCAGAGGTCGAGGAATGGAGTTCCTGGGATGAGGAGGTTCCTACAAGCATCAAGATTGAGGGGGGGAACGGCAACATGCCTTCGGATCCCAAAGACGTGGAGGAGGAGGAGGAGCCAGACTACTTCAAGGACATGACACCTACCATCAGAAAAACACAGAAGGTATGACCCCACCCCCTAACATTCCGTTTAGTTTATAACATATTTAATAAGCAGATGTCTTTGTATTTACTTTTCACTTCTAACAAATGCATTCCATTATAGTTCTAACTGTTTGAGCTCATTATATGAACAATGCACATGTGATAATTCGGGTTCTCAAGGATCCAATTTCAATTGTCTTGTTCTCTTCCTGCCTACAGATTGTCCTTAAGAAGAGGGAGCCTCTGAACTTGACAGTTCCTGATACAAGCGCAGGGTTTTCCAGCAGACTGGCTGTCAGTCATGATCTGTCCTTTATCCAGCCAACGGTGAGTGTCGTGTCACAACTCTGCCCAGGTTGCATCAGCTGCGATGGTGGTGGGTTTATTTGGCAAATCCGTGCTCAGCTGAATTTGGCCAGAAGGTAAAAACTGGCTGGCATTTTATCAAAGAGACAATCTATTCTCTCTCCCTCTGTGAGGCATGTAATCAAGGACATAGATTTGGGTGTGGACAGTGGGGCCGCGTCCCTACAAATAAGGTGGGAGTTCCGTGTGTGTTTAGGACAGTACGGGAGTCAAAACTAATTTGGTTCCTGCCAGTGTATAAACTGAACCTACGTCATTTCAAGTGTCGCACGTTGGCTGTTGAGCACAAATAAACCCCATGGACTGTGTAACCTTCATCGGACCCGGTTGGACACCCCTGTCTTTTTGTTTTAACAGAACGTTCAATATCTTCCAAGGCTCTCATAAAATGACTAACGATCTCTAATCAGAAATACAGACTTGAATCCACTTTGGCAAAATCATTACATCACTCAAGATCTGACACTGATTGACTTGGGTCAGGGCAGGAATGACCAAAACAGAAATGGGAGATGTGCTGTGTACCACTGACCACAGTACTGTCCCTCACTGTAATGTTCCGAAATATCATATTTATGTATTTATTTTTACTTATCAGGTGGGTCAAGCCTCTGAATATACAGCCGCATAATAAATCAGAGGTGTTTAGGTTAAGGATCTTTTAATGGTAACACGGCATAGATTCCCAGTGTGACTCCAGTGTGAAGGGTTACACGTTTTATAGTGCTTTAGGAGCCTAGCACCATTCCCCAGCATGCATTGCTTGGCTGAGCTTGGATGGCATCCTCATGTGCACTGGGTGACTCCTGCTCTCATCTGGGATCACTAGGCAGAGCTGGGGGACCTGGACACCTGGCAGGAGGACCACAATGCGTGGGAGGAGGAGTCCAGTGTTGCTTGGGAGGCTGAGGAGGTGCTCAGGTATGACCCCCCCCCCCCCTTTTTATAAATACGATCAGCAAAATATATAATTGGGTCAATTGGTGCCCCTGTCTCATGGCCTGTGCTGCCTGGCATAGAGTTCCGGATTCCCCAGGACCTTGGTAACATGTAATTGAAAGATGGGTGGATGAATGATTTGCTTTTAAATATTTAAAACAATTGACAGAAGGTCAGTACTGGAAAAGTAGCGTAGAATAGGCTCATGCTGTAGGGCAGCAGAGAACAGGTTACTTTGAAAGAGCAAAAAAGCATTTTGCAAGCTAAATTAAAACAAGGTATCAGAAACTGCCTAACTGCAGCCACAAAACGTTCTGTTTTGGGGAAGGAGGTAAGTGCGATTTTTGTGTCCTCAAAGTGCTATTCCATTATTTGACAGCAGATGGCACTGTGTCACTGCTTTTTGCAAAAAAAAAAAAACAAGCTATGAACCAAAGCAGGGCTCAGCAATCGAGGTTTGAACCAAACCATGGATTTGGAGAATCGTTATACCCCTATTGTATTGGTTCTGGTAACACACAGATGTAAAAATAGCTTTACAATGTATGTTTTTTTATAGCTTGGTGTAAATGCTTATGAGTTCTACATTTTTGGGGGAAAGATATTCTAGCACTTTAGAGGAAGGTGTTGAACATTCCAGCATGTTCTGCTAACTTCAACCATCATGTCTCCTTGAAGGCTGTGTCAGGTTTTGACTTTAAAGAGTGTTACTTGACATTAAACACAAGCTTACTGTCATCTGAAAATCTTGTAATGAAGAAGTATGAATAATTTGCTTTGATTGAAGACATCAATGAAGCTGACTGTTCTTTTAATGCAACTGTGGATCGCTTTTGGTGCCTGGCTAGGGCTGTTTGTTAGCATACTGAAATTTATGGAAATTAGTGCACAGAATGAGATTAAAGGTCCATATTTCAGTAAAAGCGATAGTTGTCCAATGTTAAGTGTTTTCTGGGAAATCCTGCGTAAGCCAGCAGTAATTTATGTTTCCTGGCAGATTGATGAGCGAGTCCTCCGCTTGCTCTGAGGCAAGGCCATTGGCCGTCTCTGAAAGTGGGTGGGCCTTGTTTTGCCGTAGGCCTGCAGCTTCTGATGAGCTTCTCTGATTCATTTCAGCTTGATGAGCTTCTCTGATTCATTTCAGCGTGTTGGTGTTGGCGAGCAGAGTCTGAAAACGGCTGTTTAGTGGCTGATGATGAGTGAGGGCAGTTATCTCACTGAAAACTGATGCTTTCTTGCTGTACTGACTTCCCGCTGGTGTCTTGATGGTCTTCTTACTGACATTTATCCAATGTTCACATTTTATTCTTGCCAAATAGTGTGTTTGTTTAAACATTGGTGTTCCTAACACTATAGATGAGGCATATTGTGGGAATTGTTTCCAAAAAATTTTTTTTAATGCTAAATCCAACCTCTGCTCCTCTTCCTCTGCTTTTAAGTGAAATAAATTATTTGCATCTGACACTGAAAACAAAATGAAAGTCATTGCCTTTGTGGATTTTATTCTCCAAGCCTTTTACTACATACATTTTATATTTCAGTGACACATCAAAGTCTCGCTTTTGTGAGTCGTGTCTAAAATTGTCCCAGGGAGAGATGCAGCACCATCGTCACGAGCCGTTTCCATGGAAAGCTCCCACAGTCCTTTGCAGTCTTGCTTTGAAACATCTTTGAAAGCCCTGGGCCGAATTCAGATGGGTGTTCTCTTGTTTCAAACAGGCAGCAGAAGCTGGCAGAGAGGGAGAGGCGAGCGATAGAGCAGCAGAAGAAGAAAGTGGAGAAGGAGGCCCAGAGACTGATGAAAAAAGAACAGAAGATGGCGATCAAGCTGTCGTAACGATTGCGGATCTGGGGACGTGGCGTGAGGCAGGGAGGAGGCCACATCGCCTGTTAAATCCTGCTTTTTCACACATTCTCTTAACACTATGCCCCCTCTTCCAGTGGCCTACTTCAAGATCACCTGCGTACTGGTTATAGTGCTTTTTTTTTATTTTTAAGACGCTTCCTGACTGGCATCAACTTTTTCCAGGAACAATGGGAGTTTTTTTTTTTTTTTGATTTATGAATACAGAAGGATGGGAGGGGCGCTTTTACGGGTCTTGCTGAACCGTTATTGCTGTTTAGGTTGAGTGCTTTCAGTTTTATTTTCTCCGCATAAATGCCTGTGATGTTGGTGAGGGACTGCACCTCTGACACACTGTAGTCTGTTAGGAGGCTTGGGGAGATGCTGTAGTGGGTGGAGGGGGGGGGACAAGTATTTTTCTGAAAAGCAAATGTGTTTGTCAACTAAAACAGCCACGATTGTCATAAGGGACAGAGGAGAGTATTGGGTGGCCTTGCAGCATTCGATTTTTAAACCAAGTGTTTCTTTCATTCTCGTCTGTTAATTATGATGATCAGTTTAATTATATGTTTTTAATTTGTATATATGTTTTATGAAGGCCATTCTGAAATACAGATCTACTTCATAATTATATCGAGAAAGGTGACTGAAAGTACTGCAGTTATGTGATTACCTCACACTTGTTTGTCACGTCTGCCTTGGGAGCAGAACTGAGTGGCTACCTGCAAACGGCATCAGCTGTGATGTAGAGGAATGGAATTGTGACGTTTTTAGTTGAACGTTCACCTGATGGTCCACTTGAAAGGTATTCAATGGTGGGGAGGAGTCTGAGGGGAAAACTGAGATTGAATTGTCTTGAACTGTTGTCATGGAAACATCACATAATTTTGGTTGGATGAAATCCTTTTTATTATTTGAACAAACTGCTGAATGCTACATGAATGGTTTTTGAATGAAGCTTCTCTGTCATAGAAAATAAAGGACTAAAGATTGAGCTTTTTGTTCACAAAGTATCTGCTTTTTGGGGTGGTTCTTCGCTGGAACCGGCTTAATGGGAAATGACAGGATTGTGAGATCCATCCGCATGGGGGTTTATGAGATGATGGCCTCCCTGATAACAGAGGCCTTTGTGTTGTTTTTTTCCTGCGATCTGTTGATGCTGGTTCCTGAAGATAGTCGCGTATCCTGCACGGGAGCTCTGCCCATAACAGCATCCAGACTGACGTAGCACATTTGCCGTCGGCCAGAATGATTATGCAAAACCAGTCAGATGCTACGACTGGGAGCTGTGGTAAAACGCAGGATTCGCAGGTAACTGGTTTTAAAATGCCCTCAGCAGACAGGGTCCGATCCCGGTCTGGGCCCAGCTGTCCTACCCTTTAGCAAGAGCTTAATCTGCACCGCCCCACTAAAACATCTGAATGTATAGATAGGCAAAACATCTATTGGCTGAGCCAGCAAGTACAGATATTCATGGAGAGGCGGGAGCAGGCCGGGGTGAGACAGATGATTGGTTGTGCAGTTGAGTGACTTTCTGCTCCACCGCTGGTGATGGTGCCTAAAAGGTGGGCTGTGGCCGAGATGACTCATGATGTTCTGCAAACCTCAGCCACCATCTGTATCCCCTACCGCCCAAAAACAGTGCCTGTGATGTTCTGCGTCTGCTGGTGCTGGGGTACCAAAGGAGAACGCTGCTCTGGTTCTTTTCTGTCCACAAATGGAACAAATGTGCATGATGTTTCAAAAAGGGGTGAACGAGGTTATGCTGACAGCATATTAAATCTGAGCTTGGGCTTCTGTGACCGCAGTGTTTTGTACCAGAAATTCAATTCGGTAAAAATCTTTCACCGTCTGTCAAGGGGATTGTTAAAGAACGACTGTGAGTCTGACCTACTTAAAAGAGGAGAGTCTCTCCCTCCATCTGAGAGCACCAAAGCGGGCCGGGGGCGGGGCCGGGGGCGAGGGGATTTCACACCCCCAGAACTCAGTATTTGTGCCTTTCCTTCGCATTCAAAAGCACAAACCGATTTCATCGGATGCATCCCTTTGTTAAAATCCCATTTTAATTTCCTGTGGAAGAGGAATGAGATTCCGTCCTGAGTGCATCCGCATGTCCCCCAAGGGCTGTGAATGCTGTCGCTCTAATCCGCATGACATCACGGTGGTTATCGCACATCAGCTGGTCATGGGGTTCGCTGACACTCCTGTGGTCAGCTCCGGATACCTGGGGACGGACACCCGCCCTGATGTCGAGTATGAGGAAGCAGAGACCCCATGTAGACAATCCTCTACATGTAGACCCCACAATTCCCTAACAACACTATGAACGTCACGGATCAGGTCCATTTAATACCAAATACAATGATGATCTAATGCGCTGCTTAATCTTTTAAGATGTAGTCATTATTGTGGGAGGCTGTTTTTAAAAGCATTCTCAGATCTGGACTTTAAAATCTAGCTCACTTTATGCACACACCATTAAAATATTCATAATTACCAGTATTTCACTCAGGTTTTCAGGTTGTTCTCTCATTTATTGAAATGTTTGCACATTTTCCCCAGTTTGACATCTTATGTGTACTTTAATATTAAATGTGTAATTTGAAATTCAATATTCATGAAATAGGATTTTTTTTTTTTTTTTTTTTTAATATTTACTTCCCATCCTCGATGCCTCACGGCCTGTCCTGTCCTCCCCCCAGTCTATCTGCCCCCTTCCAGCCAGGAAGTGATTTCAGTCTCCAGGGCAATGTTGCACTACTGAGTTTGTTATAATTCCCCTTGGTCTTGTATGTCTGGGTCATTAAAAGTGTAACTCAATGTCACCAAAGCTGCATTTACAAGCTCTAAATAAATTTCTTGATCCTACATCCAGGATTATTTTATTTCTAGTTTAATGTATGGAGGACTAAAAGAACCCTGTCCCAGTCTTTTGTTAGACTTGCGACTGTAGGTTTTCAGAGAGAGTGGGGGGGGTGGGGAGGACAGGAACTTCAAAGTCAGGGGAGTCGAATGAATTCAGTTATGGACACTGTCAGTTTAGCCGGGTGCATAGTGATCTGCTGGAGATAGAAAGCTGTGAATGCAGTGAGCCAACAGGGCTGGAAGGGGGCGCTCCTGAGCCTGCCGACATCAACCTGTCGATCGAAAGCACCTCTCAAGGCCTCTGATGCCGCTCTGCCGCTTCATTCGCCTCACTGATTAGTGTCGTCTTCAGAGAGTCATCAGGAACGTGAGGGGAGACGCGCCGTTCTGAACCCCGCAGAGAGGCCCAGACGCTGCCATTTTAAATCGGTTCCGGGAGCCTTTTTTCAGACTCAGCATTCCTCAGTTCATCTTGCCGGGCTTAAGAAATCTGCGAGGCGTCTACTAATCAGATTCTCAGGCCTCAATGACCTACTTGCCCGTTTCTACAGTATGCGAATCATTTGTAATTTGGCGAGTCATTAGTGTAGCTCATGCAGAATCAGCGCCTGCTGCAGTCTGCTAGCCATGTGAATTGCTACTTTACTTAAACTCCATGACGCACACAGCAAGCTGAATGTCCGTCGTATCCTTACGAGGTTGACGTGTCACGGGCGGCTATAAGTTTTTGCCCAAAAATACAGGAAAAAAGTGGTGCGACTTGCACAATGAGTCAGGGTGCTGAAAGAAGGCCTTCAGATTGAACTGGCTGATTTTCTAGAGATAGTCATAAAACAAATCCGCATTGTTTGCGCTTAATATATTCATGCTTTAATCAAACACAGGTCAGCACAAGACAAATGCTGTTCCGATGTCTAAACGAGACATTTTTACACACCAAAAGAGGCTACAGAAGTCACTAATAAATTTCATTTTCCATCTGTCCATATATAACATGTCAAATAATCACCCCTGCCAAACACTGAACAAAAACTCAATATACAGAATGACTTCCCAGATGCAACCTGACCATCTGCCCAGATGATCAGTTAAAAAATAAAAAAAAAAAGAACGTCCTGCACACAAATCCCTCCCACCCCATGTTGCCGCAGCTGTCCGCTTCTGTACACAGTGCAAATCGCAGGGGGATTCTTACAATACAGACACACACATATAAGCACAGTGTACACAGTGAGTGTGCTCCACGGTCCAGTACAGCGCACATATGCATCACCAGCGTGGTCCATCTCAGACCCCAGCCCCCATGTGACGTAGCGAGCGAAGGCTCACCATACAGCAGCCGCGGATCAGAACCCCGATGTTGTACACGGGCTCGGTGCTGGCCCGGTGCGTGCAGTAAAGCCAGGCCACCGTGGGAAGCATGGGCACTGCCAGGGCCGCCAGGTCCACCAGGAAGCTGCTGCTCCAGTAGCGCTTGGTGACCAGCACCCCTGCGTCTGACAGCCCCTCGCTGGGGGGTCCCGTGTCAGGTAGGCCTTGAGGTTTGCGATCAGCCGGGGGCAGCGACGCCGGCTCAACGGGCTCGGGGATGAGAGTGACACTGGCTTCCCGGAGCTTCAACAGGTGGAGCAGGAGGGCCTGGAGGTCAGGGGGCCCAGGGATAGGATCCGTCTGCACCGCCTCCTCCACAGAGACAGGAGAGGGGCCGGGTTCGGGGGCAGGGTCACCCCTGTCTGCCAATCCCTCCAACTCAGAAGCCAAATCCTCACTAGGAACTTGCCTGGGGGCCCAATCGACCCCCTCGTCACCGATATGCAGACCACTGTCGGTCATCTCGCGAGCTTCCTGTGCTGCCAGCCCAGTCGCGCTAAGCGCCTCCTGGGGACAGCCGCTCTGAGCCACCTCCATGCTCCGTAGCAGCGCCTCCAGCTTGCGGTTCTGGATGTTAATGTCAATGAAATACTTCTGGATGCCCTTGTCCTTCTCTACCAGGCTGCTCCTCATGGTCTCCACCACCTGCCGCAGCTGCCTGATCTCCTTGCGCGCCTCCTTCAGGGCCAGCTGGGCCTCCACACGGTGGCACTCCTCCTCAATCCAGTCCTCCTGCATCCGGCTCAGCTGGGCTCGCAGTTCCACCACCTCCATCTCCCTGAGAAGATGATGATTTGATCTCATGGGTTTTTCCTCTCGACACACTAAGAATTTCACTCAAGATACAAAAATACTCCCTGCTAATAATTTGAAGGTGATGGAACAGACCTCTCGTGACATCTTATCTCCGACTCCTTCAGCTGACTCCGCAGGTGTCTGATCATGACCTCCTTCTGTTGCAGGGGTGTCAGATACTGCTCAGGGCTGGGGGGCTTTATGCCATGGTTGTCCCCACATGAGTGGTAGCGCCTCCTTATACAAGGTGATGAGAAGTTTTTTTAGTTGACATTCCTTAGTTTCAAAACATTGTTCACAACTGGAAGCAGGACAATGAGTAATGGAATCATCTTATTCATCTTCAAGAACAAAACTACTCGCAGCATCTAAATTTCTTACAAAGGAAACACCCTATATTATAGCTCTACAAAATAATCTTGAAATTCACACAAAGTATGCAAAAGGTAAAACTTCACTTACACGTGCAATCATTACGAATGTCAGTATTTCGGTAATTAACCTGAACTAATAAAAACTTCAAAAGACACAAAATAACTGAAGATACAGCGACATTTTTAATCATTTTTTTTTAGGTAACTGACTATTCAGTCACGGACACATTCAAGGTGGACACCTTTTCAGCAGCCACACATCAACGGAACGAAAGCTGCGTCTTTACTGTAAACCGTGACGCGTGGAGGAGAGAAGCAGGACATTTATCCCTAAGCTCTGCACTCGGCCAGTCAGCCGATGCCACACGGGATGCATCCCCGACTCCCCTCCAGGATTCCACCATGACGACAAAGCAGATGGAGTCTTCCGGAGACCACAGGGAGAGATAAAAACAGCATCCACGAGACCTCAGGCAGGTTGGTGCGTCACCGGTGCCATCTGGCCACAGCTGAGAGCCGCCTCTCACGGGAAGTAGGTCTACCGGCGCAAACGAGGCCCGAAGTGGGCAAAATGGCCAGAAGCATAAAGAACCAGCACGAGTTCAGGGAAGGAACTCGGTCTCTTTCTGCCCAGCACTAACATGCTCTGTCCTCTTTACAACTGGGGGGGAAGTCAGCTGAAAGCAGGCAACCCCCACCCCGCCTTAGAGCTTCAACTGTGCTAATCCAATTTGGGGTGGAGGGGTGACGACACTTCTGTGCAAACCAGCCCCCCCCATGACCGACAAAAAGCTACACAGCAACAGGGGCTTCCACGGTATCCTGGCAACCCAGGATGCTGCATCATCGTCGGCAGACGCGGATAGGAGCGGAAGGTAAACCACGCAATCCCCCCCAGAAAACATGGGGTTAATGCATGCCTGATGTCCAGCGGCTGCCCTGACGGGCCCAACCTTCACAGGGACGGCGCTCGAGAGATGAGCGGACAGGGAGGCCACACCCCTCACCTGACACTCTCCCTCCATGGCTGTGCTACAGTTTATAATCACTCTCAGGAAGCGACCAAAGCCAAACCCCCCTCATGGGAACAGTGTCGTGACGACGGTCTCCTGGTTTCCACAGTCCTTCACACAAGGACCTCAGAAGAGGACAGAAATGCGATACGATAATGGAGATGCCAAAAAGAGGCCTGTCGAAAGGAGGCCCGTCGAGCATAAAATATTCATGTCATCCACCGTTCTCTCGGCGTTCGATTCAGGAGAAGGCAGATACCTTCTGCTACTCAAGGCGAGGCATCATTTAGATAAGACTACCAAAACAATTCCTGCTTGTTTGACTTTGAAAACAACACACCCCCCACTTCCACAATCCCCAGTGTGTGTCACCATCGCAGTAACCCAGGAGCCAAGCAGTACCAGGCAGAAGAGCTTGCGTCGCTGCCGCTGTTGGGGAGGGCAGAGCGGGGCGCCGCCCTGCAGGGGGCATACGGAGTCAGGTCCGCCAATGGCTGCCTGGGCTCAGGCCCGGTCCTCCTGCCTGGGGCGGCACGGCTGCAGAGACAGGCGTGTCAGACTTCAGACGCAGGCTCAGTACCCGTCGGCAACCCAAGGCAGAGTTCCGAGTCTGAATTGGAAGTCTCTGGGAACAGATCACAGCTCCCTGGCGGGCATACAGTGAGCTTGACGCGATGCAGGACTGACCAGCATTTGAGTAAGATCTCAAATGGTTATTTTTAGTACTCGTAAAAGGTTGTATTTTCATCAGTCCTACTGCACCACACTGCCATACCTGTGAGAGAACGTCAGCCTCTTCGGCGCAGGACTGCTGGTGGACGACGGTCTCAGCTTGCCGCTGCCAGAGGGGCTGAGGTCTGCGTCGGCACCTGAAGAAAGGCCCATCGGAGGGGACCATGGCGACAGAGACATGAGGCGGCGCTTCCCCTCCGTCCACCTCAGCCAACTGGCAGCGAACTCGCGCTCCACATCGCCCTCCTCGTCGAAAAGCAGCTCGTCTCGATTCATGGCCCCTCTAAAAGGGATCCCAGAGCAGTTTTTTTGGGAGAAAAGGACTCCCCAAAAGCGGAGGGGAACACGCACCTCCAGGCTAAGCTTCCTGTGCACTGAGTGCCTTTCAGTGCTGCGATCAAGGGGCCCATTTGGAGAGAGGTCTCCATGGCATCAAGTTACATATCAAACAAAAGGCATGACCCGTCTGATAGCTGCCCGGCCACATTAGCGTCTGCTGCGGAAGGAGCTTTTAGCCTCCCTTCTTTAGAAAGCAGAGAAGCAAGACGGTGAATTTACTTCAAATAGACTTTCTGCCCCACACTGGTGCTGGATGCTGCAGGCAGCGCAGGTTGTCAGTAAGCATGACAAAGTGAGCTGCTCCATGGCTATGCATGGCTGCAAGCAAAAACGGAGCCGTCCTGCTGTAGGAGGCCTTTTCACCAGCAATAAAAACCATGTCTGCAAAACTTACAGACTATTTATACAATTAGGACTATTAAACCGGAGCAAATTCTAACAGGTATCTGTAAATGCAAAGCAAGCGGCAAGTAACTAAACTGTTAATGAGACAGCAGGTAGATGCCTTCATTCATTCCCCCCCCCCGGAAACGGCCTCTTTAAGCTGACGGGCTTTGCCCCCTCACCTGCGCTCCGTACAGGGGGGCGGCTCTCCGCCATCACGTGCACACGGACCCTCTTTCGGTTTCTCCTCTTGCGCTCGCTGCCCCCGTATGACCTCGGGGGGGCGCTACCCACTGAAGCGGACGTTAGCTGGCTGCTGGAGCATCCTGTGTCGTCTGAAAGACAGGCAAAGTCGGGCCGTAATGTCACCCCCGTCCCCGCGTTCTTTTTTGTTTTTTTACTTTAAACACCTGTTTTGTTAAGTGTAATTCGTTACAACATCCTATTTTACCGATAACCTGTGTTCAAAATTAGTAATAAGTAATCTCGGGAATTTAAAAATTGAGCATTCAAGTGTATCAAATGTACCAAAGTTTATTCGGGTAGCTGAGCGGTTGAAATTCACATGAAGAGCCGAAGACAGAAAGGGAGAGGAGACCTATAAGAGTAAAAAGCCTTTTAACCTGCATTCACCCATCAAGTTGGGAGAGAGATGGCCGAGGCTCTGAAGAAAGGGACCACTGACCCCTTAATACAATTACACAGGAGATTCAAACCTGAGCATGAGTTGTGGGTACCGATGGCACCCTTGGTGGGGTCGGAACTGTGCCCAGGTATCGGCGTCTCCTCCGGGGAGAACAAGTTGTTCTTCCGGCTGAATGACCGCAGCACCGGCCGGGGGATGCGACTGCGTGGACTTCCCTTTGCAGGGGTGCGGTTGCCCTGTTGTGAAAACATTTTTACAATTAATAATATATAAGCACTTTAAGGAAAAGACCGAAGCTTCAGTCACGTTTGCCGCCTGTTCGTGTCCCGTCGAGCTAGTTGGATAAATCGGTACTGACGTAGATTTCGCTAATCAGATATAGGTTTTGTTTACTTGTCGGTGTGTTCAACTTAAACAGAGAATACCGCACTAGCACGATCACAACAAAATATGTTTGTGATATTAACTGCCAACTCCACGGGTGTGATTGTGATCCCCGCCAGCTACGCCGCCTGAGGAACAGTAGGAAGTGCGGACGAAGCCCACCTCATATTCTTGGGAAGAGCGCATCACGTCCGACGTAGACCTGTAACGAGAAGAGCGCAGACTCAGAAGGCCCCGCCCCAAACATAATTACGCAGCATGCTCCGCCCCAGACATAATTACATTTCAAGGCCACACCCACAAACATTATTATGCGCCACGCCCACCCCCAAACATAATTACACGCCACGACTCACCACCAAATATAAATAAGCTGCACGCCCCGCCCCAAACATAATTACGCACCAAGGCCACACCCCAAACATAATTAGGCACCACGCCCCGCCTCCAACCCTCATTCTGTATCTCGCTTCATTAGCAAAAGGCGTGTAATCGGGAGGATCTGCTAAATGCTTCCGATACGCCTCCAGTAAAGTGGAGATTTAAAATTAGGTCTCCTTTACAGGTGGCGTTAAATCGATTTCATTTCATCATAAAACAGCCGTGATTTGTTATCACCCGAACACCCCTCCGCCAGCTCTGACATGTTACCGTATTTTTCTTTCGGATAGATAAGGGTGAGTGAAGCCGTAAAGAAAGATTTTATCTTCCCTAAACGCGTTATCGTTTCATATACCGTCTCTGGGTGCGGGTCCCATTTTAACTGCTACTGTTCTCAATAAATGTTGCTCAGTTTGAGTTTTACAGTAATAAGCACGATTCAGTTTACTGCGGATACACAAAAAGTAACCTTATTACCTGGTACTGTGGGTTCTGAATCGTTAAATTGATCCATAGCTGCTGAATAGCATACACTTAAACGAACCTGACGTTTTGGTACCGATCATCGTGTACTCAGGGTAGCACTGTGTACCAACCACAAGAAAACTTCGGGGCAATCTGAAAAGAATTTAAGTGTTTCAACCGATCGTTTCACTTTAGATATCTCAAGTGTAAGATATACCGCCTTTTTATCATTTGTTCAACCTAAATAGATGTAATACCTGTAAATTTCAGATGTTCAACAATTGTCTTTTATTGATATGCCGAGAATATTTGCCGTACAATTGATTTTATTCACAATCGGCAGCTGTGCAACGTGTAAGATACTTTGCTGCATGCTGGAAGCGTAAACCTGGCTTTCACACATAGTCCTCCACAGCCTTGATGTGTTGCTGAAACTCGTCTGATTTCACCCACACAGACAATTCCCCTGCTCACACTGAGAGGACGCTCAAGGCAAATGTTTTATTCATCAACGGCAACTGGATGGTGTGTTTCTCCACTTTATGAACTGAAGTGTTTCTACACACAGTGCACATGAAAATATACCATTCTAACGCTGTAGATGGAAGGTGCTGGTGTGTGGGTGAAACAGGCTCTATTTTCGTGGGTTAAAATATTAATAGAATTGCACTCAGTTAAAAAAATATTCTGTATTTATTTTACATTTGAGGGTCACTACATATTAGTGGACAAAATATAGTTAAAAATCGTGTTATTTGACTTTAGTTTGCATTTTGTTACTGTCTGATTAAGAGTATACTCAATACTCTGATTAAGAGTATACCCATAGTCTACAGAGCGATCCGGCTTTGCCTAGCAACAGACTTGGCAACAGAGGAATATATCGCATGGCCAACACTCACTAGATAAGCCAATTACACAGGCAGACTTCCCTTTGTTTTTATGAAAATTATACTTGTTAGAGTGATCCAGGGGTGTGCTGCAGGCTAACACGGGTATGCAGCACAGCCCAGGACGTCGTGCAGTGTCTGTGTCGCTCTGCCAGTTCGCGTATCACTTTGCTTTTACCGGAGCCTGTCTGTGTTTAACAATGGGTGGCTGGTTAGTGGTGATGGCTGGATGGAAGAATCCCAGATCAAAGGGAGCCTCAGTGTATGACTGTAATCAAGTTAGCACAAATGCTAGTTTCTCAAGAAAGTTAACTAAGATTACCCAAAGAACATTACAGGTGAATTTGAATCAAATCTATTAATGGCATCATACATGCTGGTTAATGTCATCTTTGGGGTGCAAACCAAATAGCCTGCATGCTGTGCTGTAAGTGTCCCCTCAGAGCCACCTTCAGCTCTCAGCACTCTATTCACCAGTAGAAGCACATTAAATCAAAAGCTGCCAATAGCTTCATCATCTCAGGAGCCGTGAGTTTGTGCCTTTGAGAGAGATCTACATGGCTGGCATGAACAGGTGCGACCTGTAGGGGGCTCCAATGCTGATGTTCCCGAAAGCTGCACATTCATTCTGATTGGTCAACAAAGAGTCATAGCTTTTTCTCAAGCAGGAGACTGTGAGTCTGTGTCGGGAGCCAGACTGGCAATTCATCTTACATGATATATATACAGTGCTCAGTACAACCCCTTTGAAAGGTAAGATGTTAATCAATAACTCAAAGAACACAAGAACAATTTCCAAAATTTTGATAAGACTGAGTTTTATAGAACATTTGCTCATGAACATGAAATTAAGGTAAATAATATAATTTGGATGAAAAAATCTTCAGTTTTACTCAAATCAGGTGATGCAAACATAAATACAGCCCACAACAAAAACCACTACATCTATATTCTGTGTGACCACCGTGATTTTGAAGGACAGCACCAGCTCTTCTAGGCATGGAATGAACAAGTTGGCAACATATTGTAACATCTGTCTTTTTCTATTGTTCCGTTCCTTTAGAGCCTGGATGCTGGATGGAGAGTGATGCTCAATTTATCTCTTCAGAATTCCCCATAAGTGTCCAGTTGGGTTCAGATCAGGAGTCATACTTGGCCACTGAATCACCTTCACTCTGTCCTTCTTCAGAAATGCACCAGTGGCACAATGACCAAGGGCACGGAGTGATGGCAGCATCTTCTCCTTCAGTATGGAGCAGCACCTCTGTGAATTCATGATACCATCAGTGAAATGCAGCTCCCCAACACCAGCAGCACTCATGCAGCCCCGCATAAGATCCCTGCAGCTCCCTGACATCAGCAGCACTCATGCAGCCCCGCATAAGGACCCTGCAGCTCCCCGACAGCTGCAGCACTCATGCAGCCCCGCATAAGGACCCTGCAGCTCCCCGACACCAGCAGCACTCATGCAGCCCCGCATAAGGACCCTGCCAC
>JAABNX020000151.1:7096856-7111456 GCA_015163995.2 Mormyrus lacerda
TGTGTGTGTGTTTGTGTGTGTGTTTTTGTGTGTGTGTGTGTTTGTGTGTGTGTGTGTGTCTGTGTGTGTGTGTGTGTTTGCGTGTGTGTGTGCGTGCGCATATGCATCATGTGTGTGTTGCTCTCCACTCTGGCCCGCTGCCAAGCTCAGTTTCCGCGGGAAGGCCGACAAAACCATCAGGTTCAGCTGAATTTGTCATTCCAAATTGACCCTAAAACCAATGAAGTCATAGGGCCATTAAGTAAACACAACCACCATAAAACACATCCCTGTAAGCGGGTATAACCGCGCTCACAGGAAATGAAGTAATAACGACTCTGCTGTAAGTCAGTCCGGCCCCGCCCCCAGAGAAGATGCCGCTCGCTCGCTCGCTGCTGCCCCTGTCCCAGCGCAGCAGATAGACCAGCCTTTGGCTCAGTTTGTTCTGGTCTGTTAGAGACAAAAATCCTCTCCTCCTCACACGCCCCTCAAATGAATTATTGAGAACAATACTTTTTACAAAGAGGGAAAACATTCACCCTGTAATTAACTGAATCCATATTAATGCCACACCATGTGAATGCAACCCTCTATGAGTGCCGTAGCATTTTAAGCGATTGTATTCGATTTATATGTTATGTAACCAAGGGAAAGTAAATTATCAGCTTAGCTAAATCGCATTCCAGATCCGAGGTCTCCAGTGCTCCGGCGAGTGGAAGTGCGGGCCAGTCGGGGCCAAAGCGAGCAGGAAGGGGCTTGTTTGATAGGATTTATGAAAAGTCATAAAATCAGCAGCAGCGATCCCTGGAAGAGCTCGCTGGCGAGGGGACTGTGAATGTGCCGGGCTGGCAAGCTCTGCAGCCTGGGAATATGCACTAGGCGAGGTGCTGGCCAGGGACCAGATCACCTGCTTTTAAAGGCTCACCAAGGTGCTGACCTGCGCAGCGCTAACTACGCCTGGTCGGGGTGCCGGATTGGAATGAGGCCATTTTTTTTTTTAATGTTTCCTTGAAATTTTGACCATATTCCTGCAATGCCCCCTGATCCAAAAACAACCGCTACGGGCTTTGAAAAGTGTAATAAAGGGAACACAATACAGTCACCCCCATGCCTCAATACGACCCGCCCTCGGCCCGAGTAGCTAATGAATTAATGGACTGCCTGTTTCGATCCGCTTCCTGCACGTAGAATCTGCAATAAAGTACAACGTATGTGTCCCAAACGACATTGGACCTGGAGAACCCTGCTTTTATTGGCCCAGCTTATGATGATGTCATGAAAGCGTTTTCTGACTGAACCCGTTTGCTTGATATTATGTTATTACTCTAATTTTTCACTATTGTGTGGACGCTTTCAGAAATTCGTTCCCCATGTAATCCTTCAGAGGGATTAATAACATGATATAAAACAGAGACAGGGTTCCTTGTTGTCTAAGCAAAAGGCATGACTAATTAAATGATGACTAAGTGATTAATATGTAAACAAATGTGCTTGCCCTTTGCACACAAGACATCATTTGAAAGACAGGCAACAATTCGATTTTTTTCTGCAGTGTAAATACAGCCCTCTTGCGAAAGTCATATTCTTAAAAATCTTGTGAGCATGTTTTACAATTTATAAAATCCAGGGTCTTTTTTTTCTTGTAAGAGATGAGCATTCTTCAGTTCTTGTGTCATATCTGTTGACACTGGCTCCGATGGCCCCCACCCAATCGGCACAGAAGAGACAGACAGCAGAGGGAGTCGCCTTACCACACCCAAGGCTAGTGTTCGTCATTTCGGGTTTTGAACCCACGACTCTTTGGAGGGGCAGTCACTAAATAATAGCATCCGCACATCACAGCTCATTCCAACTTACCGAGTGACTGCCGTCGTCGGTTTTCCTGTTTGGGGTGGTGCTGAGATCTCCCAGCTGTCACTAGGGCGGCGCCACAGGGTGAGCAAAGAATGTGCCCCAAGAAGAGTGACACCACACAGACAGCTGAGGGAGTTGCCTCACCGCACAGACAGTCGGTGCTTATGACTATAGCCAATCCTCCGACTGCCAGGTCCGAACCTCCAAGAGCCAATGTACCAATCGGATGGTTTTTCACTGCACTGATGACCTTTCTTTGCCTTTGTTGACAGATTTCCCTCATGGGTCTTGGTACAAGCTACAGTGTTTGTTTTTCCATAGATTGGAGGTTCTCTGGCTAAAACGACTTCCTTAACATGTGCTCCATTACTTCTAGTTGATTCCAGGTGTTCCTTTGTTTTTAGGATAATAAAGCCTGAAAGGTTCAATGAAAAGGACGTGGTGGAAAGTGCGGCCCTGTTTATTAGAGAGCAAATAGACGGGGCTGAGTTTATGATGTGGAAGGTCATCGCTGGCCTGTAGCTGCTCACCGCAAGAGCCGGCAGGTGCTGTGTTAACACCTTCCTCTTCACTCGCCTTGCATGGCGGCCTGTTCACCCAAGGAGCATTAATGAGGGCAGAGGAGCACCCCCTCGCCTAATCAATGCAAGCCCTGTTCGGAGAACCAGCATCTTTGGGTGGGTGGGGCAATCCTGAGAAGCCCTTTTGCGAGGCTCAGCGGCTGGTCGCCCCGGGGGCAAGGTCGACATCCTGTGTCCCGTCGTCCGTGAGAAGCGACCTCCCTGTGACACAGGGACCCCTTCACCCCTCCTGCCCCCCGTAGAGAGGAGCTCCTCTGTACTCCTCAGTGTCCTTTTAAGCCTTGATGGTACTCCTAGTCTCCCGGCACGTGGATAAAGGTGACTTGGAATGAGAAAGTTGGATAGCAGCCAGTGGTTGGCATGTGAGTATCTGTTCGGGAACATTCCGGAAACAGTGCTCCATGTCACACCTTCAGGAAAACCAATGCCAAAACCAGAAACATTCAGGTGTGGGTCCCGTCACTGGTTCAGTACCAGCAGTGGAACAAAGTTATTTTGGTAAATATCCAGCTGAAGAACAATACAGTATACTGAGTGTGTCACATGACCACATTCTGCATATTTCCAAAAAGGAATTTACAGTCAGGTCAGCTCAGGTCAGTGTGTCACGTCATGGACACCTGCCCGCTGCCCCGGATCTGCTTAATACTCATCAATCTCAGCAGAGTGTTCCTGACGGAGCAGAGGAGAGATGTGTGTGTGTGCTCATCCTCAAATGGGTTGTTTAGAACAGTGTTTCCAATCCGGTCCTAGGGAACCCACAGACAGTCCAGCAACAGGGAGCAAAAAAGAAGACCAGTCGTGGGGCCCTGAGGACCAGATTGGGAATCACTGGTTTAGAACATCGCCAACCAGATACCCACCACCAGCTTGGCCAATCTCTGTAGAGCACCCCTCAACCAGATACCCTCCACCAGCATGGTCAATCCGTGTAGAGCACCCCCCAACTGGATACCCACCACCAGCATGGCCAATCCGTGTAGAGCACCCCCCAACTGGATACCCACCACCAGCATGGCCAATCCGTGTAGAGCACCCCCCAACCAGATACCCTCCACCAGCATGGCCAATCCGTGTAGAGCACCCCCCAACCAGATACCCACCACCAGCATGACTGGACACGTGTCTGTCCATACTGTCACACATCCATAGTCATTTTATTAATTTATTAATATTGATTTTAGATTTTCCTTCCATGTACTAATTTGACCTTTTTACATCTGCCGTCCCTGTATGGAATGATTGCAGTGAATCGCAGTGGAATCATTGAGCCCCGCCCGGCCTTCCATGTTGCTGGTCTTACCTCATCCACGGCTGGGCCATGTCATCCCGGGAGCCAGGACTTCAGCACGGCGGCTAATCAGAATCCACTATTCATCTGCCACGTGATGCTGAACAGGTACTGGGACGACGCAGTGGAAGTGCTGTTTCTTACTGGACACCATCAAACCAGTCAGAAAGGAAAACAAAGGACCCTTTTAACCCATAATGGATTAAAGCTTATCTGGTTCATTGCACATGTCTTCTGCTATACCTGTACCGATATGTTTATATTAAACAGCTGTGTTAGTATTTCAGTTAAAAGTACACGCGTGTGGAGTTTGCATGTTCTCCCTGTGTTGTTGTGGGGTTTATTCTGGCTTCTCCAGTTTCCAGCCCCTAGGAGTTACCAGAGTATTTGTAAGGGTGAATGTGCGTGTGAATAGTGTGCTCATTGCGATGGGTTTGTGCCCCACCCTTTGTTATTAACTGCTTAGGCTCCATCCATCCATCCATCCATCCATTTTCTATGCCTGCTTCTCCTATTCAGTGTCGCTAAGGGTCTGGAGCCTATCCCAGATACTCCAAAAAAAATAACCAATAAAATATGAGGCTGGTCAGGGGTATCTCAGCATAACACTGCGCCAGCGGCTCAGCACCAAGCGGCTCAGCACCAAGCGGCTCAGCACCAAACGGCTCAGCACCAAGCGGCGCAGCACTAAACGGCTCAGCACCAAGCGGCTCAGCACCAAACGGCTCAGCACCAAGCGGCTCAGCACCAAACGGCTCAGCACCAAGCGGCTCAGCACCAAACGGCTCAGCACCAAGCGGCTCAAGCTGCCGCGATATAGGGAGCCTTAGCTGGCCATGTTCCATTCAACCAGATCATACAACTTTCTGGGTAGATACTAATTAACCTCTTACTCTTGCACACTGGCAACATATTATGGTACCTATTTAATGTTGCTGTCCAATGATAATGCTTATGCCAACGCCATTCTCCTCTGTCCAATGATAATGCTTATGTCAACGCCATTCTCCTCTGTCCAATGATAATGCTTATGTCTACACCCATTCTCTTCTGTCCAATGATAACTACGTACGTCTACGCCCATTCTCCTCTGTCCAATGATGGCTTTGACATCTAATTCACCGGTGAAAAGATGTTTTATGAAAGTATCTATTTTACTAGTATTCATGTTTGTATTAGTTAACATTTGTATTCATGATGGTAGTTTGTATGGATTACAGGAATTCTTCAGGTTAAGAACATTTGACTTAAGGACGGCTTGTTCGTATAAACAGGCTGCCATAAAGCCTCTTATGTTAAGAATTTGGGTTAAATACAATGGTCCGTAATACTTGATACTTTGTGACACTTGTGAAAATATTGCGCGGCTTCAGCAATTCATCAGCTTGATAGAGTAACAGATCTAGTTACCGTTAGTATTACTGTATTATAATAATAATAATAATAATAATAATAATAAAACTTAGGGAACAGATCTTGTTTATAACCTGGGGATTACCTGTACTTGATATCGCAAATTTCCACAATGTAAAGGCAATAGCTAGGCAGCTGACATTACTCTTAATTGTGAATATAAAGTGATATATGTCTCTATGACACCAATCTATGTAACTCCACTTCAAACATTAGCTGTTCACTGACAGTTTCTATTGGTGTCTCATCACATCGGTTTATGTTTATTTTGTAAAGTTGCTTCTGAGAAAACACGTTTTTTCACAAAATATGCACTTTTGGAGATCGACCCACACGTGTTTCATCAGACAGTGACATTATTCAGTTTAATATTAACAAAATTATATTGCGCGGCTAGTATATATGCATCAGTAAATATTAATAATGCAAATTGAGCAGAAATGTGGCTTTTTTCATATATGACATTTTATTTTCTTAATTCCGTCCTTCCAATAGAGGGCAAAGGCTTCACAAGTAGTATATTGAAACCACACAACAAGCTGAAGGTACTTGTTGGTGATGCATTTCACAGCAGGTTGTATTATGTATGATGATGCATGTGACAAAATTTGAATTTGAATGCTGTTTTATATGGGTTAGGTTTGATTAACTAGGTTTTAAGTAAATGTTAGTCAGAAGACCTTCGACAGCTTCGTCACTGATTAAGGGAACATTCTAAGAATGTTCTGGAGCTAGACAGTTAGCAAGGAGTCACTCTGATGTTCGACCTGTGACGAAATAAAATATTGACCATTCAACAGCCCATAATGATCCAGAAATAAAGGAGCTGCAAGACGTTATTCCTTCTTTGCACCCTGGCCCCACATCTCCCCCCTATGTGTGGGAGATTCTTCCCTTCCAGGTCCACGAGGAGGGGTTGTGGACTGGGGGATTTACGGGGGGGCATTCTGCAGGACAATCCACCATGTGAGTTACAATTTTAAGAAAGGGCTCAGTTTTTCTCTTTCAGAAACAGACAGAAGCGGCTGCATTTCCTGGTCATGGATTAAGTTTGAGTTTTCCTCAAAGGTTTGATATTTATCACAGTGCTCTGCCGTCTATCTGTATCCAGGGCGAAGAGGGAGGGGCACTGTACAATGATCAGCTGAAAGAAACCATTCTTTTATTCCGCAATTAACCCCATCCAAGTAAATAATACTGTGTTGTGCAATTGAGCTGCTGCTGTTATGCACCGGGTCCAGAAACCAAAACCGCTTGAAAGTGCCGCCCGTGAAACGATGACAAGATGCTGTAGAAACAGCTTTTCACAGAGTACATAATGCAGGTATTGTGTTTCGTTGTACAGTACCGGGGAGAGTGACGTCGCCGCCATATCGCAGATAACATGTCCGTGTGCACTTACCTGCAGGAAACCCAATATTTTTATTTTCAGTTCCGAGCTCAGGGGTTATAAACAGAGAGCCCAAGACTCAGGGGGGAGAAAGAGGGGCATCATTAAATACATTAGGGGGCGCCATACTGCAATTCAGGTCCACCCAACCCCCCACCCACATTACTAAAGCTCAGAGACAGGTCCCATATGGATGAATTCATCTCATTTTCCACAGACCGGGTGATGCTAGCTCGGCCCCCAATCTGTGCAGATATTCAAGGTGTCTCTACATCAAAGGAAAATGTTGTTCTTTGTTTAGAAATGAATTCATCACCTTCTTTTCCAAAGATTTATATCTTCATCCTTTTATAAATCTGAATAATTCCCCTGAAGCAATACAGACCGTGAAAACAGCAAACATGTGGCCAGACAAATCAATTCTCTAAGCAATATGCCACCTGCTGGTGAACATTGGGCTTAAGTCACCTAAGTTGTTCCAGTTGTTTTGCAAAGGTGATATGTATGTAAAACTTTATGTGATAAACACAAGGCGTCTATTTCCCTTTGCACAGATCCACCACCAGCCAGCGATATAAAGGCATAAAAAAGAATGCAAATAACCACAGGATTTGAATTTGGATGCAGGCTGTGGTTCTTACACGCGAACCAGGCCCCCGCATTTGCCATTTTACAGCAAACATCCATCATATAAATTGACTTGGAAATACAAAACGTACTAGTCACAGGAAATGGGTTGTGTTACCACACTGAGTTTGGGGGTGGGGGGGTCTCATGAATGACGCTAAGAATAATAATCATCATTTATTTTTCATTAATGGGAAACTCTGAGTTCACACCAAGTTTCTGCATCGGGAATGAACTGCAAGAAAAGGCATATTGGTGAAGCTGGAAAGCCAAACATCTCAAGCGCAAGGCAGCGCTTGTGAAGCGGCTGCCTTGCATTACCGTCTGGCTGGGACACCTGCATACAGCAAAATTACGTAGCGACCGGTAGCTAAAGACCTGTTTCATTTTAAAAAGTAATAATTAAGGAAAAATTTTAAAAAAGCTACTGACTGACCATCCTTCCGCATATTTCGCTAGTGGTGATTATTTTAATAAATCAAAGCATCCCATATGTGTCCAGATTGCCCAGCTTTTTATGCTGTGAATTTTTTGTCCCTGGTGTATGCAGCTCTCCTATAACAATTATATATATTATATATAAACAACTCCTATAAAAATTTAATGTCTGTTTCATATTAAACATTCATTATTTAACATTAGCTCCATAGCAATAATATGAAGACAACTGTGGTTACTGTAATAAGTGGATTCTTCTCTCTTTTTTGGTAAGCTGATATTTTGTTTTTGTACTTAGAATTTTTATTTCACCCACTATAACTGCCCATTGTCAATAGAGTATTCAGCAGCTTGTGATATTTTGAGCTGGAATAAAAAGCAAACAGTTGTTTTTCATTTGGAGAAGGCCTGGAAGGCAGAGAGAGGGACTGCATTGGCAGAACTGCGGCGTGTCACCCTGGAAGGCCTGTGGGTGGCGCTCACTGTGGTCCACCCCGCTGCTCGGAGCACTTCGGAGCTCTTTGAACAGCGTCCCTCCCCAGCCACACATTCCAGGGGTCTTTGTGCCGTCTGCATGCACTGGACCAGCCTCTCTGCTCTGGGCCTAGAGGTCATTCATGCATAGAAATGTATGGATAGAGTATGCGACTAGGAGGGCAGGTAGAGGGATGTATGCGTGAAGCCACCACTTCACTCGACAAAGGTTCCACTTTCTCACCAGCTTCAGACCACATTCCGAAGCAGTCAGTGTTCAGTGTTTGCCTCTTCGTCTCTTCCTATCATAACGTTCCTGGGAAGAATCGGAAAAGGATGAATCTGTTGTTATTTCTTTGCCTGGATTGATTTCCTGTGTACTGCGAGAAAAGCCGCTCTACCTCCGGCAAGATCCTGCTCAGCCAGATGTCTGCATGGGCTTCAGGACCAGACTGTACGATCCGAGACCTCAAACAAATTAGACGGCATCGAGATCTTGCAGCTCGTTTCCTGCTTTTTGCGATTTTCCTCCGATCGAATTTACAACCCCGTAAGTTTGCCGTGTGTTTGACATGTGCCCTTCGCTAGGCCGGCCCGGCAAACACAGCCATGTGACACTGGGAATTTAAGAGCTGAGGTTCCCCTGAGCAGGAAAGAACTGGCACAACAAAAGAAACTTTCCCAAATTCTCAAAAAAGAAACTTGTTTTGGCAGGATAGGAAAATAAACCACAACAGTGCGTGGATGTTCCGTTCTGGAAAAAGGCCCAGATCTAGGATTAGGAGGAGAGACAGAACGCTGGGAACCACAGGGACAGGTGGAGGAAATTAATGCGATAATTATGGACTCTCCATGCTGACTTTGTCATTGTTATGGGCACATGGTATGCTCAGCTAGCCAGGATGTATCACAGTATTTTCTCTATGTCAATATTCATGTAGGCAGGGTCACCACAAAGGGAGGGGGAATTATGATGATACCAGGGGCCCTAAAAAATTTGAAACATAATTGGATTGGTCTGGGTTGGGGGCCCAACATCTCTGGAAGCACCTCTGCAAGGTGACACATGTGCAGCTTTGGTGCCAGCGGTTGTCGTCTGTCTTTGGGACTTTGTCAGAAGGTCTTCAAAGCAGATGATTGGGAGTAGCCAGGACAGAGACAAGGTCCTCCTGTAGCTTTCACGCTAATTTCTGGATGCTCGCAGCAACTGTGTAGAAGGACCATGTTAATGGAGAGTAATTAAAACGGAGCACTGCGGTTTGAATAGAGAATGGTAGAGACTGTTGTACCATGCAGGTAAAAAAAAGCCCGTCAGTGAGGCGTTCATTCCCGACCCGGCTTCTACGTGGGTGGGAATCTCTCAATGAGCCTTTCAAGTGCAGTGAAGATTTGAGGCTCAATGCAGGAGTTTAACCAACGGACTAAAAATGAACGTGAAAACTCTGAGTGCCGTTCATACTTAAGGTGTCACTTCTCGTCATGTTTTCACTTGTTTTTCCTTACTGGGATTTACAACACAAGCAAATCTGTCACAATATCAGTAATCAAATATACATATAGCATTAATTTAGTTTACTTTTTACCGCCATTAAGGGTCTGACTACACAAAAAACATCACCAAGTTTGTGCCACAGTGATTTTTAGTGCTGCTGCTTTCACCAGCCACGAACTGGGGGGGTAGACAACAAGCAATTGTCAACAGCTCTTGGTGAGGACTCAAGCTTTAATGAAAGTCCAGTTTCCCTTGCCCCAGGTAACTTGGGACAAGATTATATCAGTGGAACAATTACACTGTCACAATCAAAGGAAACTGACTTTAAATGGTCTGTCAAATCACATTGGGGGCTAATAACTAGTCACTCTTCCCAGCGTGTCAGGGAAGTCCTGAACCCCTCTTTGTTCTCCAGATCATCTCACCCCTAAATAGATTACTTAGCGTTACACTTCAGGCACTTAGATGTCCACACTTAAAAGCCAAGTTGGACCCTCAGGCAATCCCAGTTGAAGTTGGGGCAGAAGTTGGGGCAGTACTCATTCTAGGCAGCACACACTGAAATCACCCCCTTCAGTTCAGGAAATAGCAGACTTTCAGTGTGAGGTGGATTTTTTATATATTTAAAGACATTCTTCTGCAAGCAGAAGAGTGTTAATCCAAGGGTTAAGAGTGTCACTGAGTTCTCTTTGTACACATGAACAAAGGATTGCTTTAGGAAGATTTTATTTTTGGCTTTTATTGTTTTTTCCCTTTCATTTCATGCCTAGCATCAATCGAATGTGCAGTTCTAATTACAGAAGACTGAAGCATAGATCTTCTGCAGTTTTCCTTCCAGTTTAATGATTCACCCGAAGCCACCACATGCGGCCTGCCCGCGGAGCTCGGGCCCATGTGAGAGTCATTGTGCGGAGGAATGGAGGCCGTGCGTGCAGAGGTTTTACGACACAGGCTCGCGCACGTGAGACCGCTGTGGCAGAGAGGGCAGATTGTGGTGATTGCTAAGAAGGCCATGTCCCTGTGGACTGCGATATTCCGGAGGAGATGGGTGCTCTACGTTCAAAATAGCATCATCTGGTACCACAAGTCCCTTTAATTAGTTTAAATTTTATTAAGGCCAAAGTATTTCCTGTCTCATTCAGATCAGCTGTACTGTGCTTCAGAGCAGGATGCACCCTTGATGCTCTGTCATGAGGCATTTACGACTTGAAGCTTATACCATTTGGCCTGACTAGTGCTCCACAGCCAGTGACAGGTTGCTCCTCTCAGCTCTGTAATCTGAGGTCTGAAATCAGTCACTATCTGTGTTTGTACCTGCAGACCCCAGGAATCACAGGTGAGTTTGAATTTAGGGCATTGAGAGAAGGCTCCCAAGCGTAATGCATTCTTTAAAGAAAGGAAAAAGCAGCAACAAAAACAAAAAAAACAGTGTAATTTTGTTAGTCTCTAAATGAACCATCTGGGGCAATTTTTGGCAAGAAGGCTACAGGTTTCGTTTGTTTTCTTAGCTGAGATGGTGTACACTGAACACCGCAGCAGAAGCCTTCCACTCCGGGGACTGCAGCCAACTCGGGGCAGTCAATTTGCTAAAGCTAATAGCTAGATATGGAGTGGTCAGAGTATTGTTAGCAAATTAGTGCAATAACAAATATTCCCCGGGAATGCGGGAGGACTTCAGCGTAGTTGCGGCCAGTACAACCGGGGCCTGCCAAGTGGAGGTCCTGGAACTCGTAATCAGTGTCTCTCTGGATTAGGATCCGAGAAACAGCTTCGGACGGCTAGAGGCCAGCTGGTAAGACCTGCGCTTGCCTCACCTGGAACACTGTGGTGGTCCACTAAGCCCCGTTAACTGCTCTGGACTCACCGCACCTCATGCCTCACCTTTCCTTAACCCTGCGTAACCCTCGGGCCCCGGACTGCAGGCCCGATGTCATTGTCACAGTACAATGCGCTGACAAGCTAACGGCTTATTACAGCATTTCATTTGGAGCGTAATTCATCTTTAACTACTGGAAAGAAAAACCTACCCTGAGGAAACTCATTTTCTCACAGATACGCTGACAGGAGTGCTGCCGTCTTCACATGACGAATGCCTCCCCTAGCTAGACCGTTAGCAGCGACGGTAACGAACGCCCCTCAGATCCACAGTGCGCTGAATTACGGCGTGAGCAGCTTCCATTAAAATACCATGCATCTATAAATTCCCCCCACTGGTCCACAGGGGGCAGTAGCCATCACATTCCATAATTGCATGTATCCTAAAACTGCCAAGAAAAACGTAAAATTACATTTCAGAAACTCAGAAATGAGCCTCGGCCGCAAGGAAAGGTCACAGTCTGGCCTGTAAATCAGCTTCCTGTAGCTTTTGGACAGTAATGTCCTCCTCACTCTCCCAGGACACATGAAACCGTAACGTCCTGATGATGGATTTCACATCCAAAGCATACAAATATAGTAGCATTTGTTACAATAATACCGAACCCAGTGAGAACCATTTCTTAAAGGAAAAGAATATGCACAGTGATTGGTTAAAGCTGACAGGAGGCTGTAATGTTCTGTGGATATTAAGCAAAAGATACAAGGGGGGGCTTTCTATCTGCATGGTTATGGTTGTTCCCTCCTTTGTATAGCAGCCCCCTGTGTCTCGATGGATTCAGACAGGCGTACCTTCAGGACAAACTGGAGGGGGGGCATTCGTCAATCCTTAGCAGTATACGGCCCAGTGACAGCATGCTGTTCACTTAATGAGATTCACGCCAAGCCTGAGCCTCACAAGACGAATTGGGGCATCACTGTGGCCTCTTCTCAGCCTGTCCACCAGGTCCTGCTGGACCTTCACCGAGGCCTCCTGTCAGCCTGTCCACTATTAAAATGAAGACTTAAGAATGAATCCGCAGTAAAGGATGTATTTCTGTAAGGCTTTGATTTGCTGCGTTATTCCTGCAAGATGCTGCCTTTGCGGGCGTTTTATCTATGAAAACAACAAAAAAAAATATTATGAATGTTCTGAGATTTCAAAACACCAGATGCTTCCCAGAGGGCTCCTGCGAATCCAGGAAACATCAATGAAATATATAAATGAAACATGCACATAGCTCACACTTAGCAGATGATTAATTAGCAGAAATGTAAATAAAAAACAGATTGCAGAAGTCTGCATCACTAATGTGTTTTTGTAGCATAAATGGACATACTGGAGAACCTCAGATGCACAGCTGGAGCTTTCTTTATGATTTACTCCACGGTTAGGTTCTCGAAACATGGTGTGTAACTTAGGATCTAACACCAGGTCTGATGGGTACATCTAGAACCTTAAGGAAGATAGTGCAGTTGTATCAGAATGAAAACTTCCCCAAGTGTAGCGATGATAATGTTGGATTAGGCGGTAACAAGTCATGAGGAACAGAGGACCGTCACTCCACATGCTTGCTGCTGTACCTCTGCCCTCAATTAACTGAAAAATACTGAAGAAAATTAGAATTGCATTTTTAAAAAAGAAAATTCTCATTTCATGTCACTACCGGTATCTGTACAACACAATAATTGATATTTATAATTCTATTTTCTTCATTATTGAGCACAGCTCATACACTGACAAACACACATATCGATGCTGCAGATCGGCAGCCGTACAGCAGACTTTTGAGAAATGTGCTGTTGACAGTCAGTCTCTGGCAGTGGGCTTACTGGGGCTATTTTTCTGTCCTTAAAGTTGCATCATTTTGAGAAATGGTCCCACAAATACCATGACAGAACAAGGCTGCAACACGCCTGAACTCGACTTTAAATGGACAGAAAGAAAAACCGCACGACACACCGCGGAATTTTCCGGAGGCACCGGCGCTTCCGACTCTGATTCCCAGTCATTGGTCTGCTGGGGCAGTTCAGTTTTGTCCCCTGATTCCCCTAGCCCCCCAGTACCCCCCATTGGGAACCCACACAGGAGGAGGTGGGCGGTGGGGTTCCCAAGCCGGGGGAGGAGTTCAGGAGGTTGTGCTGCCCCTGGGGCAACTCTGGGGGGCAATATAAGGAACACACTGCATGGGGAGGGGTAACAGGGGCACAGCATGGGTGGCGGGGGGTAACGGGGGCATCTTCACACTACCAGCTCTCAAGACAAAGCCCCCCAGCCTGGCAGAAAAGAAATTTCACACACGTGTCCCAAATTGTGAGCACGTTTCCGTGTTTGTTTTGTGTTTTTTCCCCACAAGTTTATCATTATTTACAGTGTGAACTCAGAGAAAGCGGGTGGTTATGATCTTGTGCGTCACGGAGAGCAGACGTGTTGCACCTTCAGGCCAGGATTAGGTAGCTGTCCATCACCCAAAGAACTCAAAAGGCTCACTGACATCTCACTGACGTTTCACTTCACATGCTACACTCTGCTGCGTCTTACTGCGGCTTTGCTCAAACCTCAAAAGTTGTACTTTTTCTGTCGAGATCTAACCCAAATTAAGGGTCACGCTTGTTTCGCTTTCGCCCGGCTGCTTGGAGAAGACTGTCAGCATCCGAAGTACATGAAGACCTTGTGTCCAGTTCAGTCTTGGCACAACAGCATATCTGACAGCCGGGCCTAAGATTTTCAGAGCGGGACGCAGCCAGGGCTGGATTAAGGGTGTTAAGTGGCCCTGGGCAACAGCATGCGTGACGTCATGTCAGAAAGAGACCGAGCTGGTGGCTCATGAGATTCAGGCAGGCATCTAACGTAGAGAAAACATTACATAGGCTTTTCAGCGAGTGCCATGTTGAAAGAACAATATACAGTCATATTAAATATATGAGATATTAAATCGCATCAACTTAATAAAAGACATTCGTGAATAGAGCTTGGGGGGGAACGCTTAAGGGGGGTTGCCCTGCTTGCTGCCCCCCCCAAGATCGGGTGGGAAGCAGTGGCATTACCAGGATGTCATTGGTGGGCAGGGGGGACAGGGGGGCACAATTTAAAAAAGCATTAGTACACCACAGAAAGACGCATCTTTGGGGTGATTACTTTTTGCGGGGGGGGGGGGGGGCCAAGGATTACATTTTTGGCCAAACCCCCCATGGCACCAAAATTTG
>JAABNX020000151.1:7142674-7153115 GCA_015163995.2 Mormyrus lacerda
GTAGGCCGTGCGATGTGTACAAGCAGAGGTGAGTGGGCCGTGCGATGTGTACAAGCAGAGGTGAGTGGGCCGTGCGACGTGTACAAGCAGAGGTGAGTGGGCCGTGCGACGTGTACAAGCAGAGGTGAGTGGGCCGTGCGATGTGTACAAGCAGAGGTGAGTGGGCCGTGCGATGTGTACAAGCAGTAAAAATCATTCTGCATGTGGACTCTTCTTTTTTAATGTCCCATCTGGCTGAATTGACTCTCATTGACTCATATTATCTACTTAGTAAGCTAAGACAATTAACTAGATGTAATTAATTCCTTAAGGCATGTTCCGGGCAGCCGGCTGTGCTGCTGGTCCCAAGTGATATTTGGAATAATTCACCCCGCTGTGCCCCCCCCCCCCCCCCCCACCACAAGAAAAGGGGACTCGCTGTTTGAAATGAAATTCGGTTTTAGTCTCACCTTTACACAACTCATTTCCCCTCCATAGCTATAATTTACACTCAGAGACTGATGCATCTGGGTGAATGAAGCCAGCGTCACGTTCGGCTGGGGGTGGGATGCTGGCACACTGGGGGGGCCAGACTTGGCGATTTTTGACAGCCGTGCTGTCGTTCTCCGCCCCGCAGGAACAACATGCCCAGCCGTGAGCGGCTGCACAGCAAGCTAAGGAGGAGGAGGGGCGCGCGGGCGTATGCCTGCCAGTGCAGCTGGCGCTCAGCACTGCGCCTCACACACCTGAGGGACGACGCCTGCCTGAAGTGGGTCTGCGGGAAACACCGGGTCTGAAGCTCCTCTTCCGCCAACTGTGATCCCCATGTGTTTCTTGATACTTTTAGTAATTTAATAACTTTTTTTAAAGAAATCTTCCAAGTGTGTATGTGCGTGTTTATATGTCTTATATATAAGCATACATGCATGTCTGTGTATTTGACAAAATTCAATAAGGTTCTGCTGGCTTGGCCTCCCTTTTGGCCACGCCTCTTAATCATCCAGGGTTTGGGCTGGAATAATGAGCCGCTGATGTTTATCCCAGTGGGATTCCATGCAGTATTCTGGCCACTCTCTTACTATGTGTTCTCACCCTTTTTTTGGACAAATTTTGAATCGTAGTAATCCTGGGCGCCCCTTGAAATCTACCAAGGGAACACTGCCGTTCTGTGGGCTGGAGGGGAGGCCTCTGCGAAGGGAGCTGTATTGTTCTCTTCACAGCAGCTGTCAGGACGCTGGCAAGATGGGTGAGATGCCAGGTCTGGGCAGTAAACACAGGGGATGCCCAACAGGCGCCTGTGAGGGCTCTTACGCTCTCGTGCTTAATGGTATCCCTTTGTCACATGACAATGTCAGTCATTGATATCGTTCAGCTTTTCAAACTGGCCGTATGATTCTCTCCAGTATCTGCTGGTGTAAGTTGTCTGTCCTGCACTGGAGAAGCGTCAGATTGAGAAAAGTACAATGTAAACTAATGGCAACATACTGAATTTGTATTTGTATGTGAATCTCACATAGACATATGGATGTGGTTACTTTACATGAGAACTTGGTTTATTTATACGTTCATGGTCATTTAACAAATGCATGTGTGGATGGTAATTGTACATATACAAATGGACATAGTTAATTTACAGATAGATGTTAAATCCTCGCCATCAGAATGTTTATCTCTTTGGCCGCTGTTGGCTGCTTTGACTTCAAGGCCCAGATTACCCTGCTGGTTCTGCCTTAACTGCTGTACCAAAGCCCTCTGCTTCTTTCTGTAATAAGCTCAAGGCCTTCATGTGACCCTGGGATGGATGGATGGATGGATGGATGGATGGATGGATGGATGGACGGATGGACGGATGGACGGATGGATGGATGGATGGATGGATGGAAAAATTTTTGGAAGCTAATTTTATAAAGCTTTGAATGCTTTGAAGAAAATTAGAAGGTTAAGATTCCAAAACACTGAACTAGGAGTACTTGTATTGCTTTCTAGAATATTCTAAAGTGTAGCTGTGTTCATGCTGACTTCTGTGTGTCTGGTATGAAATATCACAAATGCTTATTTTTTTACACAGCAGGAATGATCTGTGTCAAGAATGATGTGTAACAAACAAATAAATGATATAAAACACACCCTTTGGCACGTGTACATTCTCTTGTGTCGGGGAATTTTGTAAACACTTGAGGTTTTGTACCAGCGGGTGGTTGTCTGTCTGCTCCTTGTTTACCATCTGCAGACAGATTTCATCTGGCTTGTTTGCAAACGTCAGTCTCAGGGTATCGTTTCACGGCACGTCCATGACGTTCTCATAGTCACTGTCAGAGGAGCACTCGGGGTCCTGGCTCACAGATGTCCGCAGGGGTGCTTTATCCCAGCCCACGTTCTGGTAGTCGTCCTCTGAGGAAGTGCTCGAATTCCCTGGAAAGGGAATGACAATCCAGTGTCAGGTTGGAGCCCCATAAATCTTCCCATCTTGGTAATGGAACAAAAACCCTCAAGAAACTGGGAGATGTTGCTCTTAACAGATATGTTTCTTTGAAAAAACATAAATTTTGATATTGACATATCACCAAATTAAAGCTGCACTGTTTATTGTTTAAATAATCAGTAATTAAAAAATCAGTTTAACACCTGCTCCTTTCTGCCATATTTGTTTCTTGCTGAGAACCGCTATAAAAGGTAGAAAACTGTAGTGGTAAATTTAAATAATTGGCATATTAATTGACAGCTTTAAAGCCAGAGTATTACGAATGCGTCAGAAGGGACTGGGATCACGCTAAAGTTCCAGTCGTGTTTTCCATCACTCAAGTCGGCACGGCATCGGCCAGCCGGCCTTTTGGCTCAAAAGGTCTTAGGTGCCAAGATCATAAATTACCAAGACTCCGCGGAGCTGTTGGGATGGGGTCTTCGGGGTCTCCGGGGCCACCACTGCCCGTGGGGCATGGGGAGTCGATGACAGGAGGCATCATCGAGTCCTCAGGGGCCGAGACATCACTGTGACCTTGGGGAAGAGAAAATGATTTCTGAGTGATGTGCACAGGAGATTCTGTGCTTTCTTTGTTAATCACCCACTGCCTGCTCCTTAGTACGCCAGTGTAGGGAAGCCAAAGTCAGTTGCACAGAGAATTACGCTGCAATCACGAGTGGCTGTGTGTGTTTGGAGCACCTGGGGACAGACCTTGTTTGAGTAGCTCCTCTGCGTTAGGCCCCGTGTTCTTGTACTCCTCTCCAGATGACGTGCTGGAGGACTCGTGGTCAAGCAGGTTCACTGTGATGTAATGAGAGGTGTAGATGGGATCCAGAATAATACCTATTAAGCACTATTTTTTGTATACTTACCTAATAGTGCAGAGGGGGTTTATCCAGAGCGGCTGAGACGCCCATGTTTGCATTTAATCAATGACAGTATGGCTACAGAGGCTCAGAGCATCCTCACCGTTTGCTTTGATGCTTTCCTGTTCAGTGTTGATGTAGCACTCTCCGGACGATGTGCTCGAGCTGTCCTCGTATGCTGCTTGTCGATGTGGAGCAGAGATCGGGCTTTCAGGACGGCTGGCTGAAAAATGAGCCTTAACACATCAAAATCCGGCTCCAGGTGAACCTTTACTGTGTACGTGTGTTTTTGAAGTGGAGGAACTGGCCTTGAAGCTGTCTTTGCACCATGTAAGTTGAGTCATTCCTTACCCTGTTCTTCAAGGCAGTAAAAAGCTGGCTTTTGCATCACTGCACTGCTTTGCACAGGTCCGCCACATACAGAGTCTGAAACAGAGGATGTCTTTCATTCTGTCTAATTATTCAGTTTAACTATTAAATTTTTTTTGATTACATTTTTGAGGCACTCAGATTATATTACTGCGTATCAACTAGGGATCAGCTATCTGGCAAAACAAAACAAGCGCTAAGTATTTAAGTGCTCATGGGAGGGTGCAGCAGAATAACTGAGAGCGAGTTGGAGTTTAGATGACATAGTTAAAGTGGTCGCCTGCTTCAAAAGAAATTGGTGCAATAGTATGTCTGTGCAGGGTGCCCCAGGCAAACTTTTTCATTTGTTCTGATCCCACTCACTGGCCACGACTGGCTGACATAATGCGATGCCACAGGGTTGGTCAACAGGACCAATCACGCAGTTACTGTCACGCTCTGTGCCGCACCGTTCATCTTTCAATAGTGTGAATCATATGTGTATTCATGTGTTTATGTTAGTAGCAATGTAGTGAAGACCACCTACTCTGAGACCAAGTCATTACCAAGACCAGAGTGTATCGAGACTGAGACAAGACCAAGACCAAAGCAGGGCTAGACCAATTCAAGATCAGAAAGAGACTAGATAAAACAACACATATAATGTGGAGCATAGACCCTTTGAACCCTGTCCATTATTTATCACTTTTCTACCCCTTTGATTTTTTTTTTGTGGAAAATGTTCAAAATAAATGCCTCATTACCCACAGAATCACTCTGAAATATTTCTGTGTACAATGCTGAAACCGGGTCAAGTAAGTTCTCTCGATTGCAAAAATATGTGAATAATGTCTTTGCGTTATACCAATACAAAGTTACAAGCCTGAGCTTGATAGGTGCAAAAATAAATGCATTTTGCGTTTGCCGGGTTCTCGGATAACAAACAAATGAATATTAAACCTTTGTCAAAAACACTGAGTGATGAGTGGTTTTGAATGGTCTCTATGTCCAAGACCAAGACAAAACCGAGTCAAAATAAAGTCAATTCCAAGATGATACCAAGACCACAAAAAGTGGTCGACACCAAGACCAGTCTCAAGTACTACAACACTAGTTAATAGTAAATGTGGTGTGACATAGAATGAACAAGGTAGCAGCAGCATTTTAAGTGTGCGGCAGATTGTTCTCGCCAATGTGTTCGATTTCGTTTTCTTCGGACATCATTTGCAATGTGCAGCCACCTTAACTATTGTGCAGCTGCTCTGGGAACAGACTGCCCCCAAATTTTTTACCCAATCAGAAGAATAAGTACATACTACCCTATGCCAATTTAACTGCATTGTGATTTGGCCATTAAAAATGTATCACGTTCCTGAAGCCACACGCTTCATTTAGCTGTGCTCATTTGGTATGTATTAAAAGGGATTCACATTTCAATGTACAAATATTATAATATAGCTCCACCTTCACCATACAGTTCCTGGGTACACTTTTGAGAATGCAAGTATACTTTCAGGTACTCCAGTACTCAAGTACATGTACCCATTCCTAAATCAACCTCAATGTGCTATTTTCGTGAGCATTTTTTAACTTTTCCCAGACCCCGCAAGACCTGTGTTTGGTGAAATGAAGGGCATTGTCTCACTCTTATAGGATGCCATGGCAACTGCAGGCTCCAAACTGAAATCATAGTGTTCGTATTCTGAGTTGTCCGACGTCGAGTCGTCAGTGCTGGTCTGGGCCTGCAGCCTCCTAGGAATCGCCACGCCTGTAGGGGGGAAACGAGGCAATGCTCTGGTGACGGGCAAAGTGGCCAGCGGCTGGGAAGTCCGTCAAGGCGCCTTTTATCTCGTCTTTGCACATGTGGTACTGACCCCCGTTGACCATGCCGCTGGGGGAGCTGTCGGCTGGGGCGGTCATCTGGATGATGCTGTTTCTTTGATGCTCTTCATGCTGATGCTCTTCATGCTGAAGCTCTTCTTGCTGTATGGGTGCTGCTGGCAAGCCGGAGTTTGTCTTAAGGACCGCAAACACTGCGGAGGGAACATAGACCTCAGACTGTTCACACAAAACAGCTAAAACCCATCTCACACTATATTATAGTGCAATAGACCTCATTAGAGCACATGTATCTCATTATTGTGATCTTACATCTCTCCCAGATGCAGGACTGATTCAGAATACCCTTCCTCATAATTCAAAAAAACTTAGCTTTAATTACTTTGTCCCTGTACTTGTTGTATGTCAAGGGTGTTAACACAAAATTAGCTGTAGCTCCACATCAAAGTCCATAGTTATGAAATAAATATAAATTAAAAATTAAATAAGGAATAATTTTTAAAATCTATTTTATCCAAAGAGGCCGCATGTAAACATCTGGGCTGCAATCGCTGACAGCTGTTTAGGGCTAAGCCTGCTGCTCTGATACATTCTCAACGTGAGGGAGGTCAGTCACGCAGCAAAGTAGAATGAAGGAACAGCCACAAGCACAGGTTGCATGTTTTACGGTGCAAATCTGTGACACTCCCCCGATGCCCCTTACTGTTGGGGGTGTCAATGTGGAAACAAAGCAGGAAAACAAAGCTGTGTCATTCTGGAATGCTGGTTATGCCCCTGTGGGATGTGGGGGCGGTCCTGACCCACTGGGCTACCACCTAGTTCTCCATGTTTGGGTAAGAACCAGAGTCACATGACCTTTTGAGCTGCATGTTGAATGGCCCTAACGTTGTAGTTCTGCAGAAAACCATGGATCAGCAGGAGGCTGGCTCACCGTGCCCATTCCTATAATACCGGCAGAGCGCGATGTTCACAGCTGGAATTATCAGGAGAATGATGGTCAGAGCAATGCAGCCGGCCACTGCGGGGGGCAGTCTGGCCAGGGCCCTTGTGGTCATGACCGTGCTCTCCATAACTGCAACAAATAAACTTTTCAGAGGGTCGAAGTCTGTGCCTCATCTGCAACAACACTGGAATTAAGTAGGGCAGTATTTCCCAGTCTGGTCCTCGAGGACCCACAACCGGTCCATGTTTTTGCTTCCTCCCAGCTCAAGGAGGGAGCAAAAATATGGACTGTCTGTGGGTCCCCAAAGGTTAGATTGGGAAACACTGAAGCAAGGAAACAGCTACTTGGTCATGTGCATATTCACCCGTGGTCAAGTTGAGGCTTTCGGGCATCTGTGTCATGGTGGTCATAGTCGCATGCTTTGATGCTGCAGACATGGGTAGAGTCATTGGGAGACAGTTACAATGTTGTCTGTTGGTGCAAGCTGGTAGAGGTGTTTAATAAACACTGATTATCCCCCTGCTGGTGAAGGGGCCAGCTGTGCATATGAAGTCTTAAATACTCAGGTATTGTTCACTAATTATGTATCTGCTTGACATGAATCATACATCGGCACCATGCACTTAGCAAAGGTGAGGATTACCTGAGCACACGACTCCTGCGTCCTCTTTATGGCCACAGAACTGTTCGTGTTTCTTGAAGGAACACTGGCGCAGCTGGGTCTCATTTCCGGAACAGTTGACTTCAACCATGGTGATGCGTCCCTTGCCTGGCCCAAAGGACACCATCTCGCCCGTCGCATGCACAGCGTTGCCGCATCCCAGCTGCGCGCACACCACCCGCGCATCCTTCTCATCCCACCCGTCGTCACACACGGTGCCCCAGGTCCCGTTCTGCCACATCTCCACCCTCCCTGCACAGTTGTCCCAGCCTTCCACCAATCGGACATCAGCGTGCCCTGAGTGACACACGGACCCACCAATGAGGTGGTATTCCCCAAAATGAGCAAACAAGGTATTTTTTAAAACGCAGACTCACAACAGGTGATGTTGTGCATTTTGGTGCAGCCATCCAGCGAACCGCTCTTGCAGTGCAGTTGGCCATTCCTGTAGCTGCAGCCTATCAGACAGACGGTGTCGGTGGCCACGCTGCTCCAGGTGACCTCATACACCCCCCCGCAGACTGTACTTGCTGCCGCCTCCGTGTCCTCGGTGGACAGTTGCACTGTGATCCACGTTGTGTGGTTATACACCTCCAGGGTCCCAGAGTCGTTGTTGGACAGTCTGAGTGGATAATCCACTGAAAAGGGGAGGGGGTTGGAGACACATAGAACACACAGAGCAGGAACTGTCACACCTTTATGTTTGACTGTCATGATGGGGACATGCTGGGGACGTGACGGGGACATGACGGGGACATGCTGGGGACATGACGGGGACATGCTGGGGACGTGACGGGGACGTGACGGGGACATGCTGGGGACGTGACGGGGATGTGACGGGGACATGCTGGGGACATGCTGGGGCAGGGGTGAAGGGGGTTATTTTATGATGGTCTCCTTAGTTACAGGCATGATATATTACACAGAATGTCTTCATATGAGGCATGCAGTTCCCCTGGCAATGCTGCATTCCTGAGGCAGCAGGGCTCCTGTGAGCGCGGGGTGGCCTTGCGGCTGCGGCCTGCACTGCTCCATGCACCGAGCACGGCACCCCTGCCTGCTGCAAGGACCCATCTGCTCCGCCACCACATCCTGTGACTCATTTCCTCTGGAAATGTCAGACGTTCCTTTGTCTGCGGGTCGGAGCAGTTTTTAGAACAACAGAGCCCACCCCTCCACCCCGATGCAAACCATGTGATCCGCGAGGTCACCCGTTCGTAGGCTGGTGACGGTGAACTCTGAGATTTGTATCCATGAAAGCTGGAAAGTTTATTCTCACCATGAAATTCTCAGAAAAGCTATGATCTTTTAAAAAAATCATTTTAATGACTCCAGATGAGTGATGTATCCATGACAGCTGTGTATGACTCACAAACGAAGGGAGTCATTCAAGCTAATAGTGTACAGGTCACAGCGTTTTACAGGTGTATCTAAAAACCATCACATATGCCTCATTCCCACCAACATGGAGCCGGGCTGTGCTGGTTCTCACTCGGTGCCTTTTGAGAACCTGCCCGCGTTTCCACCAGTTTCATAAATGAATGTAGGCGAAAGTGAGGTAAAGGTTCATATATATTCCGTTTTGCTGGATTTATTTTGATCTGTTTCGGATTTTAAGTTTTTATAAGCTGCCAAACGAAACAAAGTTTTCAGAGTATGACTCGTTGCCCCCTGTCTGTACTGCCTGTATCCAGTTTTGTCTCGAGTTTCATCGTATTACCGCTGTCCTTTTAAGGGTCGCGCAATAAAAAAGTCTGCCAATAACTGAACTTTGCTGTGTTCCTCCTGATCTCTTCACCTCTCAAGTACCACAGGATTTTACTTATTAGACGTGTGGCATGGTTTTAATGTACAGTGCAAAGTTATTCCGCTAATAAGCTGTCTAGCTGACTCACTACTGGCACTGGCGATATCACACAAAACTATATCAGTTATGGACAAAATTTTCCGGGTATGCGGAGGGTTGGGTGAGATAAAGCCCGTCCCACTTTCACTCACATTACCGGCACTTTTTCTTTGTGGAGGCCCATAAATGTTTAAGTAAATAAACAAAAGAATGTTATATCTTATGACTGTTACCTTATAAATACATACTCAAGGCTGTGTGGTTCAACTACAATACATCACGGCTGTGACTCTGCGGCCCTCAGTCTGTGGCCTCATGCCTACAACCGAATCACAGCCAGGATATATTGGAGTACAACCGCATAATTTTGAGTATGTTATTGCTTAAATAAAAATTGACTGATTGCCGGTATTCCGAAGCTGTCAGACATATGAATACTTAATCAAATTAGTACTCCTGCGTGCCATTGCAGGCATGACGACTAAACACCCAGATACACGGTGGGATCGCCAACAGCATGATCTCTTTCCGGAATCTTCTGCACTCACACCATCCTGCCCGGCTAGGCAGAACCTCACTGAGGGGTCACAGGTCTGGCTGTCAGGACCCTGAGCATCACTTCATACCTCTGCACAGCTAGTCTACCACGTGGCTCATCGCATATATTATTTACACATAAGAAACAAGCTGCAACCAGATACTTAATTGCTGTTTTAATGCTATAGGGTGGTTTACATTTTTTATCAACTTGTAAATGCTGTTGATGGTCAGAATCTAGGCTGGGATTGTTATAAATAACAGCTGTAATCAAGGACGTTAGTTCCTTAGAAAACACTATTCAGTTAAAAATAAAAAATGTTACAGAGGCATGTATACAATCAGTCACACCGTGTCAGAGGTGTCGCGACAAGACAGGCAAGGAAGCCAATTGCTGGGGGTCCTGAGAGCAGCCGATTAGACAGTGTGCGCCGCAATGAAAAATCTGCTTTCTTTATGTATTCTGTTTTTCACAAGAGTGAAAACAAAGCACTAGCGTTTCTTAAATTCTCTTACTTAGACTCCACACTTCACACTAAAATAAATTACCATGTAGGGGGAGAGAGTGAGCTGGAGAGGCCAATGGTGTTATTTTGTCTAGGGTCACTAAACGTGCCTGTGCACCATGTTAAGGTGAACTATTAACAGGACAATTATATATTTTGCGCAGCTTCAAAAAGAAGAACGCAGCTTAGGTTACACAGTGGTGACCTGTGCTCCTGCATCGGTGTTCTGGGTGAGCTGGATACATAACAGGAGAGGAGGGGCCACATCTGGATACATGACAGGAGAGGAGGGGCCACATCTGGATACATAACAGGAGAGGAGGGCCCACATCTGGATACATGACAGGAGAGGAGGGGTCACATCTGGATACATGACAGGAGAGGAGGGGCCACATCTGGATACATGACAGGAGAGGAGGGGCCACATCTGGATACATGACAGGAGAGGAGGGGCC
>JAABNX020000151.1:7153215-7170845 GCA_015163995.2 Mormyrus lacerda
AGGGGCCACATCTGGATACATGACAGGAGAGGAGGGGCCACATCTGGATACATGACAGGAGAGGAGGGGCCACATCTAAATACATGACAGGAGAGGAGGGGCCACATCTGGATACATGACAGGAGAGGAGGGGCCACAACTGGATACATGACAGGAGAGGAGGGGCCACATCTGGATACATGACAGGAGAGAGGAGGGGCCACATCTGGATACATGACAGGAGAGGAGGGGCCACATCTGGATACATGACAGGAGAGGAGGGGCCACATCTGAATACATGACAGGAGAGGAGGGGCCACATCTGGATACATTTCTAATTATGAGACACAATTGGTTTTATCTTGGTTTTTATCTGTTAATCTTTTAATCTGTTTTTCTGTTATATCAGGGTTTGTTTCTGTGGTAACAGGCGTGACAGCTTCACAGAGATAATGGCTGTACGACCAACAGGAGGACATAGAGTTTTTCCATCTATCGTTAAGTGCTTCGCGTCGGTGTATCTCTGCTTCTGTTTGGGTTCTGCACGAGTTTGAACAAACAGCTAGAGAGGCGACACGTGCAGCGAAGCATCACTAAGCATATGTGCTTGTAAGTTAATGAGGCTTATTAAACTCACCCGGGGGTGCGGCCGATGCGTTGGTTGCTTCCATGCCATTCGAGAGCTTATCGTGTTGCTTTTCAGGTGGGGTGCCAAGCCCTGTGGGGTGATAAACGGGCAGACAGTCAGTGCATCATCCTTCACTCCGCGTCAGTCTACCAGCGTTGGCGAGGTCAATAAGCACTATGGGGCTTCACCATTAGGATTGTGCTGGAATAAAGTTCCCCTGGGTCACAAGACCGTGAGCGCTGGGCACATCCTAGCAGGCTTTAAAATCCCGTGTTTCTGTTACAAAAAAGGCCCAGGGCTAAGAACCACGGCAAAGGCTGATGAACTTATTAAGCAAAATGCAATTTTTTACCACAGACACAGACAAGTCACATCCTACAGTAATACCATTCAGGTACTTCGGATGGCATATGACATCTGTCTGTCAAGGTCACCTGGAGTTTGACCTTTAGTACGGTCATGGGGCATTTCATCATGTATCAAAAAAGGAGAATGGAATGCAGCCGTAACGGGTTTTACATTTATCCATACCACTTTACAAGAAGACCCTGCTTTTGCCATTTATAAATAGTAGTAACTCATTAATAATGAGTTAATTTATCATTTGTTTATAATCGTTTATTAATGATTTGCAAAGTGTTTACAACCTAATTACTGTACATCAGTACCCTATCATTGTGCTACATTTGTATTCCACTGTTGTTTTTTGTCACAGAGTGTTATGTACTGGACATCATATGGTGCATGATGAATTTGAATAATTAATTACATTATAAAGCATCTATGAACCTTTTATAAGGGTAGTCTTATTGTAGAGTGATACCCAGTTATCATTATAGAAGTAAGGTTATAGATCAAACTGGGAGTTGCTGGTGTAAAATCAGTGTTTTGTTATGGTAATCCTGGGGATGAGTCAGCCATACATTTACCGTTTTGTATGCAGACTGATGCTCCATTTCCATGACCCTGAGATTTAACTGGTTGTAGAAATATTGTTATATGTAAAAATGATGTAAACCAGTATTCACTTCATGCAGTCTAGGGGATCTTTGTTAAGTTCGTCAGTCTAATGGATGTTAAATAGTAATCTGTTAAGCATTCCAAGTGCTAGTTCACACATATAGATAAGTGAAAAGCTTACCAAACAAAATCATCGTTTGCACGACTTCTAGAGCAGCTAAGAAAATCATGTCGTAAAATACTGAGGCGTACACAGAAAGTGGTATGATTTTGTTTCTTATTATTGATGGATTTAATTTGAAATTAATCGTCTGATCAGTGCTATTTAATCAGGTGTTCAGGAGGTGAGATTTGAAAAATTTTAAAAACCGAGAATATTTTATAACCAAAAATAATAATTTTCAGCTATGTGGAAATATCTACGACAGAAAGGCAGGAACAGTCGTCTACGATGTGAACCTGAACCCAGGATGTCTGTCTCCTCTGTTTTACTGGTCAGAACAGAATCACACGCCTTTAATCATGAACAGAGTGAACGATCCAAAACATTCATCACCTAAAAGGACTTTTTTTTTCCAACAAAAAGGATTTTATTCCAACAGAAGAACGCCCAAAAATAACATCAACATATTTCAAAGTTACTGACATCCATGTAGAAGGTTGTGTTGATGAAGACGTGTTGGTGACACTACAGCACCAACAGAACAACCTTAATGTCAGTCATCCCACATATAGATGCGTGTCCAAGAGCACAAGTACCATTAAAAACCATTTTTGTAAAAGGTGCCCCGGATCACAAAACTCACGGTTTCGGATCATGCCTTTTCGGTCACAGATGGGATCGAGACTGAAAGGAGACAATGTTGTTTTCCATTTATTACTTAAATAACTTAAAGATCATAAAGCAGGAAATTTCTAATATGCTCCATTCACACGAAAACACAGCGGCTGTGTCTGCATCTCCACTGCAAGCCCACATCGTACGGACGTCCACAGAGAACATCCATCATTATCTTTTTCTGTCTTGCTATGTTGTCTTATGATCTCACCGTAGCCAAGATCACAAGTCATTTTCTTGAGATCACAAAATAACGAAAGTTTTCTCCGGAAAACAAAAATTATAATTGCACATCGAATCATGTCTGTGACCGAGATGTCCGCTGCGCGTTCATCCCGAGAAAAACAGAACCGGATTCCACTAAAAATGCTACTGAATCTTTTTTAAATTGCATTCCCACCAAAAATGTAAAGACCCCTCCCCCATGAGCTCATTGTGAAAAATGAATTTCAGGTTCTGAATGCATGTCCTCTATGGGCTTCTGTAACATCGAGATTTAGTAAATTGTTACCTTAAAAAATAACAGCGGCAGTAAAACTACAGGGTGGACCAAAAGTAGGTATGCAGTTTTTATTTCACAAAGTAAAGGCTCTATTTTACCAAGTTAGGTTTTTATTTTACAAAGTTATTGTTTAAAGTAGGTGTAGAGTTTTTAATTTACAGTACTCATTGGGTCACATTTAGTCTCTCGGGCATTAGAAATGTCCTCCGTCAACGTTTATACTATACTAGAGCTCATCCCTGACACTGTGAAACACAAATCCCGGTTAGCATCAATGTCTACGATTGCTTACTAGATAAATAATAATAATAATAAGTTTTATTTATATAGCGCCTTTCAAACACTCAAGGACACTTCACAAAAAAGAAGAAATAACATTTAACAAGGCAAACAAGTTACAAACAAGACGAATAATACTCATTGAATAGATGTGTTTTTAACAGAAGTTTAAAATGGGTAACAGATTTTTCCATGCGGAGACCATGAGGAAGAGCATTCCAAATTCCTTCGATTAATCCGCCGTGTGGGGCTTCCTCTCAAAAACATTCTGCGTTACTACACCCAGGTCAGGTGAGTGTGGTGGCCAGTCCATGTTGGCACGTCACCCAATCTAATGCAGCGGAAAGGTGAAGGTGTTCTCAAGGTACCTAAAGTTTGCAGGAATGTAGCATTAATGTATCTGGTGCTTGCTGAACCTGGGTGGGGGGCAGGGGGGGTGCACACGGATCGTGGATCAGCTATAGTTTGTTGCACCAGTAGTTTTCATGTTCCCAGAAAAATGTCACACTCCGCTATAGCAACACAACCATCTATTTGCTTATACAGTTCAGTGATTCATTATTACCACAAAATGCTCTTTATCAATGCACTCAAACCCATTTATCTGGGACTTGAGTTTAAGGCTCTCTTTATGTCCATGCTCAGCAGGTATCAGTGTCCCGTTACGCAAACAGGGCAGTCTGTGCCCCGACCGGCGGTCTACGTGGTGCCACACCAGGCCGTAAGAAGCAGCTTTGCCATAAAGGCCGATATAATCCAAGGCAAGGAAGCCAATAGCTGCGATGTTTACCGACAAGATCGTCAAGCATCCAGTAGCATGGAGAATGAGCTTTGTGCTAGTTTTCCTTTGAGCGTCCCTTAGGTGCTACAGTAGGTCAGACATGGCAAACGAGAAGCTGAGCATTTTCAGGCCACGGGGGGGTCTGACGAGGACCTGCCACACATCCCACAACCGGCCCGTCGCTCTCACACTCTGTGACGCTGGAAAACATCAAGTTTCTTTAGATTATTATGTCGTAGATTTTTGTCAGCATTAGATTATTATTTTTTTTTAATCAAATTTATACTTCAATGAGTTGAATGTTTTTTATGTATTAACATACATAATTTCACCTGATAACTATTAAAATCCTCTGAAGTGTGACTCTTAAAATTAGGATTAGATTGCACTTTATTTTACACATTAATATTCTTTTATGTATTCATGCTTTGACTCGTTTTAAATTGAGGAGTTAATAACAGTTTCAAAAAGCAGAGCTGCTGTCGTCTCATTCCCGAGGAAGGCAGGACACAGACGTTTGGGTCCCTGTGGGCGCACGGCAAATCCTATGCCCATTTCTCAGTCACTGACTCTCTGGGCAGATTTCAGGTTATTTTGCATGTTCAGTACTTTGTGGAGTGTAATCGATGCCTTAATGAGGGCTGGCGCACGTTAACATGCACGCTAACGTACACAGGGGCCGGCTGAAAGCAGGGCAGAGAAGAGTGGCCATGATACAGGCAGATACCTTCACACGCTCCACGACGGACAGACTGAGTGTCCCACCCGCAGTTCTAGTTGCCATTTATAGGTCCATGTGCGGTCGTCCTGGTTATTTCACCAGAGAGTGGTAAGCGTGCCTCAGGCCTCGGTGAAAACAGCAGTCAGTTTTAACACTCGCTTGTTCTTCCCGAAAGGACCTTCCCCCCCACTCAGTCCACCCTGTACTTATCCACACTATGCTCATTTTAAAAAAAAAAATTATGTAAAATTCCAGCACTTTCCACCTAATTACTTTGAGGAAGACGTGTTCAGTGGTGTCTAACCATGTAGGAATTTCGCCAAATAATGTATTTTTTTTTACAAATATATATATTTAAAAATTGCAAATTAAATGAAGTATTTAAAGGTACAAGTTTAAAGCAAAAAATAGCACATTTAAAAATTCTTCAAGTATGAATACCTATTTTTTTTCTCTTCCGGTCCATTGAACGGAAACAACTTCTCTGTTCATACCGATGTCGCAAAATTAAACATTTCTACCAAATATATTACCTGCACCGATAAATATGTTGCAGTTAATCTCAGGTTTAAAGTACCATTTCAAACATGCACTTAAAAGTTATTTCGGATGCTCTGTAAAATATGGAAACTATTTAACAAAAAATTATTTAGCACAATAATTTAAGGAAGGGCCTTTTGGTTCAGAATTGGACTTGAATCCAGGTCACTGGACTTGCTTTACGAGCCAGATGTGCGGTTCATCTTTAAAATTAACCTTCCAGGTACAAGTGTTTGTGTGTGTCACCTGCATTGGGTGCAGGACAGAACCGTGCAATTTCACAATTCAGCAATGGAGGATAAATTAATTCACATGCAGAGGATGTGGCATGTTTAACAAAGCAGTTTGTTTATGGTTACACTGCCAACCTGCTCAGTGCTTCCATTTCTCTGCTTTGATAATATCAGTGTTCAATGAAACCGAAGTATAAGTATAACTTACCATCTGAACTAAACGAGAAGCACAAAATTGCCAAAACACAGGACCCCTCTTCTCCTGTTATCCACTGACCACTGACTTGGTTTTTTATGTGCAGAGGTGTGTCAACAGCTACAAACCCAGGTTAATGATCTGCTATAAACCATCAGTAGACAGAATAGGCAACTCCTCCTACCTTTATCAATCAGAGCCGGGCTGGATGACGTCCAGGCGGCCGCCCGTCCATCGCAGTTTGACCTGAGGGAGGCGGCAGCTCAGTCGGAGCGTCTTACCTTGGAAGAGGCCGACGGACTGAAGGACAGTGAGCGCCTGCAGCAGTCTGCACTTCCATCGCATGGCGAGGACTCTGGTGTGGGGGCTGCCTGTCTCTTTGATAAAAAAGCGACTTTCGGTGACAAAAGGAAAAATTCTGTCTTCATGTGCATCTGTTTGGCGCGGCGCTCACAGAGCCTCGGCCCGCCAGCAGGTAACCTCAGCCACTGTTGGTGCCTTTGTAACATGTGGTTTCTGCCTTTGCTGCTTGTGGGCTTACTGGGTCACGTGGCCCCTCTCTGGGTCATGTGACCACACGCTGTTCCCCATGCTCAGTGCATGCAGGGCATCGCCACAACTGATCACGGATGGAAACTTCAGATATAAAAAAGGCGATGCTTAGCGGTTCTGCAGTGCTGCGCCCTAAACATGCACCACATTCTCATAGTTGGCGGCAGAGCTTGGGAAGTTGCATGCATAGCTGCTGGCATTTATAAAAGCCATGAAACTTGACTGTTTAGGACCAATGAAAAAGTTTTATGAAAAAACTTTTTCATAAACCTATTTAAAAAAAAAAGTATTCACAGCCTTCTTAAATGCCGTGGGAGCCATTAAAACCAGACTTAATAGTTGCATCATTAGTAATTTCTTTTGAAATGGCCTTACACAGCATCAGCTATGAGCTGCTGCCCTTTGAGGCCGCAAGTCGTATTTCAGATCCCTCTGTGGTGCATGATCATGCCGGTTGTCTGTGTCCTAATTTGCTTGATTGTGCTCATTATCTCATGCAGACAGCTGAATGCAGCCGTTTTTTTTCCTCTCTTCTGACCGTCCAGGTGTGCGTCAGGGTCGACACATAACAGCAGACCCCGCAGACTGGCTGACTGCAGTACAGCAGCACGCATGGTTCACTGGGTTGTAGTGCCACAGATCGGACCGGCGGCTGCTTTGCGGATACAGCTCTTACCAGCAGACTTTCCAGACCCTAGTCTGCTGTCCTGTTGGCAAGTGCAACCTGGGGACTGAGTGAATTTCTCTGTCCAGTGACTTTAGGGCCCATAAGGGTGACAGAAGATGAGAATGGTGGGTCACATGATGGCCCTCATTGCTCAGTGATTTGGGCTCCAATGAGTCCTGCATCGCACATAATCAGTGTGTAAATTATTTATGAGCAGTGCAGCGGACATCTTGGTCACAGACGTGATGCATATAGTCATCCCTCACCTGCTGCAAGACTCACAGCAGACAGTGTCCACAGTGGCGCTAGAGAGCTGGTCCTGAAAGACAGAGACAAACGCAGTCTGCTCTATATAACAGTGAGGATTAGTGAAAATGACAGACTGCTCAGTCTCATGTGACTGTTATTTTAACGGCCATATACCAACATTACAATAATATTCCATGCCTGTAACAGTAATGAAAACCAGCTATTTATTACCTTTGTTTTCGCATAGTATTGGAGCTGCTGTTTCAGAGCTTTCCCTAATACGGATATGTGGCATCGGCTGTAATTTATGGATAGTGGCAGGTCATTTGAATGTGGCAACTACAGTATCGTATTCTTCCAGCAGAGGTCGCTGCAGCTTTACTCAGGTCATTCCCAGTCGTCCGTTACGTCATTTCCAACCGTGAGGTGTGTTTATCCTTAATTTATACTTGACGATGGTCATTTATAATGCAGCATGAATAGCGTGGCAGTTTTTAAATGATTGTTACGTAATTCACAGCTTGGTGCGATTATACCATCAGAGTCATTTGTCCAGAAATGTAACCAGCTGTTATTTAATGCACACCTTTATAGTTTAAACAGCTTGTTTTTTTTTGTGCGTAATTAGTGTGATTGTTTTTAAGCTTACCGGTTTTACCTAATTTTATTACTTATTTTATGAGTTGTCAAATATGAAATCACTTGTCTTCACAAAATTATATGTCCAGTCTGTATTTCTTCATTTTAATGAAATCAAAAAACTGAAGAATTTAATCTGTCTTCAATTGTTTTTTCTTTTGACAAGTCCCAGTTATGAAGCTGAATTCAGGACTCATTCCATTACAGCTGTCCTCTGAAATGGATATTAAAGATAACTGCAAACTGCTGTTGCCACAAGCACAAGGAGGGAGACTGATAGCACTTTCAGTTGGAGTTAATAATTCATATGTATAGATTTCTAATTTGGCTAGGGATCAAATACCCTGGCCCTCCTGACTGGAGTTCCCTGCTGAAATACTTCAGCTTCACCATTTATTCATGTTTATAAAAGACATTTCCAGCATTTTGTCTCCTGCGGTATGAGGCAGCTCTTCCACACAGAAGACTGTGGAATTCACTGATGCTTCAATAGCAATTAATATAACACATTTTAAGAGTTCAGTGAAGACAATAATTTCCAGATCCTTCCTTTTTGTTTTTCCGGGAAGTTAACAGTTTCTTTTTGCCAGTTTCTTTGCTGTACCAGCATCAGTGAATGGGTGTGAAATTGGTGCTGCCAAAATGGAAGCCAGATGTTCCACCTTGATCTTAGTGGGGACCAAGTCATCCATCAGAAAATCCAAGTCTTTATCAGTAAATCTTGTAAATTGTCAGTCTGTTGACAAAGTATTTGCTTAATCATAGTTGCAAAAAGGTACAATGCTTGACTTATGTAGCCCAGAGCAGGAATATAGAAACATCTTAACTTGCCCACACCCAGGAAATCTAATCCAATGAAAATTCAGTGGCATATGAAAAACATGCATTGTCAGTCATATGTATTTACTGTAAAGTGGTGCAAATTTTTCTACCAACCAAGAAGGATGTTAAGTAGCAATAACAGCCCCCAGTTAGGAAGCTGCATTGTTGCCTGTTGTGCATCTTTCATTAGAAATCAGACGTCTGCTGCAGGTTTTAACCTGAGCTGCCCCATAAACTTTGCCTATAATATGTTAGAAACAAATTGTAAGATAAGCAAGTAAATGTAGATATATATCGCCACCTGCTGGCGGATTGTGAGTATAAGTAACAAGTTTAGCTTTTATCCTGTGCTCCTCAGCTCTACATAAAAACGCATGGATAAAGTAGGATGCCAGTCAATTAAATGTAACCTCAGTTTCATCCCCCAGACTTACCCAAAACCCTTTGCCTGTAGGACTTCCTGTGGCTGGGCACCCTTCCCATCACTAATTACTGTTGGCTGTGGTAAATTGTAATGGTGTGGCACGTAGAGGTTGCCATACTGAGAGCGTTTAGAACGTCGCTGTGGGTCCACTTTCGGAAGCAGAGGCAATTCATCCTCGGGATGATGCCTTCTGGTAGCTCTCTGTGGAGTATTAACCCTCGCCTGCGGGCAGAGGTTTCCTAAATCAGCAGTGATAGTGCTGTGCCAGTATCCCGAAGACCACGGACATCAGGCGTGTAACCCTCCCCCAGAATTTATTTCTGGCTACGGAGGTGACGGGCATCAGTGTGAGAAAGGTGCTGACACCCCAGCGCGAGTGTGACTCACAGAGCCCGAATGCTGGCACCCCCCGAGGATCCTCTGCAGATTCAGCAGACATCTCAGGCTGTGTAACTGGAAATTGTTCCATCCTCATTTTTATTTTCCCCGAATCAATGTAGCCCTGGAGGAAGATGTGAGTGTGAAGTAACATTAATAACGACGATGGTCCAAAGAAGAACGAGCCCACCTGACATTCAGTTCCTAGCGACAGATATGACAGCACCACAAGCCGCATTCATCGGTTATTTCTGGCCTGTAGCGATTACCCAGAGCAATAACACTACTGATAACTGGAGCTGCAACCATGATACAACAGTAACAACATCAACCACCACATAATATAAAGTCACAACAACTTATCATTAAACGAGCATGTGTGTACTATTGGTTGTGTGTGTGTGCGTGTGGCTTAGACATATATGTATGTATGTATGCATGCATGTATGTATGTATGTATGTATGCGAGTGTAACGATTTGTCCATGGATGTACTAGTAGTCGATGTGGGGATCCGCTGGAGGTTTGGGGGAATGTACCCCCCATGTAAACAGGGCTTTACTTTCTTAGCCTACTTTAGCTAATAATAAATGACCTTACATAAATGGCTGTCAGTATATATTTTTTCCTCGCCAGGTGCACTTGTGGAAACTAGGCACTATCCCCCTCTCGAGAGAAGATAAAATGCTGCAGCTTGCGCAGGTTCACCAGGCTGCAGTATGTTAAATTTGGGGACCTGGTTAATACTGTTACATAACAGTCTTGGATTTTTGAATCAACCCGTTTTACCATCTTTTTACAAATGCGGGATTGATATTTGAAAGACAGAACAACTGTTTGAGATTCACAATATGTCACTTCCACATAGCAAACTCTCCTTATTCAACAATGCCTGAGTAAAGTCAGACTTTCATTCTGTGGCACTTTTTATTACCAGAGTCAGAGGATAGGAGCAAGTCATTCATCATTCTGCTAAATGTTGTTTCACTGCTGTGGCGGAATCTGAACATTGTTGGATTGTGCAAAGACGTGAGAAATTTCTGACGCCGGAAGGTTTGAGACGGGCCTAAAAGTAGATTACATAAATTCAGATTTGGCTCCTTCAGCAAAGCCTTGACTGCACCGTCTTAGAGAACAAGTCCAAATAATTATGTAATAAGAGACATTTACAGGCAGTAACTCTAGCTCACAAGTGCCGTTATCGATAGGTTCCCGCAGAGTTATTGCCAAACAGATGCAGTGAAAGGTCTCAGAGATGGAGAGCCCTTCCCCTAGGGAGGGCTAGAGGAGCGGAGCAGTCCACTTAGAGGGCACCACAGGACAACTGTCAATGTGTGGGAGATGGAAGCCGCGTGTGTCCCGGAGCATACTCGTATGAGCAGAGGCTGGCGACACATCCAGGACAGAAATGGGTGATCGACATTTGCAAAACCAGTCTCATTATTTGGACTTTTCATGCCTGGAAGGCAGGAACTGAATGATAGTTACCACCCCCTGAAAGCAGGTTGATGCTGCACAGAAGCTCAACAGGAAGCCGTGTGGGTCTTCTTCTAGCCTCAGCTGTCTGCATTTCCTCAGTTAATACATTTTCCCCCCAAATTTCTTCAGTAGCACGCATCATGTTATCAGATAGTTCAGTAAGAACAAGTTGAGACATGTCATGTCAGTAACGGAAACATTTTAACAGCACCTGCATTTTTGAAGTTGGGGCTGAATAGCGGCACTTTCCCTTCTCATGCTGATGTCACTCACGTGACACTTAGATCATCCTAGGTAACATGGGGTCTCCGGTGACACTCATCTTATGCTTGCCTGGTTTTCTACGCTATATCTGGTCAGAGCAGGAAAACCACAAAGACCAAAACTGACGCGAAGCAGCCATCAAGGCTTCTGTGAGGTGTATGGCACTTTGTTCACCTGAAAGATGTCAGCTGTGGGTAAATTTACACTTAATATGGCAACATTTAATCACAGGACAATAGGAGTATGGAACTGTACCCCATGTGTGACCTCCACACTGCCAGCCACCCTTTCCGGTACAGGAAGCTCCTGAATGGTGACAAAAGCAGTGGCTGTTGGGCAGATGCTCGCTTTTACCCATTGCCTTGGGAACAGAGGGGAAAGCATAAACACCATATAAACAAGGAAACCCCAGCAGGGCTGAAGACTGGGGGCATTCCTGTTTTCTCGGCGTGCACCAACAAAGCAGCAGAAGTCAACGAAAATGGAACAGAAGCTAAACAAAAAGGCACCTTTAAGGATAAACGCTAAAAAAATCAACTAAATAAAAATGATACAGAAAGACAACTGGACAATAAGTGATGTGATGCCCTTTGCAGATCTTTATTATACGTCTTTATTAAACCTTCGGTTTGCCAGCAAATTAAGAGTATGAATGCAGTGGTGCAATTTAAAAAACATGCATGCATGCTTATAATTGGATAACACTAGTTTGGACATCATCCGGAAATCATCACATAGGACAGAATCCTGCTCCACTCTGCCCTGTCGGTCAGCATGATCCTGGTACTGTTTCACGTTTGTTTTACTTCTCATTCCTGCCCTTGTGTGATTCACTACAGCTGCCTCTCGTTTTCCTACCTCATACTATTTATAAAAGTAACTGTTTTTAAGACTTGTTACTAAGAGTGATGGATGTCAACGTTACCGTATGATTTTACAAAAAAAATATACAACAGGATGATTTTCTGATAATGTAACTATTACTTTCTCTTAAAAACTTACATATTTCCTAACTGCGCATGACAATTAATGCTTCAGTCTAAGTATCATAAATTAAATTTATTTCTCTATTGTGGTAAAATATGTTGTAACTAGAGGAATAGAAATAATTTCAAAGGAAACCAAAAACATGGCAGGAGAGGAAATGGTGGGTTTAGTCTGTATCCTGCATCTGACTGTTATTCCCACCCACAGCCTACAAGGCAGCAGCTCAATATGAACAAGACAATTTGCAGTTTTCAAGAACAGGCAGACAACTCGATTTCCGCCATTTTTAATTTTTACCCCAAATAGGTAACAATAGAATCATGTTGGATGGCTAAACTACAGCTGAAGTAGATACAAATTATTCAGGGGAACAAAGACTTTCCAAGGCAGTTAAACGAAGCTACCACGGAAGCTCTGACTGACTGCTTTCAGGAGCGAGGTGTACATCAGTCTTTGGAAGCTCTGACTGACTGCTTTTAGAATCAAGGTGTACATCAGTCTTTGGAAGCTCTGACTGACTGCTTTCAGAAGCATGGTGTATATCAGTCTTTGGAAGCTCTGACTGACCGCTTTCAGGAGCGAGGTGTACATCACTCTTTATGCATCACTTACATTTCAGGTTGTTGTTGAAGCTTGCACTCTTCTTCTCAATCTGTTAAAATTTACATGGAGGACCCACATTGGGGGACAGGGAAAGTCAAAAGGTCATTCACCTTTTACAAATACCAGTCTCCTTCATGGAGAAGCAGGTAGGGGTTTTGAGATCCTATTGGTCTCAAAAGAAGCAAATGAAAAGCTCATAATTCTGCATGTCAAACCCTGGAGGACTCGCAGGTGGCCTTGTGAGCTGCAGGTGGTGTCCTTTCACTTCCCCTGGATTTTACCAATTCATTGTCATCGTGAACAATAAATGTACCATTTACATTTAATGCAATCATTCACAGCATTGTGCAGCAGTAACATCGGAAAGTCACCACGCATCCCTTGATTATGATAGGTTTTTGAAAGCAAAGCGGAGCACAAGTTTAATAAAAGATAAGTTACAAATGGTTCAGACCTAAGCTAGTCATGCTGACTGCTGACTGTCTCTGCCCGAATTCAGTGTAGGTTAGTGAAGCATAATGAATTATGTTAAATAAACAAACAGATAAATAGAACCACAGCCACTTAGGGGAAAAGAAAAACCATGAACAGGACAAAATGCAAAACCCAGCCACTTTATTGCTGTAATCCGCTGGTGAATCACTGACAGGCCAATCATGAAAAAGGATCACAATCTTTGACCCAGCTGTGGGATGTGTCGGAAGGTGTGCCTTTGCACTGTTTACTCATGCACTGCATTTTTAATAGTATTTCTCTTCCAGACATGACAAGTGTTCTCTGTAATGTTAAAAGACCCATAGTGTCATCAAGATGTCATTTAATTAATAGACGGTTATGCACATTGGCCCAGCGTCAGTCACTCCAGTGTTTACTGGATCAGCTGCCGTTCACTGTTCAGCCTCACCCAGCCAGGACAAAACACAAAGACAAAAACTGGAGCAACACAAATATATTTCCTCAGAAAATTAGCAACTAAGAATTATGCTAGGTTACATTCAGGTTTAAGCCCTTTTGAAACATTTTAGCTTTTAAACAAGCAGTAAGACAGACGATAGACAGAAAAAAGAAAAACAGACAATTAAACAATTAGTTGGAAAATCTCAAAATAGGGGCACCGACAAATTTCAAATTCACTGTAAACTAGACTCAGGTTCTCTAAAGTCCACCCCAGACACTGAGCTGAAAGCTGGGGTGCTGCTATGTGGAGGGCTGCTTGCTGGCCCCCCAGGCACGTGGGTAATAGTTAGGGCTGCATTGCCCAAGCCAGTCTTTGTGGACCCACAGAGGGTCCACGTTTTTGGGAGCTGGGAGGAAGCACAAACATGGACTGTCTGCAGGTCCCCGAGGACCGGATTGGAAAATGAGACTGTATAGTATAGGACATGAACTGAGGCACAGCAGAGACCCTGACAAAAAACGGTCAGTTTTTTTTGCCCAGAAAGTTGAACCCTTAAAACTAGTGAATAAGGGTGGGAAACTTGAGAGAGCATTTTATCCTCTTTGCTATTACAGAATGCATTGTTGTTTATCCTCTACAAAGACAATCACAATACATCAAATGAAATGTGGTTGGGCGGGGGGAAATAGTCAAGTGCTCTTTCGATGGAAAATTATTGCTGAACATTACATGTCTTTATGCTACAGTAGAGTACAGTACAGCACTCAATGGGAAGAACACAGGAGTCCCTTTTTTAAATGAGTCATGTCTGCCCTTCAAGCAAACAATTTATTAAGATGATAACACCTGTGCTTATGGGGACTGTTTTAGCCGAAATCACAAAAAATGCCTGTAATCCATTTGGCAGGCTAAAAAAACACTCAAGTGCTCCAAAGCAATACTGCGGCAGACGCTCAAGGTCAAACCAGGAGATTAGTGCATTTCAGACAGAACTGTCGGCTGTGGAGTAAGGTAGACTGACTGTGCTTCCCTCTTTCATTTCATGCCACAGCACACTTCCTGTTACGATACTCAGCATTACTTCCAAAAACAGGAACCCTCCATGAGTACCACAGCATTTAGCGGCACCAAACATGTCAGGCCAAGGTCACAGACCTTCACAGGATCACACAGTAGGCCTATTATGTCTGTGGCCTTCTGGCAAATGCCACTCAGTTTTCCCTGCTCTCAGCTTCATCATATGGCTTATTTCAACATCAGGTGACTCCACTTTAGAACTAACTGTACTCTGAGCCGTCCAACCCCCCGCCTGCCACTCACCCAGAATTTCACAACAGTTCTTTCACTTTCAATAGACATGAAGACCAGTGTCAAGAGCCTTCTGTAGAACTCTCATATAATATATTGATTTTGATTGAATAGAGAATTTGAGAGATTGTGAGACTGCATGCAAATAAGAAACTAAGCTTTTTTTTTATATTTCACATAAAAAAATTAGATGCACCACTTTAAGGCCTTGCTCTCTCTCCCCCTCACACACACACACGCGCACACACACACACTCCCTAAAATGCTATACATTACAATGTCAGTTCCATTTGTAATGTGGTTCATCTGCCTATTCATTTAAGTCTGTGAAGTACAATACAACCTTACTTTGTCCTTTCAATGAAACTACATAGCGTTTTCTTGACAGGCTGAATTTATATATATTGATCCTAAGGCACAGCGGTGATTAAGACTTATGAAAAGACTTATGTGAGCTGCTGCTTTTTCCAACAGCGCTTCAGGATTTTGCAAGTTTTGAGAAGCCTCTGCCTGATTTGTCATGAGCAATACAGATCAGATATGCATACAACATGCAGTCACATTAAGAAAATTAGATTTACCATCCAGGGCTTGCATATTCATTTGATTTGTTAATTACAGAGTGGATCATTATATACCAAACATAAGATTTAAAAAAATCTGTGTATAAAGGGTAGAAAAAACTGAATAAAAATTTACACAGACCAAAACTTTGCCTGAAAGCTTTACAACAGAAATGCGTTTTGTCAAGAGGGTACCAATGTTCATACCCCTGTAAAAACGCCAGCATTGAGGCAGGCACATGCGTTAAGGTTCATTGGTAGAAAAATATATGGCTAGGAAAAGGAGTTCAGAAGATATAAATTCATTATAAAAGCAGCTGACACCAGAACTGGAAATTAGCAAAAGAGAACAGAGCACATGTTAAAGAGCTGGGTTTTAAAACCCAGCCTTAAGTTCCTCAAACTGAAGAGAAACACTAAACGCGGGCAGAATCAGAGGCAGTGAGGTTTGGGTTGGAAGGGTGGGTTAGACTGGGAACAGCTACTCACTCACCTGCAGGTTATCACCATCCTCATCTGGGCTGGGGGACTAAGGCTATTTATGGATCTCAGGATTCAAAAGATCAAATGAAAAGAAAAGGCAAACGTGTACACACACACACACACACACACAATCACACACACACACCCCTTACTAGTGCACCTGCATGGTTTGCTAATTTCAAGCCCATTGGGGAAGGAGAAATTTCCAAAAAAAAAAAAAAAAAGACAGGAAAGATCCTATTGTACTGTCCCAGAAGGTGAGGAAAGTGCAGGAAGTCCTCAATCACTGCTGTCTTCATCCTCATCGTCAGACATATTGTTGCCACAGAATTTGTTTGAGCTGAGGCTGTAGGAGTCCGAGCGGGCAGAGAGGCCCCCGGGAACCCCCGGCTGTCCCACAGACAGCTGCTCATAGCAGAACTCGCACACGCGCACAGGCTTCGACGACTGGCTGGGCAGCAGGAACTTCTTCTCCGAGCACTGGCCGCACACCACAAAGCCGCACTTTCTGCAGTGGTGTCTCCGGCTCACCGGCGTGAACTTAATCTTCTGGCAGCGCATGCACACAGACGCCTCCGAGTCAGGGACCCAGACGGCAGCATGCTCACTGCTGGGCAACTTCCCACTCTTCTCTAAAAGGTCTGACACGCACTTGTTGATGTGGTTCATCCACTCTGACTTCTCTGTGGCAGTGGCAGCATAGACCGCAAAGGACTTGGTGGGCGTCTTGATGAGCCAGCCGTTCCGCAGGTCCCCTTCGTCCTCCACCGTGTCTATGGTGACGCTCTCCAGTGGGATAATATGCTGCTTGTTGTACTTCTTCTTCTGAATGACTATGTTGCCATAAACAAGGATGTCGTTGAAGAGGAAGAACTGACGGGCCTTGGGCTTCTTACGGCACAGTTTGGTTAACACACCCTCTCCGATGAGGACCCGTCCTGGGATGGCCAGCGGCTGACCAGCCGCCCCGAAGCACCCCTCCACCACTGCAATGCGCTTAGAGTTGGCCTCACTGTTAGCTAGGCGGTCAACCATCCTTCTGTCACCTGCGGTGGAGAGACAAATTGTATACCCAGCGTTACTCAAAGCCAGATTCGAACAACTCATCAAGACCTATACATAGCATTGAGAAAAGTTGGAGGCAAGATCTTGATAATCTCTTTGGTTTCATGCACTGATACCACACTGATGTACTACAGAGTTGTCAAGTGGATTGGCCAGTACTTGGGTATGCAGCGTGATTTTGAGCACACGTGCATTACTTCACATTAAATAGAATAAGGTGATACTGTACAGCCATTCTATTTCACATTTGGGATGGGGAACTAGAGCAAGCACTATACCCATTAATGCCGTGGCACATTTTTCAAAGCCTGTGTGTTATCCCTTCATACATGGATAAGCCATTTTAAAATGGAGTAGACAATAAATCCCATAAGGTTCTCAGCCAATCAAGGGCTGCATTTTGTCATATTGCTACGTTTCCTGCAGTTTATACCTATTTTGCTTCTCAGACAAAGCTTTGATTTTACACATGAGTAAAAAAATTAAATTCTTAAAAATGTACGTTTAAATTTTTTTATTATACTTCTATTATTGTTAAACTCTTCAAAATAAATCAGTATCACAATAGAGGCAAGCTCAATAATTCAATGACG
>JAABNX020000151.1:7222685-7234830 GCA_015163995.2 Mormyrus lacerda
TTGGGGCGCCCAGGGAGCTGGGGGTTAAGGGTCTTGCTCAAGGACCCGCAGACATGCTGAGGCTGCATACCTGCAGCATTGATGCCTCTCGTCTCCCTTTGGTCGTTTTCTTTTTTCACATTGTCCTAACATCTCCCTTCAGCCGGTCATTGCCTTGCCAGGGAGCTGCTGAAGGCTTGGCAAGAAGAGGCAGAGGCCCACAGGGTCACGCCGTACTTCACGGAGTAAGTTCCCATCATCTCTCCAGCTAGGATCGCTAATGGTACTTTGGGTCCTTTCTGGATGCATGAAGGACAATCAGAATCGTTTATCATACCACCAAGTACTTTAACGTACAAGGAATTTACTTTGGGGTGTCGTGCAGGACAAGCAAGGACAGTCGACGTGTAAATTATATGCATACGAATAAAATGTGGTTCGTGCAAAATAAATGAAGCAGTAGGTTCACTAGACGGGATAATATGCTTGGTGTCATGTGACAGTAGGTGATTAAATGTGCGACAGGGGGGAGAGAGAAAATCATTGGTTATTGATGACGGCAACTGCTCGGGGAAAAGAAAGCTGCATGACACGGTGAATACAGTAATGTCTCATGACGTAGTAATCGGGCTTTGACCAGTGTGAGGCGTGCAGACGTGCGAGAGCGCTGTGCGGACTTCCTAGGCTCCTCACGCTCGGTTGTTTGTAAACGGACTCCAGACCCTTTATTATGCAAGTGACATATGGAGGAGCGTTGCCATGGTTTCAGTGAGCACATTGTTCTGTGGGTGCAGTGAATATGGCGGAGGGGTTGCTGGGGGGGAACTGAATAATGGTCTCCTGCTCCTTTCAGGAGGACCTGGCTGACCATCACCGTGGTTCTGGGTATGATGCTCCTGGCCAGTGTCGTGGGTAACGTGATCCAGGCGTCCAGAAGGACCAGAACTGCTGGGTTTCGGCCCACATACTCGTACGCTCCCCTGGCTGATATGACAGCCAGGATGGACTATGAAGATCAGCCTGATGAAAGCAAAAGTACAACAATGGAGTCCTCCATTTCCTACTAATCCCAACATCCAGCCAGTCAAGTCATGGCGTGTATCACCAGCTGGGATAGACCGTCGTGGGTTAGTTCAGTTTCTCAGGGTCTGCATGCAAGGCTTGAACCAAATTCTGGAAGTTAAATGTATTCAAGAGTTTTTTTTTTTTTTTTTAATTTATTTGCATCAGAGGGCTAGTTGGGGCATGTAGAGGCTAGTTGGGGCATGTAGAGGCTAGTTGGGGCATGTTGTCTTTCTGCAGGTCCATTGTGGTTTTGCCTGCAGTCTATGCAAGGCGGCGCCATGACCTTAGAGAGACTGATCAGGATGGCCGCTGCAGCTTTCAGGCTGCCCACCCACTGCCCGCCATGTTGGCGCTGGGCACCATATGCCGGTCTCTCGCTGTTCCGTGGGAGACGTCGGATATGGGCCCGGGTTGTCATAGTGTTCTCATGTTCTGCTTCTCGCTGCCAGTATTACGTGCTTCGCTACACATTCATGCGACGATGGAGGTTTTTCTTAATTGACCTTCAACAATCCAGTTTATCTGCCGTGCAGTCATTGCGTGGCTGAAGGCGACACATCGGTGCCATTTTTACAGATTTGTGAGGTGTTTAAGTCTTGCCTGACTAGAAAACATAAAGTCAAAGTCCAGATGGTGTCACCATTTCATTGTGATGGTTCCTCATTTAGGTCATCATACCACAATGTGGTTTATGAGCCTTCTGTATATAAACGATGTAGACACAGGATTTCCTTTTGCTGGGTGGACTGACTGTGTTATGTATGGAAACCATTCTGGCAATGGTGTGGTGTCTCTGGCCTTTGCATGTTGAGAACTTTTTAAAGTAGACTGACAAGTTTGAGCAAAAAAAAAAAAAATGCATTCATGAGTTTTCTCCTGCAAATATTACAATGCATTGTCAACGCTTCTAGAAATTATTCAGTAAAATAAAACCGGTCCCATTCTGTTCTGCTTTGGGCACTTTTATGCCCATTTAATTGTTTACATTTTTTTATATATTGTGGTGAGTTTAGAATGTGCGGTTATTTGAATACTGTGTACAGGAAGTGGCCAGGAACGATGGGGGGTGGCTTAACGGTGGCTTTCTTCTTTGCGGTGATGATACAAGTCCTGAGCATGTAGCTGGGTCAGGGGGGCGCTATGCATATATGGTGCTCCCACCCCGCACCCCTCCCCAGCGGCACTTGCGATAAGGACAACGACTGTTTGCAACAAAAGCCCCAGGTTTGGGGTCTGGGTGTTTTTCAGTCTTTGTACAGCCCCGCGGGCAGCAAGCCCTGGCTGCAGCAGCACAGACTTCTGGGAACATAGCAGCTTGCCTTGGATTTTAGACGGGTAAGAGTGAGGGCAACATGAGGGTGTGACACAACAGTGCCATCGTAATCGCACCTTTAGATTTACCTCATAACCACGAGGCGTCACATTGTCTGAGAGCCATATTCTCTCACAATCAATCAACTGGATATGGTCTAATGAGTTAGTTTACAGTCCTTATCCAGTGTTATTGCTTACATAAAGAATATTGTTTTTCTGTTTGTTTTACCCGTTGCCTTGCTTTTTATCTCCACTACTGTGTCCCTAGAATTTTTTTTTTTTTTTTTAAATGGTTATATTTTGAAAGTATGTAAATTTGTTACATTTCTGTTAGGAAACTCATCTGCGTTTCTAATGGAAATGCATCAACGACCATTTGAAAAATAAATGTTTCTAGGTTTTCTTGGCCAGCTACTCTCTCTTTCTCATATACATGTGTCCAGCCCTCAAAATGTTTGCATTCAGTTAGCTGATATTTTCCCATGATTGTTTTTAAGCAACAAAAGTGATTACTGCACAGCTGCTGGTCACAGTAACATCAAGCAGTGTTAAAAATTGAAAATTTTGTTCTGTCTTAAATTCTGCTGGGGCAGTACTGTGCTCGGACCTTTGATACCTACACCTAGCCTTAAGTGGGACAGGGACTGTCTTGCTTATCAGACTTTTATTCAAGATTATTTACCCACCTGCATAAATGTGTAAATTTGTGTCTTATTTTAGAAATCCCATCTAAATGTTTAATAGTGCTTGATGGGCATTTCACTGCACCACACGGCACTCCATGTGCCGCCCCCCCCCCCCGAAAAAAAAAAAAAAGTCTTTTACAGTCCAGAGCTGAAGTCAGCCTTGGGGTGTGTATGTTCTGCTAACCGCTGGACGCGTACAGGTGGGGTCCTGCCCTGCATTTTCACCGACGCTTTAAGGACACTGGGTTTGGGGTTTCGTCAGACATGTCCGTACATGTCCGAGAGCAGTGCTGGTGCACAGCATTTGTGCACTGACAGGGTGAACTGATTCTGCTTGGTTGGGAGCTAATCTGAAAAGGTCTTCTGGCCCTGAAAGGAACTATATTGGCCTGGAGATTGGTGACGAGCTGTGACACTAGCCATCTCTGACCTGATGTTCTACCATGTCCTGGAAGGCAGCGTGCTTTTATATCTGTACTTTTCGTGACACGGACGGCAGCACAAAAAGGTTTTCTGTGGTGTCTCAGCACATGCCGATCAGTAAAAGGCAATAAATGATTTTTTAAAAATGAATGTGTCTGTATTCACTGTCATTACTAAGCAAACGGCTTTAGCCCAGAGGTGAGGTGATGTTATAGTGAAAGGCCTCACGAAACCCATGATGACTCACCACCCCACCCAGCCTCCTGTTAATCTGATGCAACGTTTCCTGAAATTTCTTACCTCCAAACTTATTTGAAACTAATCTGCTAGGACTCCCTCCTAGTGATATGGCTATTGTGTACGGTCGTTGCACTATATGTATGTCTGTCTGTGTCTATGTACCTTGGTGCTGTATACACAAGAGTTTGCCCATGGAGTTAGTAAAGTTATTTATTGTTTATTGTGTTAAGGGGGGAGGGGGGTGTCATGTGACTTAGAATATGCGTACTGAGACATTAAATACGGCATGATTTTTGTTTTTGATATGGTTTCTATTGAGGTACGCTCCCTTTTATTATTTTGTTAATCAAAATCTATTAAAGATGGTCTGGTTTAAGTTAAGAATTTTTGAAATTTGATTTGAAAATCTTCCTCCCCGAACCCAAAGTGAGCGCTTACTCCCGGCGCAAACGTTTCTCAGGGGTACGTACGTGGAAGCAGCTTCTGCACAGACGGGACTGTAAATATTAACCGGGTTATGTATGAAGTGCGGTGGAGGACATGGCTGTACGGCTCGCCGCGCTGCTCAAACATTAAGGCGACACTGCAATTTACTAATTTACCTTTATTTTGTTAAAATAGGCCTAATAGAAATTAATGCCATTACAAAAAAATCCCATATTTGTTAAACACGATTAGCAAAATATTTCATTGGTTAAAGGCTTTGTCGAAACAAATCTGAAAATTAACGAAGTACTGAATTCCTCACTTCTCCACCAAAATAACATCCTTACGTATCTTTAGATATAGTTGGAGAGTTGAGAAGATGTTGATTGGACGTGAAGAGGTCAAGGTAGGAAACCGTAAGACAGCCTAGTAAAGTTACCCATCGAATATGGCGTCATTATTATTCATACAAATTTACAACATTTACGTCATACCCAACAGTTAAACAGTAGCTGGGAAAAAATATTTGCCTTTCAGGGAGGATGTTTTCCTCTAGTTAGACAAGAGCCTTCACTACAATTCAACAGCATTTTCCTATATTTCACGCTGGTGATGCTTAAATGGATCGATGTACCAGATCAGAGCCAAACCCCTTCAAACTCCCTCTTCACATTTCCAGTAATTATCACAGAAGTAAATTCTCTAAAACTAACGTTTTGCATGATTGTGCTGATTTTTGTTAACATCCCTTTTCACTACGTCCATTGTTCTTATTTGACATTTGTTTTAAAAAAGAAAGGAGATTTCAAGGTAAAATATTGATAAATTTTTGAGACCTGGTGATAATATGCTCTATATATGAGGGGTGTTACTAAACTTGGAATCGATATAAATGTTGCATAAAAATGTATTGTGGAATATGAAATTATTCTAAAATTATTTAAATATATATAGCGCAGCTGGGCCCATCATACATTATTTCTTCTGCGAATAATTTTTAAATGATAATATTCTTGCTGTGCTTTTGAGTATTTCATTAAGGGGTTCACCCTTTATAAAACTCGGCTACCTGCAGAAACGCCGGGCATGATAGTCATTGTCCCGGCGTACGAACCCAATTTAATCTGTATGCGGTTCTGTAGGCTATGATCAGATTATTTTGGAACATTAATGATCAAATATCAGGAAGTCGGTCACAATAAACTCCCCTTCTATTCAAAAGTGAAGCTTCTCTGGACAATAGTTGAATATTAAAATTCCGAGTTTTTGTCCGCACTAACTTACAGATCTGCTCTCGCTCAGGGTGTCACGTGCGTTAGTGACAGGCTGTCGCAGTGCACGGATGTGTCTGATTGGCTAGCGTCTGACCGAGAAGCCCCGCCAGTGGGCGTGGCTCAGAAACGTCATCGCGGATCAGCTGTTAATGTTCCACAACAATAACAAAGAGTGGAGTTGGGAAGTCGGGAAAGGCTGGCGGAGCGAACGGGGTGTAGCGCAGCTGGGTCCATCGTACATTATTTCTTCTGCGAAGAATTTTTAAGTGTGTATATATAAATAAACTACTTACTACCTCAAAGTCAAAAGATTTTTTTCCTTAAGATTTTTTTTTTTCTGATTACGTTTTTCTTGCCGCAGGTGAGTTAAGTTTGTTGTGTTTCAGTGTCAGGAAACAAACAAACAAACAAAAAAAGTTGTATTTTTTCTGCGAATCGGCTCTTGTTAGTGGTTGATCGTTTCGGCGATTGATTGTGACGGATGAAGATAATGCATTATAAGAAAAGAAGCGACGGTCGCCCGGACGTGATATTTCTAGCTTTGATAAGCGGGAGGGAACGACAGGCGGGTTAACGAGCCGAGACCTCGAGCGCTAGCGTACAGATATTTACCCGCGGGTCTTATTCTCGACTTGAGTGTTTTTAAACCCCGTATTTCGCGATAAACACCGCCTGGAAACACACATTTCTAAAATTTGTGGTCGGATCTTGCTTCTTGGTGTGTGGAATTGCAAGCCGCCACCCCCGGTGCTTGCAGATATCCGTGGAGGACCGACTCCGAACCGATGCATATCTAATCGACCAGGCCGAATCGACGTTTTGGTGAAAATATGAAGAATATCAATCTACTAAAAACGTTTAAGATCTTTCGCTTTCAGTTTGGCGAACCATTATGTTTTTTTTTTTGTTTGTTTACTCGAGTACGGATTTTTTTTAGTCCATTAGCATTATTTTCTGCATAATTTCAGGATTACCTGAAAATGGTGGTCTGTATAACATCTGTCAAGTTTGAAAGGGACCTTCCTAGTTAACTGGTCAAGTTATGGTTATGCCTTACGCATTCTGCTCGCACCACGCACGCGCCGGAGGGCCAATTTGCCGTGGGCTGACGTCATATGCTCCGCTAGTTTACCCTTCATTTGGTGGGTAATTAATTATCGTTTCAAAAAGTGTTAAAAATGCGTTCAAAAAGTGCTCGGTATATTTTTAGACTCGTATCCTGTGTCGAAAGCCGCATTTTGAAATGCATTTGCGGTTACGTTACAAGTGCAGCGGATACTGCCGCTTATCAGCCTTTTTTCTCCGGATGAAATGCTGGTAGCGGATGATAATTTGTTGTCGTTGAACAGATGGAGCAGGTTCGTAGTGTGGCCTTTTCACACTTGTGTAAAGACGCGTATTCAAATTGTGGTACATAGCAATAGGACCATCTGAACCAGTGTGGAGCGTAAATGCAGAACACATTTTCGTATCTTTACGCTATTTGCGTAACTCTTTGCAGATGGACGTCGGTAACCGATGCCTATTGTGCATGCGAAGTGTATAACATAAACGAATTGTAGACACCTGTCGTGACTCAAAACCAGCCTAACTGGCTTGAGAATTCCACACTCACCCAGAAAGCCTGGCAGTTTCTCTGCACTTGATCGTTAGATGCACATTAGTTGCAGAAAGATATTTTATCCATGTTGCTCGTCCGGTTTTGATGGCTGCCTTGCGTCGCTGTCTGTCTCTGGTTTTCTAGGGCGTCTGTCTGCGCTTATCTCTGCCGCGTCCCAGTTTTGGTGCCCCTAATCCGAAGAGCATGGCCAAATCAGGGTACACCAGATGTTCTGTGGTGTTGTAATCCCGTGCCGATTAGCGAGCCATTTTCTCTCAAATGCAGCTGGTTGAACCATCGTTTTCCAAGGAGAAGCTGCAAGGTTTACTTTTAGCTGAGCATAACTATCCTCAACAATGGGCTTGTTCTGTGTGGATAAACGACTACTAAAAAGTGTTTAAGATGGTTTTTATTAGAATGTGGATGTCCTGATTCCCCAGAGGACTTTATGCATTTAAATGTGGCACTGATCATGAAATTTAACCAGCTGCATGAATCACTAACATTCCCAGTTGCTTTGGATGAAAGTTTTAAATGTAAAAAGTAGTATTGTTATGTAATAGTAGCCTGTCTAGGATTTCTGCTAGATCTTGTTCAGACGCCTGTCTTTAGTGTGTCTCGGCCTTTGTGAGGTAACAGCAGCCCCTTGAATGCACAGCTTTGACCTTTGACCCCCATACTCTGCTGGGGGTGAGCTTTCTCCTCTCCAGTGGTCCTGGTGAGCTCCCAGTGATGTCCCTAACTACTGGTTTCAGATCAGCGTTCTCTCCTCTGCTCCTGACCATAACTCCCATGATCCAAAAGAGACTGTTGGCCCGACGTCAGTTTTCTAAAACGACTGGCCTGCTGATGAGAGTGAAAGGTCAATCGTGTCACTTTAACAGCCGATATGCAGCTGTATGCCAGAGAGTGACTTGTAAATCATGCATGTATGCTATATGCCACAGGATGTGGTTAATAAAACAGCTGTTATTCGAGTTGCTTTGTTTGACCCTGGTTTGGAAGTTTGAATTGGAATTCCGTCTTACCGTCGTCTTCCCAGCTCTTGCCTGGTCCCTTTGCATTTTCCTGCTTTAGTAGTGAACATGCTTCTGCCTTCCCATCCACAGACACTCACTCCGCAAAGGCAAAGCATGTCTGCTGTCCGTCCCGCCTCTACCAGATGAGCCAGGGGTCCTACGCAGCAGGGAGCGCCGTCCTCACCTCCTACGCCGTCCGAAGCAGCGTCCGCGGCCGATGAGCAAGGCATCCGGTCCTCACCCGTGCTCTCAACGCCTGGGGGGCCGCCGGCATGTTCCACAAGTTTGCCAGTGCCCTGTTTGGGGATGGCGAGCAGGACGGCGGCAGCTGCGAGGCGGACCTCGGCTTTGACGAGAAGGAGGAGGAGAACGAGTGGATTCTTGTCGATTACCTAGGTAACCCGCCGACTTGTGACCAGATGCGTTGTAAGGGTTCCTACACCTTCCCTGCATACAACAAAGGTCACAGGTATAAGTGTCTGTGCTGTGGGGTGTTTTATTTGCACAAATGCTTCCCGGTTCGGGTGTAAGGGGCAGCCAGGTAGCTGTTCTCAGAGGTGACGGCCCACGGTCTCACTTCCACTGCCCTTCCATGTATCTCTGATACTTGCTTAGCTACAGTACCCAGTGTAATCAGCATTGAGGGCCACTGTCGCATGCTGATCACCGTGTGTCACGTGACAAAGGCCGAAGTCAAAGCGGAAGCAAGTCAGAGTTCCCGCCATATCTGCTGGCCCCCCTTGGGACATGTTTATTTCTCTGGTGGGCATTTCTGTCTATGCGAAGAAGTCAGTGTGTAAAATGCAGCATGTTAGCATGAATTTGAGTCAGGGGGTCTGTGGTTTTCTTCCTGAGGGGTGTGATGGAAGTGCTTCTTTTTTTTTTTTTTTGTCTGCTGGGGGGAGCTCAGTCTCACCCCTATGCATGTCACCATGTGGTGGGGGCGGGGGGGGGAGGTAAACACAGGGACAGGGTTAAGTGCCCTCTAAAAATACAATAAGCATGGCTTGCTCATAGCAACAACTGCTTTTGGTTCCCTGTTTTGCTCTTCAGGTGGATATGTTGAATTTAGCATATCAGGATGTATTTTAAGATTTCCCTGAATGAACACTCAAGACCCTTTTATCAGTGATTATCTTGGTGCTTAAATGAAATTGACAGGTTTCAGACCTGCACACAGCCATTCTGGATAGTGTGATGGAAGGATTCAAGATTGTTCATAAGTTCTTTTTTCTCCCCTTCACTCAAGGCATGATTTTAGTAGCATGATTTTTTTTTGAGCTTTGGGGATCTTGCAGTGTGTTGCATTTTTTTTGTGAGTTTCGTGCAGCACCCAAGCAGCAGATACTAAACTCCCCTCCTGCATCATTGAAGGATGTTTTTGTTTTTCTCCCACGCAGTTGTTTGTGTGCAGGATTCAGGTTTATTTTCCATGCTGGTCACTTTGACATCGATTCGGCTGTGATGTCACAGAGAAACCCAATATGTCGCTGAAATTGTGACAGTCACTGAACCAGGGTTTGTTGTTAGAACTGTACTGATCACTGGCAGGGCGGTGCTGACCTGTGGTTGCATTAAGGAGGATCTAGTTTAATTTGAACCTTGTGAAGTGTTTCCTAGCGCCCCTGGAGGCCAAAAGAGGTGCTACAGTCTGAATGTTGACATGGCCGTGCAGGGATGAGCCTCTTAGCATAAATATTTTAAGTGACTTGTGTTTTTGTCCTTTGCTTTGAAGGCTCTGCTGTGTTGTGACGGGTCTGTGAACGCGGCCGCTCTGACCACGGTTATCTTCCCCGCAGCTGAGGCCTGCTCCGGCCCCCACGGCGAGGTGTCCGTCGGGACGCCCCCACAGGATGGGCTCGTGGTGGGCAAGCCGCCAGCCTGCTGCTCCTCCTGCTCCTCGCTGGACGATGCCGAGGATGACGGCTTCCTGCGCCTGGGCACGGTGGCCCTGGAGGAGAGCTGGTTCATCACGCCGCCCCCCTGCTTTACGGCCAGCGGCCTTGAACCCGTGCTGGTGGAGACCAGCCCCCTGGAGGACCTGCTCATCGAACACCCCAGCATGTCCGTGTATGCGGGACACCTGGCCCGGCCCGCCCAGGCCACTGACACCTCCCGCTCTCTCGACCAGTCCCTCCTCAGGTACACCCCCCTTCCCTCAGTGAACCCTCCAGCATCCAGTGTTCCCCTTCCCTTGTTTTTTGGACAGTGAACGTGTTTCTGTTTTGTATGCAGGGGCGATATCACATCACGCATGTGCATCACCAGGGCTTCAGATGACAGACAAAGCATTTGGTCAGGCTTTGTTTGACGCCCAAAAGTCATTATTAGTATAAATACGGCAAATCCTTATGTTTAATAAACGTATCAGACTTTAAAATGGAAAAAAGTACCGCCACACCGATGACATCTCTTTACCTTGTTTATTCACAAGATCTCCTCTTTTAAAAGATGTCGTGGCTGCTCTTCCTCACCGCGACGTCGGTGCATATTGCACTGAGGTATACCAAACCGTAGTATACCAAACCGTAGTATACCAAACCGTAGTATACCAAAACAGTATTATGTGGTGTGCTACGCTAATCGAATTTAAGAAACAAAGTTTATACAGATTACTAACTTTTGGGTGTCACAAAACGCATCTCATTAATATTTAAGGCGTACTACTATTCTTTTTTTTTACCAAATTATGGGTGTAAATAAATGTCCGTGCAGCACCGAAAAGCTGGTGTCCGGCCAAATGCGTTGTCTGTCATCTGAAGCCCTGGTGATGCACATGCGCAATGTAATATCGATATGATATCGCCCAGTCCTACCCTGATTATATGATCCTCAATTATATAATTATCTGATTATATATCTCATTTTAAAAAGTCTCTCACTGCCAGTCAGGCTACAAATTCGCATTGTGTAGCTTGTAAGTCTGGCCTGAAGATTCATTCTTTGTTTGCTCAGGCTACCAGCAAAATGCAGTTATATATCTGTAGATTTAACAACAGACATGTTTAGAATATACAGTTAATTCAATGACGCGTCTGTGGGGACGGCCGGCGGTACCTTGTTGACATGCCGGCTGTTTGTCTGCAGAGTGGACGTTCCGCCTGCTCCCGGGCTCCATGCTGGCTGCTACACAGCTGCTCTTTCGGCTCACGCCGGCCTCCTGGAGCAGGCCAAACTGGGCCGACTCGCCCAGCGCGTCCGGGACGGCGTCCAGAAGCACCGGCTGTCTCGCAACGCCCTCCGCCGCCTCAACCTGTCGCGTGAGGGCACTGTCCGGCAGGCCAAGGGCAGCGGGCTGCTCGTGCACCAACCGGTACAGAGGCAGTTCAACTACTGAGATCGCCCCCTGCTGGACACCCCTGCGACCATGCCGCAACGCTAGCTGTGTGTGTGGGGCAGGTTCCCTCCCGTACGGGTGTTTGGAGAGAGCGCCGGTTGTCTGCTTTTAGGGTATAGTCAGGTGCTGCGGTGGCTCTTCAGCGTGAAGGGGACGTGTCCCAAGTATCCGCGCTTTTGCTAGCGTTTCCACACAGCTGGAGAGTCTTGCGTCTGACGTTTTTATCACACATGTGCAATATAAACCCTAACCCTAACCCTTCCTCTCCATTTCCTGTTCCAGCTCAGACGGAATCCGCCCTAAACTTTGTAAATCAGCACATTCACACTATTTTTTTTATGGTTAATTATCACTAAAAGCCTTGTATTCAATATGGATTGAAATGGAAAAAAAATGTATATTAAAAAAAGAGGGGAGAATAAAGAAAATTCCAAAAATATTTTTAAAAGGAAAAAAAAAAAGTGAAAATATTTCTTATCAATATGAAGTTTGTATACAGAAGAGTGTATTATGTGTGTGCAAAATTCAGAGTATGTTAGTGTGCGTGTGGTGTAGTTGCATGGTTGTATATTGTTAGATTCCGCCTAGGTGAAAAATTTAAAGTGTTTTATTGTATCTTTAAAAAGTAATTGTTCTAAATCTGCAGTATGCTTCTCAGGGTCATGAAAGATCATCTTTACAGTTGCAGATTACTTGACAGCAGTTCCTGTTGGTACATACTGTAAAACCTTCCAAATGTGTCCAGGAGTTAGTTTGTGGCCTTGTGGACATGTTTTTTTTTT